>VHKM01000893.1:0-432920 GCA_007210695.1 Neogobius melanostomus
ACCCGAAGTAGAGATCTTGGTAGTTGTAGGTCTCCAAGTAGTACGTGGATGTGGTTTCTAAGTATCAAGCTGGCCAAACATAGTAACTTGTTAGCTCCGATGCTAGCGCGCGCCGGTACAAGACGGCGACGTGACAAGATTAAACTGCTTACAAGAATCACGAACCATACGCAGATATAAATAAATAACATTATATAATATTGATGTGAGATATAACTGCCGATTAGGACATATTTTAAGGATAATGAGAGTAAGTACACAACAGGATATCTGCGGATTATTTACCTTCACATGGACGACTGCAAGGGCTAAGCACACAAGTCCTGAGCGCAGCATCCTAGCGGAAGTAAAAGGCGGCACTTTCCGGTTTCTCCATTTCACTTTCACACACATAACTTTCACGAACAAATAAAATCACATAAATATTAAATAAAATTTATATCTTGTTTGTTTTTATAACTTTGATTATTTAAATAATGTCAGTATGTTATTATACTAATTTAACATTTAAATATCATTTCAGAATTGATTAAATTGACGCAGATTCAAACTATTTTTGTAATTGCATACATTTAAGAATATGAGTTTTTAATAAAGTAATAAGCAGATGTTAAATGCATAAAAATTAACTCTGCCATGAATCATTTCTGTGAGTGTATGAGCCCCACCGGATCCGCGCACGCGCGGTCCATTCAGCCGTGCTGAAATGCCAGAACTCTCCAAAAGTGGCAGTAAACAGCAGGGAAGAGATACAGTATCACAGCATTCATCATTAATTCCATTGCATTGACTAAATAGTTTAATGTTAATTACCTTAAACAAGTAGCTATACGGTATACTTTAGCAAGCAAGGCACGGTGGCAGAGGGGGGGGCGAAAGGGGCTTGAGCCCTGCCGCCTTTTGCTCCATGCTCTGACAGTGCCCTTTTCCCTCCATACCTTTTTTTTATGTGTATTATAGTTTTTTGTTTATCCAAAGCATTTACGCACAGTGCCTTAATCATTGGTTTTGTCCTGCCAATAAGCCTTATTAGGCTTATATTAATAAATTAAATCCAAAATGAACACGCCCCTTGGTTAGTTCATGCGTGTGTTTCAATGCCCCTCGCCCAGCTGGTCTGCGCCGCAGAGAGCAGCGCTAGAAAGAGGATGGAAAGTCAGAGCCTCTCCTGCACAGAGCAACGATCTCCACACCTGTGCTTCAGATCGCGTCTTTATTTTCATACAGTCGGCTCATAATGCACGGGACTCAATGAGGTCAACAAGTCGACAGTTTTTGTACGATTCCTTAAAAATAAACGCTTTTGTTGTCAGACGTGAGCAGCCGTTTATCGCGCTCAGCGCGCATCCTCGCGCAACGTATTTGTCAAAAATAGTTCAGCTCTTATGTTCTCTTAAAACACGTGAACCTCACGCCCGAGAAATTCTCATAGTTTATGTCGCTTTTTCTTTAACGCCCCTGTTTTTCAGCCACAGCCCAGAGAAGAGAATGACATGAGGGAGACAGTCTGTGTTTCTGTAGGGCGCGGGCTGCTAAAGACACTTGTGGCCTGGGGCAGATGCCCTATGCCAAAGTACGCGCCCACACTAGCAAAAGATACTGGCAAAAAATGGTATTAATAAACTGAAAATAATAATAGCAGTTGCTTTCCCCAAATCGTATATTTGTAGGCTCCTATTCAGCTCCTTTTACTTTTGTAAATAATAGAACAAATGGATTCGAAATAAATGTTATTGTGAATAAGAAATTTCAGAGGAGGGCGGGTTCTGTTGCGAATGCAAAGCTTATAGAATAGAAGTTTGGTCCAATATGTAAGCATTTCTTTTCACATTACAGCCTATAACCTATTTTGGTGTATAATTTCGTATGTTTAGACTACCCGCCACTGATTTTGTCTGCACTTTTGAGCTCAAGCGTCCTACTTTTTCCCAGTGTATTAGAACTGGTGCTCCCTACTCATTTCAACACTTGGGGCGACGGTGGGCAGTTGGTAGCAGCGGGTCGACTGCGTGATCGGGCAAGGTTCGTGAGTTCGAATCCCAGCTTCCGCAAATGCACACTGTTGTTGTGTCCCTTGGGCAAGGACACTTCACCCTCCTTGCCTCAGTGTCTGCGTACATTGGTGTATGAATGAGAGTTTTGTGAAACTGGTTCCTTACTGTAAAGCGCTTTGGGCGCTGATAAACGTAGAAAAGCGCTATATATAGTTGAGTCCATTTAAAAGGCACATTTTATCTAGTGATCAAAGGTTAACGAGAATAATACCCCTATTTAAATATCAAACAAAAGTTTTCAGAACAAAAGCAAGAAAAGCATCAAATCAATGCTTACATTTCACAATAACTGTGGACGAAGTCTATCCCTGACATGCACATACAGGTTCCAAGGTGACTGAGCCCCATTTGTGTGGGGGAATTCCAATCCTGATTCCTCAAAAGCATTATTACGGTGCACAAATCAAAAACGGGGGGCTCCATGCAGCAAGGAATAGAACTCAAAAAAAATACACCGTTCTTTAGCATGGGTTAATATCTTTGACAGTGGAAACGAGTACAGTCTTTCAGTATTCCAGCAGATGAGGCGGGCTGTGGTAACATCATGTTAGGGATTCCGCATGGCATATTGGCTTCTTCGTGGGTCGATTCGAATGGCATTCCCAAAACTTTTTGCGTGTCGTTTAAGACCGCCCTGTAAAAAGTACCAGATAGAATAGTAAAAGCCTGTTATATATCAAAGAGCCTATGTTAGTTAATGACATATTATTTGAATGACAGACTGATGGTCTTGAGTTTTAAATACGATACTCTTATAGGCCACATCCGACACCACTAACTCACCTTAAACCACATGATTTTAATGACGTAATTTAAAAAAAAAAAATTTAAAAAATGTTGCCTTTCAATCAGAAAAATATAGCCTAATTATAAAAAAGTGAAAAAAATTGTCATTGTTTATTTTAAATTTTAAAGACATTAACGCAGAACGTCTGCTATGACTATTATTCATTGATAAAATGAAATAATACTACTCAGAATGGCAGCGTATTGTAACATTTCAATATGATATAAAAAGGAAAATGGAAATATGAAATAACAGTCTCAGAGCGTGATTATTTTCACTTTAATCGATTAGCGTAATTTCGGCTGTGTCGTGCTCATAAGGTCCGACTGAAACCAATTCATTCTGTCCTAGATCGCCGTCTTTCTAACAGGAAGAGAAGCGGGATTTGAAATATGATACCCTCTGAGATGGATTGGACTTACAGTATAGTGGCTTTTAGGCTACCATTACGGCAAGACTACAACGCTGTGGCCCATTGGCCATGCGCCTGTACTGGTAAGTGGGCACGAGCGGAGCGCTTCCGCCGAGTTACTCTCTTCCTCTCGATGAGTTCTTGTGTTCAAGTAGATTACGGAATCTCAGTGTTTTTTGGCATAGACTCTGACATCCTCCGAGTGTTATTGGAAAAGAGCGCTTTTAGCTACCATTACGCCCACGGAGCTAACTTCCGCTGTGCCCAGTGGCCAAAGCGCCGTTCACAGAGCCTGGGGCGCCAGATCGTGCACTCGCGCCAGAGATTTGCCTCTCACCTCCACTACTCGTACGGCACACCTCTCCACGTACGGGGCGCATTGGCCACCTACTGGCGCTGTACTTGGCTTCCGTGCGTACTGCACCATACTGTTTGTCCAATCCATTGCTCAGAGGGTGTCATATTCCCATCTCGCGCGTTAGTTTCTCCATATTACAAAGACGTATCTTGAAAGACGAGCCCTAGTGTTTCAGGTCGGATCTTATGAGCTGCCCAATTGAAACGTTCACTTAGGGCGTTGGATGCAAAACGGCGTGTATCCACGGACAGGAGCTGGAGCACCGGCGTCGGAAAAGTGCTTCTGACCACATAGCACTGCCCACGTTTTATGCTTGCCTTTTTGACACATTTTGACATAGATTTCGATTGAATGGTGAAATTGAGCGGCAAATGTTTTTTGTGCGTAATGGCGGCGCGCAGGAGCAACGCACAAGACGCATTCCCCAATATCGAACCAATCCTGTTTTTCCAGGCGTGCGTTTAAACGTTGGTGGCGATACGTCTACAAGTGTGTTTTTCGCCTATGTTCTCTGACCCCCCAAGACACACTGGCCGTCGTATATTTTTAACGTGCGTATAGTCCAGTTACCACAATTGTTGTAGAGATGCGGACGTGGGCACTCTAAACCGAGCGTTTGGTGCGCTGACGGGGGCCACATAGTCAACATGTTTGCATGCCGCAAAACAATGTTCAATGTATAAAGCGTATGGAATGGAGCACTGTTTGACCAAGCTTGGTTTAGCCCGCCCACCTACTGCCATGTGGGGCGCGCAACAACAACGAGCCCTGGGCCACCCAAAAGCCCAACTAGCCCAACGTGAGGCCGGCGCATGGGCTCCTGTACGTGTTTGCTGGGAAACGGAACGCTTGATCCGGATCAGCAATTTGCCCTTACTTTCTGGACTATTTAGATTGGCTATTTTATTGATTTTTGAGATATTTTTTTAGTCATCGCTTTAGGTCAGGGGTGCCCGCAAACATTTTGGTCTCCGAGGGCCAAAGATGAAAAAGTGGTGTGGGGACGCGGGCCAAACACGGCGATGTCAAACGTGGAAACACATATAACTTGCAAATAATATTAGTTACTTACTTTGTTTTTTCCGTAGCCCTATACATTTCTATTTGATTCTATAATGCTAAATTAACATGCTTACTAACTATATTAAGTTTGAGACGCATTTTCCCATGCTACATTAATAAAATTGTTAACTATGGCAAGAAGCCTTGTTTTTTAGTAGAGAAAAATCCCAATTCGAGCAATATAGTTGCAAAACATGTAAACGCACACGCTGTATTTTTAACAGTACCTAACTTGTTGACTTTCCCTCATTCATTTGTTTTTAATTCAAAGAAAATGTCACATTAGATAATTGCCTTAAGTGTAGTTGCAGCCATAACGTCTTAGTCATTTTTTAAATGTAGCGCTTGTCTGATGGTCAACTAACCTTTGCAAGAAAAGTTGCAAAACTGGGAATGTTGAATGCTACAAAGGTCTGTGATAAAGCACCGCAGACACCACAACAGTGTTTGCCTTAACTTTGCGAAAGGAGGACAGCGCCCCCATATTTGACGCTGGTGGATAAAACTGTACTTGCTCCATATTTACGCATTGAGCAATGAAATGTGAGAGTTACTATTTATCATACCGGCGTAAAAATCGGTCACTTCTGGCCGGACCAATGGGATTTGTTCCGGCGGGCAGATTGGGCCGCGCGGGCCCCGCTACTTTGGGCAGCCCTTGCTCTAGCTTTTATGTAACATTGGTATTGTTTTATAATGACTGTTTTAAATGTTTTATTATAGGCCTAATATATTGGTTATTTTTAAACATACTGCAACATGGTTTTGTTCTTGGTTTAACAACTTAGCAACTTATAAAGTAATAAAAGCTTAACTATTTGGTCACTGCTAACGCTTACAATAACACGGCAAACCTGTGACACAGCTCTTTCTATAACAATGATTAAGTTTGTAAAGTTAACATAAGCAAACTTTTGAATAGTTTATCACAAAACGAATAGCGTAATAACTGTCGTTTTACGCTGGCGACTGGTATGGAAGCAAAACTTGCGACCCAGGCGCTTTATCAAAGAAATCCCGCACAAAAGGCGCTCATCGCTTCAGTCTCGCCAAAACCATTGTGATGCCAGGATTCTATTGCCTCTTTAACGCAGGATTCCCCAGCCCGCTCTCAATCCGCTGGTTAGCTGTACTGGCACCAGTCACTAACTTCTAGCACCAGCTCTTTCGTCCTCATCGTCGCTTCGGAGATATTATCTCTGGATATCAGCGGATCGCCTACCATTCTCAGTGCCCTATATCAGTTCTTACGCAGTCTGGACACCCCAAGACGTTTCCTATTCGCTTCCCACAAAGATAGCCCCCTAGGGGATGACGGCTTAGGGTCATTGTTTGTGTACGCGCACTACAGAAGCCAATTATTTGAGGTGAAAAACGATCTATTCGCAACCATTGATAGCATCGACGGCGATCATGGCTTTAAGTTTATCGTAGGAAGTCAATGTGCCAACTACGAAGTTGGGTCCCTCTGCAAATATTGCGTGCTTCGGCAGGCGTCTGGACTGGCGAATTGAAGTGGCCAACTGGGTCTAGGAAGGGCAAGAATGATCCTCCACATCTTCTTTTTTATGCAATGCGTGCTGCTTGCATTTTGTGTAGCATGCCACCTATAACGGGTGGTCTTTCCCGGGCCTTGGCAGTTGTTGAAGAATGCAGTGCGATTCCCGGCGTCTATGTCATATCTCTTTGCGGTATATGTTCTGGGCTCGCGCATACCGATGTAAGTGACGCTCTGTCAGAGACGATACTCACGTGTCTGCTCGGTTTTAATAATATCCCCTTGTATTTGCAAAACAAGATTAAAGTAGAAATCGATCAGGTTTTCGTCCCTCTCCATTGTAAATATATGCATGCATTGCACCTGACAACGGAGCGCATGCCTCCAATGCCTTCGCGCTCAACCAAAACAGCGGCAAGGCATACAGGGAAAGAGAAAAATAAAATAATTATTGTTTAATGGTAATTTTTCAAATATTAATCCATATTTGGTTAATGCATGTGATGAATCTGTAATAGGCTCTAAATTGGTTTTTAAGTTGTTAATTTTTCTATCTGATGCTTATTAGGCTACTTGACATCGTCACATGTGAAAGTTGGCATATAGGCATGATTTCCATTTGTGAGTTCTCAACAGCACGCCAAAAAGGAGCAGCCATTCATGATAGGCCCAAATAAAAAAAAAACTATTTTTTTTCTTTTACAGTAACACTATAGAATGGCTATACAATACGAACCTCTGCAGGGTGCACCAAAAACGTAGTTTACAACTGTCCCGCTGACAGGAAAGTTAAAACGTTTTTTTCAGCGGTGTAATGAGGTCACGACAGCGCTTATTCAAAGCCACCACACTTGAGGAACGTACTAGTTGAGTGAAAGCTGAGCAAGAGCACTGTCGCCTCAGGTGTGCCTCCGGAGTCCTGGCCTGGTACATCTCTGATACCGTGACGCAAAGAAGAAAAGTGATAAAATGGAATTATCCGGATAGTGAACCTTATTCAATCAGGCAATAACTGTCTGACAGGTGCGTAATGCCATGTACAATGGGACGCATTGGACAGCTTAAATGTATTTTTACGATCATATCAACAGTTTGATCGGTGCTAGACGGCCGGATAAATAATGGTGACAACTGCTCCCGTTTCGCAAAAATGTACCAGCCTTTACTTTCATAATCTACGGTCTAAAGCGTCTATGTAAGCATCCCGGTTTTACAATTAAATCGCAGCTATTCAGGCTTATTGAATTTTAATTTCCAACCTTACACAATAAATGTTCAATATATAGGACAACTTTTTTTGGAAAAGTATTCATTTAATAGCATTTAAAAGAACATTTTTTTAAACAGATGAAACATGTTTTGGAGCAGAAAATCTGAATTGGTTCTCCAATATGAATTAGATATGCAAAATTTTATAAAACGGTGGTTAATATCTTATTTCTAAAAGACATGTGAACTAGGCCACTATGCAAAACATTTAAACATTTAAGTTAAAAAGCACAAGAGGCGTAATTAAAACAAAAAACAAAAAAATTAAAATCAGGTGACATTGCTTTGGCAATGCTTTGCGCTTTGAAACACACAATAAATAAAAATAACTTGGGTGTAATGTCTTCAATCTGAAAAGGATTTGTGTAGTGATAAGTTCTCCAAATCAACTCAGTACTACGGTAATCAATAAAAAAAAAGCTGCAAAATCAGAAGAGCCTGGTAGCAGACTCAGTACTTAGAAGTAGTTATATGAAAATATTTTCCAAGCATGACAATACTGTCGTATTTAACCTTTTATAAGCTACATTACTTTGTGGCAAATCAAAGCTGCACAATGACCATGCATGGCCATAATGACATAACAATTCTGATATACATAATAGATTTTTGTAAGCACCTGCGTTAATAAAGAATCGGGCCAGCCTATATGATGTCGCATTTACCCAGACTGAACTCCTTAAGAAGCACAAGCGGTCAAAGTCATTTCTTTTAGGTCGGGGTAATTTTGAATAGTTTACTGCAACACCAAATTGGCAGCCGACAAGTGTGGCGCTTGAAGGCCTACAGCTGAAAAATTAGACGTTTCAGTGAAGTTGACGTGTGATAGGCCATGGTCAAATAACATGTCTGGCAGCCAGTGGCAGCAAACCGGAAGAAGCATTTCCAGCATGTTTTTGTCACATTCCTCTATGTATTTCTTTAGGTGCCGGAGCCGCATTGTTTCTGAAAGGGGAAGTCATGTTTTCAGGAAACGGATACGGTCTTTAACTCGTATTGGAGTAGGTAGCACGTTTCCTGTAATTTATTTCCACAAGCTTTTGGGGATTCAGTGCATGCTTTCAAGTATGAAGGACTGGTTTCCAGCATTCAATTTATACTTGGGAGTTTGAATAAGTGTTTTATGTGCCAATTGTGTACACAATTTCAATTTATTTCCTGCCCTTAGAGGGCGAATGTGGCTAATCATAGGCATCTAAGACATCATGCAAGTTCCGCTGCTGACTTGACAGACTTGTTAATGATTTCAATGCAACTGACCAGAATTTCTTGTCTTTCTTTGAGACAATACTGAAGGAAGCTTTCGATCACCCAGCAGGACTGGTATGTAGCCGATGAAATGCTTCTTCGCAGGAAAGGAAGAGCAAGTGAAACTGGGAAATATTGAACATTATTCAGCCAAGATTCAACTAATCCTGCTATTGCCTGCCATTCCTGTTCTTGGTATTCGTGCCTGATGTATGGCACTTTCACATTACGGCCAGGGTACACCGACTGTAAAACTCACCCCAGAACTCAGAAAGACAATCGCGAAAAACACCTGGACCCTCCCCTTCCTCAAACTGACCATTGGGGAGACGCCTTCTGATGTGAACATCCTTATGTATTATGCTTGGATCAGTGAAGGCATTGATAAGCTCAGACAGCAGTTTGCTTCTACTTATCACTAGCACCACCTTTGTCTTTGGCTCATTCAAAGGCAAGTGTCATCCAGATTTTTGAGGTATTCTGAGATGACGACCTATAATAACTTCACTATCAGTGGTATTGTTCAGAGACACCTCATTATTTTCTGTCACACTGTCAGCATCAGAACCCGTGTTAAAGTCCAACATTTCCACATCCATGATCGGTGTACTTGACTGTACCATTGTCTGTTCGATACCACGCTCAGAATCGTCACTGAGATGCAATTCCAGGTCACCTTCATCCGTGTCTTCGTCAATGACCACTACATCTGTTGGTGTGACAGACTTGCATTTTGTGTATAGATAGAGTCTTAACATTTTTACCTTGTATTTGTCATACGTGTCCTCAATCGTGCTGTCAACATCTATCTTATTCTCTGAAAAGTCACTAATGACAGCGTCATAGTCCTGTAGGTTGAAAAGACCTGCACCTTCCATTGGGAAGAAAAGATCTTGTGCCATTTCCTTAATGGCAATAATCTTTGTGTTTTATCAACTGTCAAATGTCTCGTCCCACCCACCTTTAGGAGCCCTCACTTGTTTAAATTTATGTCTTTTCACAATAGTTCATCCAGCCGATTTCTACACGCCTTCCTTTTTTTTGGTTATTTTCAGTTCCTCTTGAGCTACCCATCTTTGCGCTTGGGCCAGCCTCTGCACGCTCACTTGTCTTTTCTAATTTACCAGACACCTTTGATTTTATCTTTGCAAGAAGATTATCTCTTGAAGACCCTGGTTGTTGGGACGACAAAAGCTGACACTGCCAGTCTGTCCCCATAATGTGGCAGATATTTAGCAAGATCAGCGTCAGACATCAGCTGGATGACAGAAAGAATCAATCTGAAATAAAAAAAAATAATAATAATAGGTAGTGTTACAATTCAACATTTGTGATTTTTTTTTTTAAACCACATCATATTGAACGGGTCATATGCATGTTAGTGAATATTATACATTTTTTCAAACATAGGGAAATAACAGGACAGGAATAGTGGCTGCAAAGTTTTTCTTCATTAAGAGAGACTGACAATTCCCCATATAAGGAAATAAGAGTTAGGTTTCAGTCGCATGCAAAGCCCATTTTGCTATTTCATAAAGAGTTTGAGATTAAGTACACTTTTAATAAACTTTTTATCTGAAAATTCAGAGTGCCTCAGCCTATGTCCTTCATGATATTGCTATTATGCTATTCTCCAATAAAAATGGTAAATGGACTCAACTTATACAGCTTTTTTCTACCTTAATCTGGCTTTACAGTAAGGAACTGGTCACCCATTCACTCTATCATTCATACACCAATGTACACAGACACTTAAGTGTCTTGCCCAAGGACATGACAATGTGCATTTGCGGGGGCTAGAATGAAAGAGTAGAATCAACTATACACCTTATTGCGGCTTCCTAAAAAACCTAATAGCCACGGAGAGGATGAGGCTTGTTCCTATGGATCAATTTTGTCATGCCCAAGAAGGCAACATTTACAAATACGCTGAACTCCAAAGTAGCATGCGATTAACAAAAAATGTCAATACCCAGACTTGTCTCATCCATGGCCCAGGTGAGTGTGCGTTTTTACTAGGGTTTAGGGTTAAAAGATATATCGTTATTGTATCCATTCCGATATATGAACATTCAAGATATCAATATCGCAAAAGAAAAATATACTGTTATCGTATTTATATCGTGATATGAACATTCTAATTATTAAATTCGAAAAAAATTAAGTTTTAACCTAACCCATAGTTATATTGTATCGATAGAGATATCTGGCATGAATATCGAGATATGAAAATTTTGTCCACATCGTTCAGCCCTACTAGGGATGCACGATAATATGGGCCGCCAATAATTATCGATAATTAGGCCAGATAATTATAAACTCAAATTGCATTGAATCTGCTGCTCCAGCTGGCTATCTTTCTCTCAGTGCTGGCGGCGCCGCCCCGCTGCTACTGCAGCCCGGAGCTGCTCTCCCAGGCCGACTTCTGCACTGTTTTAGCTGTAAAAAAATAAGAGTATTACAGCGAAACATTGCTGTGCATGCGCTCTCCGCAAAGGAAGAGTTGTCTGACTTTTTACATCGAAGTAACATTAACATTTTCACCGCAACTAAATGAGAAAAATACGAGGAATAGTAAACCGCGGACCCTAGCTCAAGTAAGTTTTTAACACTCGAAAAGAGCGTGTCCTAAACCGATGTATTATCTTTATATTTCGGATAAAGCCCCACACTATGAACGACATAAGTTTTACATTGACGAAATGAGCCACACATTTTTTCCACACGACATACAAATGCACAAATTTGACCAATGCAGGAGCGAGTGTCTTATTTGGTGCTGTCGTATGGTATTAGTCAACTTGACGCTGTCACAGGCATGGATTTGGCATCACCTCTCTCTATCAGCAGCAGGAGACCCGCCTCTAGACACAGTGAAATACTCTGTGTATATTACAGTATTGCATCTATGAAGCCATTACTATGATGTCTACAAAACACTAAGGAGGAAGTTGTCATATCATTATTATTATTTTAGTAGTATGTGACACGATGAGCAGAGAGAGACCTGCTTCAGATGATGGAAGAGTAAAAACCCTGAGCTTAAAGGTGGAGACCCAAACCTAAATTAAAACTCATTATTTGATCTATATTTATACACTTGTATATTTTTTTGTAGACTTTTTCAGATTTTTTTACGTGAAACACACACAAAGTGACACACAATCATAGAGAAATGAAATGTATACATGAATTTTTTTTTTTTATAAACAAAAATAATGAAAAGTGTGACGTACATAAGTACCGGGCACCCTTTCCTTTAAAGTGAAAACAATTGCCTTCAGGAGTTTTCTGATTATTTCTGAATGATCACGTGTTGACCCAATGTCTAAAGAGAGTCTACCTGTGTGTAATCTAATCTCACTTCAAATACAGCTTCTCTGTGATGGTCTCAGAGGTCTGTTAAGAGACAATTGGGATCAGACAGCATCATGAAGTCCAATAACACACCAGACAGGTCCGGGATAAAGTTATTTAGAAGTTTACAGCTGGGTTAGGTTATAAAAACATTTCCAAAGCTTTGAACATCTCTCAAATTACAGTGAAATACACCATCCAGGAATGGACAGACTGTGGCATCACTGCAAACCTACCAAGACCCGGCCGTCCTCAAAAACCGACTGACCAGAGCTGTTAACAAGAAGCCTATGATGAACCTGGATGAACCAGTGTTTCCCACACATAGACTAGTTTAACAGACCTTTGAGACCATCACAGCGCAGCTTTATTTTAACTGACATTAGATTACACACAGGTCGAGTCTATTTAGTCATTGGGTAAACATGTGACCATCATTCAGAAATGTTAATTTCACTTTTGAAGGCAATTGGTTCCACTAAAAGGAAAGGGGGGCCAATACTAAAAAAAGTGATGTATACATTTCATTTCACTTCACAATTGTGTGTAAGTTATTGTGTTTCACATCCAATTTTAATATTTGAATTAATATATTATGGTCCATAGCATGGTAAAATGCTGAAAAGTTAAAGGGGGGACTGATACTTATGCATACCACTGTACACACTGTCGCACACACGCACGCACACACCTCAACCCTCTATCACATATCTGTGTTTTGCTGCTTCTCTAAACTGTTGTACACAACGACTGTATTTTTCTTGTCATGTTATTTTTTTAAATTAAAAAAATGTACCTTGTCATTTTGAAGTTTAACAATAACTTCTTCTCCCACGCCACGGTCTCGCAGAAAAGCAGGCAGATCCATCTCCATGTCAACCCAGCATAGATCCTTGAAAAGTACAACACAACAATAGTGATGCATTTAATTGTAGCTCCCACATTACCCAGCAGAGGAGAACAACGTTTTTATTATTAATACTGAGTTATCCTTAATGTCATGAGAACTTGAACTCACATTAAAATGGCTGACTGCGTATTTTTCTTCCTTTTCTTTTACTCCCTTTTCTCCCTTTAAAGTACACAAACTTGTAAACAAAAATAGTTTGATGTATTATTTGTTACATTGACAATCATAAAGAATATGTTGGTTTAACACTTACTTCTTTAGGTTTTCACAATCCGCCTCCAGAAACCTCCGGGTCAATCTGCAACAATCTCCTTCTGCGCAAATATCATCGCACATGAAGCTTACAATAATACGCAAATAGGACATTACCTAATCACGTCAAAGATTATTTGTAACACTTACAAACATATATTTCATATTTTTACTGATACAACGTGTTCTTGCTAAATCACTGCAGCGGTCACTTGTTGATGACGTCATTCAGAGTCGCATGTGTGTTTGTGTGATGTGAATAAAATCCAACTACGACACCTAGTGACCACAATAGTCTACTCCAGGTTACATTCATTAATTGTTACGGTCCTTTGGAAGTTTATTTATTACAGAACATTCGTTGTGTGCTGTTGAATTAAACATTATGAAGCGCTGTGGATTAGGCTAAGTGACAACCAGGCTGGGCTGTACTGCATAGGAAATAGAATATTATTTTCTATATAATGCTTAAATTAAAGAATGACCTTTTAAATCACCGTCCCAGCACGATTTCATTTTGGTTGATTTTTTTATTTGACTGGTGGCATCCAAAAGCTGACTCTGCGTAATTTTAACGTATTGAAACACACTGATTCAAACAGCTCTATGCAAAGTCATTCTCAACGTACCTGGAGTTTAATATTCATGATGCTCTTGTGTGCTTTGTAGATTATTGTCTCTGATTATGCGAGTGGAGATGATTAGAGCTAGCTCATTTAGCCACTGGCATTCTACGCACAAGAGTGCGCGCGTCGCTCTGAACTCTTCTGTGATTTCACTTGATGCACACTTGATCTCCCCATTGTCCCCTTTTACTTTATCTGTGACTTCAGCTACATCAGCAGGTGAAACATCGCCCAATGTGCTGCGCTCGGACATAGCTCAGAAAGGAGTGCTATCTGACACATGGGCACCTGATTTGAGTGTGTTATTTCTTTGCATGTTTGAGCTCGGCTATCTAGTGCCTTGTATTATTGTACTGTTAACCTTCCCCAGTTTTGTTGACATGAATAACCCAGTCACTTGACCAGCGTGTTCTGGAAGCAGGTGCTCTGGACTTGAACACGCCTTCGTGGACTGGAGCAGCTTGGGGACTTGCTGCGCGCCAAGCTTTATATGTCCAGTGGTGCGTATACAGCTGTGCGCTCATGGCGCCCGCCTGGTGTGAAACCCTTTATGTTTTGCACAATTTGTGTCATGAAGTCGTTGTAGGCACATACCACGGAGGAACATCAGGCCCATGGCGATTAGAGGCAGATGCACGCGCACTGTGTACTGTGCCATTAAACAGATTGACGCGGGTCACAAATTTCTACTAAGAAGCAATTATTTATCCTTCCATTAGCGTTGGCTTCTAGTTGAAGTTGAAAATACACACTTCAAAATTATGAATTATATACCCATTCAAAGAATACGCCTATGCTTCAACATACCAGAAAATAAACAAATTCTGAGATATCAATACAACTAACCATCTTTTTTCTATAATTGTGTTACCATCCAATCTCAAAGGATAGGCAAATTGCAGAATTTGGTCAAAATGTCTTTTACACCAACCAATTGTACGAGAAATTCAATATCCAAAAAGCACTATGTCCCAGCACAATTTCCTTCTTCAATAGTTTATTCAAATTCAATTTAACATCACTAGTATGTAAGCAGACTATGAACTTTATATCCACTTACAAACTGAATTTAATACTACAGCTTTGCACTATTGGTCCCTTTCGCATTGCTTAAGAAAAAAATATAATAAATAGAATCAATCAATTAATAGTAAGAAAGACACACACGCCCTATATGAATGTGTGTGGGTTTTTTTTTTCAATATTCTCAAGACCAAATAATTATCAAAAAATAAGAAACAATGTGAGAGCTCGATTATTTTGAAATAGTAGTTGCGCGAAAACCGATTGGCTCGTGCACCTGTTGTGGGCGGGACGAGCGGAGATCGGCGCTCGCGCTGTGCAGTCTGTCGCGGCCAGTCTGGGCCAGAGCCAAGAGCGCAGAGCGGGGCTAGCTCCGGACTGGAGCATAGACATATCTCCTGAGACACGGAGACAGAAAAAGTTCTTGTTAATGTGCATTATCTTCGGACTTGGACCTAGCAGAGTGAAAAGGACACAACATCGAGTAAGCCTTGTGTGGCAGTAGTCGAAGCAAACTAAAATGAAAGTTTGATATTTTGGACTAGTGAACTCCGGACCGAGAACCGTTACATGGCTATCAAGCAAAGTTAGCATAATTTGCTAACGGCTAGCTCTGTCTAAGGACCTATGTCTGGCATTTACGTAAGTATTTTAATTTACTGAGGATATTTGCACTGTGTCGCCAGCAATCAGACAAAACACTCACACTGTTTTCTACTGTCCACAGGTTCCAAAATGCAAGTTTAAAAATGTAACCTTTTTTTTGTGTTAGTTATAATTAAAATGTATTTGTCATTAACATAGCCTTATATTTTAATAATTTGGACTGAGTCATGGCATTTACAAATGAACATGATAATAATAAAGCATTTTGAGATTTGGTGCTAGACATTGCCCTGCACCACATGCATTATTGTGTTGCAATTTATTTCTTAAAACAAAAATTTAACATTTCGACTGCGCTGTTTTAAATTTTGTTATGTATGAGTGAAAAGGTCATGTTCTTTCTTTTATTTATTAAACAAAAGATTAGACTTTAAGTGTGTGACTCTGAGACAGACTGTGGGTCAAGCCAGCACGAACCATTTGAAAATAAGTGTCACTATTTTATTAATTTGCTAAATGTTAAGAATATTGCACTTTCATGCTGCATTGAATCTTGATGCATCTTGTAATCATTTACTGTTTATGCTTTTACTATTTATAATGTGTATTTTTGTTTTGACAAAAAGTTTTGGAAGGACCTGAATGCTGTCCACAAATGGATGAGGACCAGGCTGGATGTCAATTTGGGGCAAGTAAAAAAATGTAAAAGAAAACTAAAGGATTGTTATATACGGTTTTGTTTTATATGTTTACATCGATCGGAGGGTCGGCGGTTCAAATCCTGCAGATGCGCTTTGTCGTTGGGCAAAACACTTCCCCCACCGTACCTCCAGTGTAAGTACACTGGTGTGTTAATGTGAATGGGTGAGTAATTCCTTGATGTAAAGCGCTTATAGTGCCTAAAAAGTAGGTAGAAAGGCGCTGTATTAATGTGATCATTTAGAAGGACAGTAACTTCAATCATATTTTTGTCATATTTTTTAACTCTATTCTGGCAGTTTATAAGGCCATGCATTGGGAGGGAAAACGTATTAATGTCCCAACAGATGTTTGGATCATATGTTTGTCTGTTGCCTTTTTCTCTTGTTTGTTGTGTTTTTATAATGTAATTATTATTATTTAAAGGCCATACTATTTTGACAATGCCTGTTCCAGCAAAGTGTCAGAGGCTGAGCAGCTTTGGCGGGATTGTACCAAGATGGACTACTGTGCGGAAATATATGTTAGCCCGAGTAAGTAGATGGTGGTGGTGAGAGAGACCCTCTGGCAATTTTTGGAAGCTTGTCACTCTTATGAAGAGCTTGTGTGTCTTCTGTGAAAAGTACTGTACACAAATGATTTCCTTTACCCCTATGCAAAATACTTTTTATCTATAAATGCAGATAATGAGCCACAACGTCACCATATGTATCTTTTAACAGGGTACTGCCAGACAGGAAGCGGTGCCCGGCATGGTGTGCAGGGAAGAAGCGATGGCACTAATGCAGTTGAGGGAGAAGAGCCAGACAGATGTGATTTTCAACACTTTTTACAAAACTAATGGATTGTTTACCATATACAGTACATATACATCCTTTTCTTATGAAAGATTAGCAGCGTATCGAGCAAATATGGCAGACTGCAAGCACTGGAAATGTGTTGGATGACAATACTTCTCTGAAAAAAAAGTGCATTTTTCATTATGGATTTTTATTTTGGGTTAATGTTAAATTTAAAAAAAAGGACATAGAAAAAATGATGTAATTTATACTAAAGACTTCACTTAGTTATGATCCTGGTGGCATTTCACACCCTACATTATGAACACTATCCAGTGAAGTTGTGTTACATACATCAAGTTTGAAATATTTATTGTAGTAATCTTCGATAGGAAAATAACCAGAGTGGAAAACCATCAGCCGACGTGTTGCTTGTGTGCACAGTGCCTCTGGGATGCTCAATGATTGGCATTCTTTTCAACAGTGGCTCAGGCAGCCAGAAAGGCCACATTGACTTGCCTGGAGAAGATGAAGACCACAATCGGAGACTCTTAATAAGGTAAGTACGGGAAAGCCTGTCCTGCACACTGGTTTTACATATTAGGTTGGCGAAATGAAAATAAATTTGTGAACTGCAGAGCTGCAGATGAGGACAATGGAGACACAGAGGGAGGATTGAGCTGGAGAAACAGACAATGCAGAACCAATGTGACTTTCTGTGTGAACCATAGTCTGGTGAAGGAAAATTGGTGAGTTATGCTTTGTTATGTTATGTTTGCAGGGAGATAAATTTTGTTGCTTTTACCTTTTCTTAAAGCCTTTTTTTCTGCATATCTACTCAATCAGACATGAGGGCGAACACTGAGGGGAGACATGGCAAGACGACATATCCATACAGGGTGGACCAAAGACCAAAAGTAAGTATCTGCTTACTTTGAACTTAAGATAATATTGACACATCTTGACAAAGGCTTGTTTGGGCTGATACGCGTGGAAGAAACCAGCAATATGTTTAAAGACTTTATAGTTCAACAGCCCAGCACAATAAAGGCTTTTTAAATGTTAATAGTGATTAATGATGTCGGAGGATGAGTGCCTTGGTTTTTTCGTTTTCTTTTAAGACAATATTGCTTTGCTTTAATGATATATCTGACCTCTGCAAAAATAATTGATTCCTTTTAATCAGATTTTCAAAATAATCACTTCCTTCGCTTCCTTCAAGATACTTAGTGACATTGCCTTGCTTTCTTTTCTTTTTTTTTGCAGGAACATGAAACCCTTATAAGCACAGTACACCAAATATATAAAGAACATATTCAAAGACAAACAAGTAAGGTAAACGCAAGTGTAATATGTAAAGCTATCCTTGCATGTAGGGCTTTGTGTGAAAAGTATTTGATGCTGATTTACTGTATATAAACATTACATGTTTATGTATTTTTTTCTTAAAGCACCTCAATCCTGTGAAAGTGGAGCCCACTGGCTGACGGGGCCCCTCTGCTTGCTGTTTTGCTGAAGAGGACACCACTGAAACCCAAAGAGACACCCAGCCACAGTGAATGAAGAACTGATAGCCAAAATGAACAACTGTGTAATGGCATGAAACAGTCAAACAGGGCGTACTGTTCAACCTGTATGGTCATGAGATTGCGATTTCCCCCTTAGTACACGGTAACCTTTTTAAAGGAATAAGCCACTGTTTTTCCATACTGAGCTATGTTCTTACCTGAGCTTAGACGAGTTCATTTGTACCTGTCTGGTCTCCACGTGTGCCACCCCTCACGTAAACACAGCATAGACGGCGTTAGCATTTAGCCTCTCTCTTGTCCTCTATAGCTCAAAACGAGGTGAAGATAGAAGCTACCAAACTCTTCCACATTTTCCCTATTTAAATATGGTAACATGAAGTGTTACACTATTAAGTATAATTACACAAAATTAAGCAATGTGGATTTTCTAAGCGGATACAAAGGGGAGCTATATTATAAGGTGTAATTATACCAGGAATAGTTCGACATTCGCGCAGTAATATCTTCACTTTATTGTGTGGACGCAAAAGTATTCCTGGTATAATTACGCCTTATAATATAGTTCCCCTTTGTATCCACTTACAAAATCGACATTGTTTAATTTTGTGTAATTATACTTTATAGTGTAACACTTCATGTAACCATATTTAAATAGGGAAAACGTGGAAGAGTTTGGTAGTTTCTATCTTCAGCTCGTTTGGAGCTATAGAGGAGGAGAGAGAGGATAAATGCTAACGCCGTCTGTGCTGTGTTTACGTGAGGGGGGGCACACGTGAAGACCAGACAGGTACAAATGAACTCGTCTAAGGCAACAACCTATGTCAGTATGTAAAAACGGTGGCCTATTCCTTTAATAAGCTCTGGCGATGGATACAATTGTTTATCCACTATTGATCACATGGCTTTCTTTTAATTTTGCCTTGGCGAATGAAAAATATTTGTACAACGCATAGAGCTGCACAGTTAATTGTTTTAAAATCAAATTGGAAATAACAGCAAGTACTAGTTGATTACAAAAAAATGTGTCTACATGTTAGGGTTGGGCGATGTCCCCTTAATTGACAGTTGACGATGTTTACAGTGAACCATCGTGATGGACGATGATATCGTCCATCTCTCATTATAAGCATTTTTAAAGACATTTATATATAGGCTGCATTTTATTTATTTTCGAAAAAATGTGGTGGTTCAGTCCAGGTTTAGTACTGGTACAGTTTCAGATTAAGGTGCTTTATTTGTCATTATACATCAACTATAGAACAAAATATGTCCTCTGCATTTGACCCATCCTTTGATGCTGCTGGGACGAACCGCAAGGAGCAGTGACCGACGGCAGTACCGCGCCCAAAGACTCATCTCCAGATGTGGAACCAAGTCCGGCTGGTGGATTCGCCTATTGTACATGTGTAAATACATGTACATGTGTACAAACATGTACATGTTCAGTCATTAGTCACAGATTAAATCTAGTTTAGTTGTTGCTCAGTTCCGCACTGCTTCAGGTCATATCCCTTCTCTCAAAACAGGACAGTTTTTATGGTTCATATGAGAAAAGCTACATTGCTCATCTGATTTCAATTTTGAGAGAAGTGGTATCATGTGAAAGAAATATTTTTTTTACCTTCAATATGTTTTGAATGTTTGATATTTCCTAAATGTGACATGGTTAATAAATAGGCAATTCCTGAAAAATGGTATCTTAACTTAAATATACTGTAAGATGCACAGGGATGTTGTGTTATCTGTGAAATATGCAGCAAGTATTCCAACTATATCAGACGAAATCATAAGGATCACAGATGGGATCTTTTAAGGATTTGAGTAGAGGATATTTTGGTATAGTAAAGGGATAAAAAATCCGGAGATCTCAAACAGATACAGATGATATGCAAGGAGATCCGAAATGGATCGGTCGGAAATTCGGCTTCCGTATATTTCCGGATACAAGAGGGATAATATCCGTCGATCTTAAGAAGATATAGAAAATATACTGAGAAATCTAGAGAAAACGAGTTCCTGATATCCGTATATTTCAGGGATAAATATCCGGAGTTCGGATATTCATAGATATAAAATTGTCCAAATCCTGGAAGATCCGACATTTGCATACCTCGAAGATACGTCTTTGACAAATACACGCAAATACTGTGTTGAATCTTCCCGGATTTTAGGGCTTTTTGTCCAGTGAGGGTTTGCAAGTGTGGGCAGTGCAGCAGTCGCTGGCCGTGTTACTCAGGGTGGCCAGTGACCACGCAGCAGCATCCATCGTACAGGTAACTCTCGGACTGTCTCGCCCATCTGGAACAGCCGCGAGCTGGGCCATTCAGAGCGTGGACCTGGCAGGGAGAGCGGAGTAAGCAAAGCGCAGCTCTGCGAGAGGAGGAGCAAGGAAGCTCGTCAGTCACCGCTTTGCGCATGTCACCTGCGAGTCCCATAATGAACCTCTGTGCATACATAAGTCTCAGAACAATAAACTATTCTAATAAACTGGTACCCCCGTTAAAATTAGCATGTATAATGTGGAAAATTACACGATAAACGGTGTTTCCCAGAAATCTATCGGTACCACGTGTTTATGGGCGTATCGGAATAACCATAAGTGAAGATAGCATGTTTTAAATATAAATACCCGCAAGTCCTCGCCACACAGGAAGTCAGAGGTAGTCAGACTACCATTTCAAAATAAGAGGTTGCCACAGCTGAAAAGCTTCACAAGTGTTTTCTGGTTGCCCAATTATCACATTCCCCCGAGATAATTATCACGTTCCCCCGAGATAATTATCACGTTCCCCCGACATAATTTGTGGTGTAAAAAAAAAAAAAAAAAAAAAAATTAAAAAAAATATTTTTTATATTTCTTAAAAAAAATATTTTTTTTTCCAAAAATTTTTTACCCCGAGATAATTATCACGTTCCCCCGAGATAATTATCACGTTCCCCCGAGATAATTATCACATTCCCCGAGATAATTATCACATTCCCCCGAGATAATTATCACATTCCCCCGACATAATTATCACATTCCCCCGAGATAATTATCACGTTCCCCCGAGATAATTATCACGTTCCCCCGACATAAGTTGTGGTGTAAAAAAAAATAAAAAAAAAATTAAAAAATATATTTTTTATATTTCTTAAAAAAAATATTTTTTTTTTACAAAATTTTTTTACCCCGAGATAATTATCACGTTCCCCCGAGATAATTATCACATTCCCCCGAGATAATTATCACGTTCCCCCGACATAATTTTTGGTGTAAAAAAAAAAAAAAAAAAAATTAAAAAATTTTTTTTTTTATATTTCTTAAAAAAAAATTTTTTTTTTCCAAAAAATGTTTACCCCAAGATAATTATCACGTTCCCCGACATAAGTTGTGGTGTAAAAAAAAATAAAAAAAAAATTAAAAAATATATTTTTTATATTTCTTAAAAAAAATATTTTTTTTTTACAAAATTTTTTACCCCGAGATAATTATCACGTTCCCCCGAGATAATTATCACATTCCCCCGAGATAATTATCACGTTCCCCCGACATAATTTTTGGTGTAAAAAAAAAAAAAAAAAAAAATTGAAAAATTTTTTTTTTTATATTTCTTAAAAAAAATTTTTTTTTTTCCAAAAAATGTTTACCCCAAGATAATTATCACGTTCCCCGAGATAATTATCACGTTCCCCCGAGATAATTATCACGTTCCCCCGACATAATTTGTGGTGTAAAAAAAAAAAAAAAAAAAATTAAAAATATATTTTTATATTTCTTAAAAAAAATATTTTTTTTTTCCAAAAATTTTTTACCCCGAGATAATTATCACGTTCCCCCGAGATAATTATCACATTCCCCGAGATAATTATCACGTTCCCCCGACATAATTTTTGGTGTAAAAAAAAAAAAAAAAAAATTAAAAATTTTTTTTTTTATATTTCTTAAAAAAAAATTTTTTTTTCCAAAAAATGTTTACCCCAAGATAATTATCACGTTCCCCCGAGATAATTATCACGTTCCCCCGAGATAATTATCACATTCCCCCGAGATAATTATCACATTCCCCGACATAATTATCACATTCCCCCGAGATAATTATCACGTTCCCCCGAGATAATTATCACGTTCCCCGAGATAATTATCACGTTCCCCCGACATAATTTGTGGTGTAAAAAAAAAATAAAAAAAAATTAAAAAATATATTTTTTATATTTCTTAAAAAAATATTTTTTTTTTCCAAAATTTTTTTACCCCGAGATAATTATCACGTTCCCCCGAGATAATTATCACGTTCCCCCGAGATAATTTGTAGTGTAAAAAAAAAAAAAAAAAAAATTTATACATTTTTATATTTCTTCAAAAAAAAAAATTTTTTTTCATCTCAAATTTTTTTTTGTCTGATGTCACTTCCAGGGCTCCGTATTATAGCATTGCTACTGAAGAAAATGTGCTAGTTCAGACAAAGTTTCCCAGACTCTTTTCGCTTTATAATTGTGAGAAGAATAAAAACCAGGTCTGCTGAATCCCTCAACGGCGTGTCTCACGGAGCACCGCTATTTAACCGAGAAGTTCGATGGGACTTGTTTCCATTATCAAGACCCATCTTTGCCAACCGTGCCTCCTTCATTTCCTATACTGTCTCGCGATGTTTACACGAGGAACTGTGCGGAGAAAGGCAGACGTGCGCTGAAGTTTAATGATCATTTGAGGGAGTTTCCCCCCCCCCCCTCCCCCTCGCTCCTGTGAATGGTGTTGCCAGACGTCTGAAGCTGTACGAAGTCCATATCAAACCTTGCCCCCCGCTGGACGCATCATCAGGAACATTTAGAATCAGAGATGGTGGACAGGCTTTTGAAGGGAGTGCCAGACCTCCGTTTAACAGGAAATAACATGGGCAGCGTTCACTTGACGTTACTCATGGGAAGAACATTCCCATGCAAAATTAATGACAGGTTTGCATTTAGATGTATTACCTGTATATGTTCAATATCATGCAATTTCATTATCATTTTTGTATGAAAACGATTTACCTATACTATATTATAGTATTATTCTGTTTTTGTTGAGTAAAGGGCTTTATAAATAAATACTAATTGATCTTGTTTTTATATATATATATATTAGGGCCGGGACTCGATTAAAAAAAAAATCTAATTAATTAGAGGCTTTGTAATTAATTAATCGAAATTAATCGCATATAAATATTTGACCTGAGAACAGTGAGAAGTAAGTTTTTTCATAAGGATTTTTAGTATACCATTGAATAATGACTGAATACATAAGCTTAAGCAACAAAATATTGTTTCTTTTGTTCAACCAAGTCCAACAGACCAGTGCAATATTGCCATTAATTGTGCGTCTGCAGGAAAAAAGGAAACTGAAGTGTGGAAAGCAAAGTGTGATTAATTTCGATTAATATTTTTAATCGCACTAAACCTCATGTAATTAATTAATCGCAATTAATCGAAAAAAGTCCCGGCCCTAATATATATATATATATATATCAGGGACATTTTCTTGCTGTGCTATTATGTGATGATATGCTTAAAAGCACAATGATGTCCTGTCTTACAATAATGCAAAACCTGTACTAATACAGCTGAAATAGATTTATAATAAACTGTCCGGCAGCATTACATTACTTTAAATATCAAAGGAGGGCTATGGAAAAAGCAGCATTGCAAACAAACAACAAATCTACAACTCAATCTAGGGAGTTCCACCATTTTTATTCTCCAAACTGATCTCAACTTGTTCAACAGCCCCTATTATATTGTAAAATTTCTATCACTGATCTGGTATGTGATCAGACTAAGACCATCCTGCCTTTCCTCACAAAATACCTTACAAACAACAGACATTTTTGTACTAACACTTCTGTTTCAAATGTGCTCATATCTGAAAATAATCATTTTAATAAACTTGTATAATCTGCTCTTAAGCATTTCAGAAAGACTTCCGTAAAGGACTTTGGCTCGGTCGGGGCTCTTTAGTCCGACCGCTGTCTTTGGCCTGTTGACAGACACAGTCATTATACAGCTGGCAGGCCATATTCTATTTATTCCAACAAAGTATCTGCAACAATGAGTATCAGGGCCCGAGCCAAGTATTTGAAGTGCGTGCCAACTCACCCGGGTTCCCCTTGATTCGTCCCGCCCTGGCCCGGCTCTGCTAACGTCCAGCATACCCCCTTGGCATGCTGTCCCAGAGCCCGGGGTGTGGAGTTACAGCACACAGCGTTACATGCGTCTGAGGTTTCACTGGCAGATGCACTGGGCAACAATGAAAGCATCTTCAGAACGGAATGGCCCTGGTTAGCGTACCATCAGACCAGCGCAGATCCCTTTAAATAGAGCTTCTCTAAGATGTTATGAGCAAAATTATTTATGAGGGTTTGCAAGATGAGACACTGCAGATGAAGAGGGAAAAGAAATAAATATCAGTAGATATCAAATTAATACGGTTTTATTACTGATATATGAAAAATGTATATCAAAAATTATACCATTAATAAAAATGTTTTTATATATTTGGCCAAAATTATATATATTACCAGGGAGAGACACACTTTTGGACATCTGAATAAAAAATATTACTGAAAAATCTGCATAAAATTTGCTTTGCTTTAGGTTACAAGGTCGGGCTAGGAATTAAATATCAACAAATGGTTGAGAAAAAAACACACAAACTAATATTGTAAAACATGAGACTTTAAAATTGAGGGCTATAAGTGGTGATTTAAAGGAATAAGCCACCGTTTTTTCATACTGAGATATGTTCTTACCTTAGCTTAGACGAGTTGATGTGTACCTGTCTGGTCTTTGTGCGTGCGCTCAGTCACACAAATGTTGTTAGCATTTAGCCTCTCCCAGCATTGTTATAGCCCCAAACTGGGGTGAAGTTAGAAGTGACCAAGCTGTTTCACGTTTTCCTATTTAAATACAGTTACGTGAGCCTTTACACGATCCAAGTCTAGTCACACAAAATTAAACATGTCGATTTTCTAAGCGGATGAAAGGGGTATATTGTGAGACGTAATAACACCTGGAGTATTTTGACGTCCGCGCAGTAATATGTCGAAGTACTCCAGGTGTTATTACGCCTCACAATATGGTGCCCCTTTTTATCCACCTAGAAAATCGTGATGTTTAAGCTTCTAACTTCACCCCAGTTTGGGGCTATACCTTTGCTGGGAGAGGCTAAATGCTAACAACATTTGCATGACTGAGCGCACGCACAAAGACCAGACAGGTACACATCAACTCGTCTAAGCTTCGGTAAGAACATATCTCAGTATGTAAAAACGGTGGCCTATTCCTTTAAGTCAGTGGTTCTCAACTAGTATGGCATTGAGATCCACATTCACCCTGGGATGACAAGTCGCGACCCAAAAACACAAGGTAAATATTGTCTTTTATTCAAAAATTGCAACTAAATAAACCAGAAAAGCTGAAATTATGATTAAAAATATAACCTGATAACGGTCATTTTAACAGACTCAAGTAGTGATTCCACACTTTTAATATATAAAAAAATGTTTTCTGGAAAAAAGGGTGGCGACCCACTGAAAACAGTTCCGCGACCCACTTTTGGGTCCCAACCCACCAGTTGAGAACCACTTCTCTAAGTGGAGATGTTCTCATGGTGAGAGAAAACATCCATTGAAATGTCAGCGCCCCACAGAGAAAAGCTGATTCAAAAATAGTAAGGCAATCTCATGTATTTACATTGTTCTTCAAGATGAAAGCCTTCATATGCTGTAAAGTCTTTAAACAAAACAAAAAAACATAACATATTCCTATATTAATCTATGGCACCATTGTTTTTGCAAAACTTTTCACATCTTTTTATAGGCAGAGCCTTCCTTTTTTGCTATTTTCAATGATGACCTTTCTCTTCCTCACAAGATTGTCAATGTTGTGTCAGAAGTTTGCTACAGAGGTGAGTCACTGAGGCCACAATTGATTTGGCATTTAGCTCGAGCTGCTTGTAGCTGAATTTCATTTTCCCGAACTTAGCAAAGCTTCTGCCACACTTTCAGAGACCATCTTGAAAATCACACAAAAAGTGTTTGTTGGTTTGAGCTACAGAGGGGCACAAAGAGAGATCAAACTGAAAGTGAGGGCGCAAACATTTTAAAATAAAGTGAGTTGGCAGTGATATTTTATGTATCTATGTGAAATAACATGTGATATAAATAACTGTAGACACTTTATCACCCAGGGCTATGTTGGTTTGCATGGACTGGTGGCAGCTAAGAGAATTAAACATGGTAAAATCAGTATGCGAGCCTCCATGTTTACCCTATGGCACGCTAACAAATCGATGGCTGTGTGATTCTGACGATGATGCAACATAATCTTGGATATACTGATTGGAACACTTAAGCAGGAGAAGAAAAAATGACCTCAGTGAAGTGGAATACCCAAACCTGTGAGAACGAACACTATAGAATGATCAAAAGCTCAGCTGAGATGATTTTGTATGATATGTTGCCTTTAAAATATCAATGTGTTGCTGTAATTAGGCCTTGTCCTTATGATGTACAGTATATTAAGGGAATGTTTATTAATGTGTTTTATCCTTAATCAGCTAAATTGTTATATTTTGGTTCAGGCTTCAAGGTCGCCCCCGACGCATGCATCGCCCTCTCTTCAATGCTATAATGTTTTTGGAGGTTCCCCGGCCGTGTGAAGTAGGCGAGAGAAAGTGCGCTCTTGTGGTTGACTTTGGTGTCTAATATTGCAGAGTTAGTTCTTCGGCGGCCAAGCTTCTCCGTGTGAGGGTAACTGGATCGGCACACAGCTGCAGCAGTGGGCACCCTCCGTGGTCCCCAGCAGGCCGGTGTGGAAAACCCCAAATAGTAAAAAAGGATGGGGGGCAAGGGGAGAGAACTCTACACTGGCTGTTTCAGAGATGTTTAGAAAGCTGTGAAATCTGGAGCGACCGCGGCGGCCTGGCTTATCCGCACTGAGAACTGCTGTGTTTTGTTTTTTTCTTGAGTTAAATAAAGGGTGGTGGCAGTGGTGACACCGGAGGCCATACAGTCAATTAGGGATGTTTCTGTCATGCACCACAGAAGACAGTGGCTTTGACTCTTCATGTCCCTGATTCGTAAAATGGTAGCAGCACTCAGAGCATATAAAAAGTATGAAAAAATACCATGTGCCAGATTATAGCAAAAAAAGAAAGAAAAAAAAAAAGTCCACCCGCAGTTCATGGAAAGGTTGTACAAAAGTACATAAAATGTACACAAATTCACAGAGAAGCAATCCATACATGACCAATATCATGCAAAAATAGACTTATAACTCTGTCCCTGCACTCATTGAGGTGTTACCAATCTATATCCAAATCAAGCAGCTTTGTTTTGCTTCATTCACACATTTTCAACAAGCCTGCTTATTCAGGTAATCTCTATCTTCAGCAAAATGCCAGCCCACACTTCGGCGTACGTACCAGGACCGTTGTCCCTGATCAGGGATTGACGCCAGTTCCATATACTATTTAGGAAAATTATATTTTTGACCAACATAGACATGTGGCACAGATTTTTAAACAGGCCCTTCTTCCCAAAACATCTAGTCATAGGACCCCATCACATAAATCAAAACATTAAAGGGATATTTCAGGATTTTTGACATAGGGCCTCATTTCCTATCCAGAGTGTTGTTGATGTCTGGAGATATTTTTGTCTTAAATTCATGCAGTTCTTATATTTGAAGAGCTTAGTGGCGCTAGGCTAATGCTAGGCTAACACATTTCTATGGTATCAGCAACGCTGCATTAAAAACAGTCTGGTATATAAATGTCTGTATCGATAGAATAATTATAACCATTTTGCATTTAAAATAACTTATATTTGAGCAGCATCAGCTTCGTGGCTGTAAGCTAACGCAGCGGCGGAGTGATCTGCGAGAAAATAGTCCCTCAAAATGCGGTAATTCATGTGATAAGGTCAGTTATATTTCAAAAATTATTCTATTAACACAGACATTTATATGGTTAGTCTGGCGTTATAAGTGATTTACCTCAGGTGCACTGTGGAGTGCGCCAGAAATGTGTTAGCCTAGCATTAGCCTAGCGCCACTAAGCTCTTCAAATATAAGAACTGCATGAATTTAAGAAAAAAATATCTCCAGACATCAACACTCTGGATAACAAGGAAATGAGGCCCTATGTCAAAAATCCTGAAATATCCCTTTAATTAAGAACATTTTGTAACAAAAATACAAAAACATGCATATCGAGCATTAAAATTAAGCATGTCTTATCCATTTTACATTATTTGTGGTCCAATCATAGGCAGACTGGATTTTGTTTGTCCAAAATAATCAAGTAAAATATAATTCAACACAAATTTCAACAAAGTAGGCTACTCTTTTGGGAACATTTGGCTCTTGATATAAATTTGACCTAAAATTACTCCACAATTTTTTAGGCAATTGATCAACAGTGAATAAAGACGTGTAAAGGGCTGTTTTATTTTTTATTTTGCTACGGGGAAGGGTGTGACTGATGCACCTTTGTGCACAAAGGTATACAGAAAAAAATTTACCCACTCCATTTTGCTTGATTTAGTCAATTTTTGGGAGGTTTATTGTTACTGTTGCACTTTGTTTGACACATTTGTGAAAATATTTTTGCCATGATAACATTTGGCACTTTGGAGACGTTTGTGCACAATGCTAATGAGATATAGCACCAACACATTGAAAAGTTTACAAATCCAACATACTTGGACCTAGACTTCTGAAATTTTGCACACACTGTGAGTACCAGTAAGGTTACAACTGTACTCAGTTTGGAGTGTGTGCTATAAGCAATGGCCGCTGGCTGCTCTGCTTTGTGACCGCAAACACTGGAGGCCGCCATTGCTCCTCCATTGCTGTAGTACCTCCATTTGGCCCCTAGGCCCCCATTGAAAAGCATTGGACTTTAGACACGTTAAAAACAACTTTAATGCCTGGTTTCAATTTTTTCAACACTTAATATGGCTACATATTCCTCCTGAGATAACGCTGGGTTAGTCAAAAAAATTGAAACCAGGCTGGTTTTCGAAATATATATTTTTTAATCTCCTACTTAACGGAGGTCGGACTGTTGGCATTGGAGCTGCGCGAGCTACACGTCACGCAAGGGCCGAGTTTACAGTGAGATCCCGCCCTTTTGCCCTTATTAGGAACATGCTTCGTCAGAGCTGGGGAGGAGGAGTCTGTAAATCCGCCATGATTTCCCCCTCGAAAGTGGTCATTATGGTAAACGGGGAGGAGTGAGGAGGAGCTGTCTATTCTTTTTAACAGTCTATGGCTATAAGGCATATTTCAGGAAAGACATTTAAATGTTTGTGTAATTTTCGATATTTAAAAAAACTATATTTTTATTCATTTTAGAACAGCAGAACCTTTTTACATGTTTTTGTCACAATGTCCTTCTAAATGTACATAGAAGCTATTGTTTGTTCTGATTCCAATGATGGTTCACATAAGCTATTTGGACAAAGTATGTTGTTTTAATAGTAATTATATACAGTATAGAGAGGGCACTGTTTGATTTAGCCAGGCAAGGGCAACAGGTTAAGTCATTGTGTGCCAACCAGGGTATGGGGACACGGAAACTGTCCTTTTTCATGTAAATAAAACCGTGATGACACTTTTTTTATCGGGCATTCATCGAAGTGACCCTAACTTTCTGCTTGGTCGCATGGTATGGGAGCTCCACTGTTAGAAACAAAAACGCCCTGAATCAGCTGGTCAAGTGGTCAAGTAAAGTCATCGGCCAGCCTCAGACCAGTTTGGACTTTCTGCATGATAGACAGTTAGAGAGGATCAATCTGGGCATATGTTTTTAATGCCAATACCAAGCCATACGAACCGTTTTAAGAAAAGCTTTGTTCCCGCTGCCATTTCCTTGATGAACAAGTAGGGATCTAATCGCCCCTGACACGGCTTTTTATCTTTGTTACTGTCCAGTGTATCTTAAGCAAAGGCACATCCTGTTAGTATCTGGAGCACTTACAAGCTTTATATTTAAACATGTATGTGATGTTTATCTTTGTATAATGTGTTTTAATGTTTGACTAGTTTTCTCAGAATTGCAAGACAAATTTACTTACGGGTACAAATAAAGTAACCTAAGCTAAGCTAACCTAACCTAACACCGGAAGTATTTAAGATTGAAACAACAGGGGAACACTTGATAGGAAAAGCTATATTTTGCAGTAAAATGTGTAGTTTGGGGAGAATTTTGGGGAGAATTTTAGGTATATTTTGAACGCAGCATTGTCTTCTTACTTACAGATAGTGCTTTTAAGTGACTGCTTTCTAAGTAAACTGCAACACCCTTGAGGTAGGGGGTGCAGTACATTAAAAAAACGTACTGTGAGTCATATCAAATTAAAGAAGTTCAATTACGCTTTACTCAATAACATCTTTGAGTATAAGCCCAATGCCCATCTCAGCTCGCCCGTTGCATTATGGGTAATGGAATGTCTTTTGGCTACCAAACAATAATGATAGTTAGTGTACAGCAACGAAGAAAGCTATGTTTTAACCGCTGGAAAGTTGATGTCTTAAAGTGTTTTTGTCGTCGCCATGGAGCCTGTTACAATATTAGCTTAAAGTCTATTTTACAACCAGGGCTGCGTACGGAGATAGACAGAAACAAAACTACCATTCATACGAAGAGATGCTGTCAAAAGTGACGACCAGTCCTTGTTCATATAGTTGGAATAACTATGTCAGAAAACCATTTCTGACCCTTGAAGGCGCCTGTTGGACAAAGACCAGGGTCTGAAACTGTGGCCTCATGTCGCCGATATTCACAACATTTAAACTGAAATGAGAAATAAATACATAGAATCTCTTTTTTTTTGTCAATAAGGAGGTGGAGAGTAAACAAAATCTTTTTCTTAATACACACATAGGCTATGTCATCTCATATGTACTTTATTTTTTTATTTTTTTTACAAGTGATCTGATGGTGTACAACATAGCTAATCGGTCGCTAATTTCACAGACGGAAATTTACCCACTATATTTAACATCAACACTGTTTTGGAACTTTCCCCTGCGATTAGAAGACAAATTCAAATGATTTAAAAAGTGAGGGTGTCAGTGTTGGGCTGATCCCAGGTTCTGTCGTTCCCCTGTCCGCGATGGTCCGCTCCTGCCTACGGAGCCGCCGTCCTCACTTTTCCCTCGCTTTCAAGATATTGACAACTTAATTATTTGCAAGAAATGTCACTTGAGACTTGTAGTCTGTAAACCAATGCCCATAAGCCTTATAGTTCACGGTTATGGCTCAATATACTTCAGTGTTCACGCTCCGCTACCTCAACTCGCTCACACATTTCAATGGCGGTGTGGTTTGTTTGGTACCTGAAATTAGGAGCCTGATTGACTCACGCATGCGCAGTTGAGATGAGCATTGGGCTTATAGATACAGTGTAGAGTATTACCAGCTCACTTTGCTGCCTTTGTTCACTGTCAGTGGTCACTGGAGGTACAGACTGTAACCCCACTTCACCGTCGTTCTTCACAAGCCTCTCCTTCGCGGCTGCCGTTATTTGCACTGGCAGACGATCAATGCACTGTGCACTTGCGCCATCTGTGACGCTGAGACAGGCTTTTTCCTAAATCCTGTCGTTACTCTTCTGTCTCATCGCCATCCCCTGTAAAACAACGTGCACACACGGCAGCAAGCACACAGACAAGAGTGCAACACAGTAGCAATCTCCATCAAATGCGATTATGTCGGAAATAAATGTAATACAGTATGCCCGCTCAGGTCATCAGTTTCCTTGGAGACTTAAGCGAACGTCTTTGGTAAAATCAGCTCCACACAACCTCAGTCTAACCCTTCTCAGACTCGGCCACAAAACATATCACTTTATCATGAGAAAAGTAGAAGGTGCAAAGTTCAGGAACGGAATACGTCCGAGGGAGGTATTGAAAACAGCGTAAAACTATCTGACCATTAAAGCCCTGTTTGCTCAGCTTGGTTAATACTTTATGCTGTGGGGAACTTTCAAAAGCCAAAAGTTAAACAATTCCCCTGTCCACATTCTGACTCTTAGGTAACACAATCCGTTCTGATGTTTTAATATCCCCATTTGTAAACAGCCTTTACTGTAACATGTTGGCACCTTTTTTATCAGCACATGATTGATTATTTCGTAAGCTCCTCGGTGGTACACATAGAGAATACGATTTTTCCATTGTCCCCACGAACATACTGTATAACTGCATTTTAAACCCTTTAGTAAGTAGCTGCATTCTAAAAAAAAAAATAGAATAAGAATTACCAGCCAAGATCAGCAACATGCTAAACTATCTTTTTGTTTTGTTTTTCAGATCACAGAAGTCCCTTAACCTGTGCCAGAAATAAGACAGACAATGTAAAGCGATGACCCACAATTTAGCCTAATCGCCAGTGAGAGATGTGATTACACAGCTTAGGTTTTCGTCGAGCAGATGTTTTAGCGTTTTCGAGTGTAACAAAACGTCGGCCGTGTTTTGACAACTGGTTAAGTCAACGGGGGACGCCGCGGTTCCTGTCTTCTCTCTCCCTCTCACTTGAACAGATGAATCCTTTCGGCTGAGTTTAGACTTTTGTAAAACAGTCCTAGCTCTTACACTTCTTACTTGATTTCAGTCGAAGAATTCCATCCTCGAGTCTCCGGTGGAGCAAAATGTTTTTCTGTCTGAGCCTATAATGATGCAGATGAAACCGTTCGGTGTCCCGTTTTGAGCGCGCGGTTTTAGCCCTATATAGTTCTGTAAAAACAATGCTACGGAACATTTTAGGCATATGTAGCTCCTCCGCTGCGCTCATTCGGGTGTAAGGTTCCTTTGCTCTGTGTTTTTTCCCCCCCGTTTAATATGATCCAAAATGGTGCTGTTAGGGCGGATACAAACTTACATTTCCCTCTTGTGTCCCTTGAATCATACAAATCTATTCAACCCACTGATGGTACAACACCTTTACATTCGAATATTTACTCATAGCCAAGCGGCAGTGTACATTTTGTAGCCGCGGAGCAGGTGAGAAACCGTTCCTTATTGCTTTAACTGCATGACTGAACCCCACTAACAGACCAAGGCCATCCAATTTGTACCTGTCCGTGCTCCACTGGACTGGGCACGCTCCACTCGCACAATGTTATGAATCAGGACCGCCGGGTTTAATGGCGCCCCGTGTGTATGAAGAACTCGGTTAAATACGCGCTGTTTTCCAACAAAGTATATGCAGGTGCAATAAAAGGCGAAAAATTAAACAGCGCCATAAATCTAAATGGCCTGACATGTAATCGCAAATTAATTGTGGAGCAAAATAGGATGTTCTACACTGATGAACAAAGCAAATTAATTTGAGACAAAAAAACAGGAATGCTGCTTGAAATACTAATACAACAAGATAGATGGTGGTTTGCAGTGCTTAGCCCGAACCTGTTTCTATTATCAAACCTGGCCTTTGTTGTAGATTCTAATCTTATGAAGTCATACTGTATTTGTTATGACTTTGACACAAGCACGGAGCAAATTCAGCAAATGCTCAATTAGGGGAAGCAAATCGGAGCAATGACACTTGAGCAAAACACCTTACACTCACTGTATCTGATTTAGTTTTTGTTGTGTAGGGGAGACCAGGGCTATTTGTCACACGGGGTTAAATGTCACATCGCTTTTTATAGCCACACTAGAGGGTAGGGCTGTTCAATTATTGAAAAAATAATAATCACGATTATTTTAGTCATTATTTGCTGCCTTTAAAACAATTATATCTTATTGTATTTATTTATTTATCTATCAAAAAATTATGCTGAATATTTTCTGTTTTCTGAACAGTCATAAAAGTACAAATGATTTCAAGTAAGCCTCGATTGAGGAGAGGTCTCTGTTTCATACCTGCCCCATGCTGGCCTCACATCTGATGACATCATCACACAGCGCTGTTTGTTTTTCTGTCATAATTAAATAAAATAAATAATAATAATAATTTAAAATATATATATTTTTCGATTATATTTTTTGTAATGGTTTAGTGTAATAATAGAAATTGTAATTGAATTTTGATTAATTGCACAGCCCTACTAGAGCTGTGTAGCTAGACCAGCTGTATGCTGATACCGATATTATGTGAGTTGATATTCTTCTTCTCTTCCAATACTCAATTTCTCATTTGGACTCAATACATGAGGAAAAGGACAAGTTTGAATTAGTTTTTATGCCTTTAATTTTGTAGTGAGAGCTTTCCTTTTGTTGGTGCTATAATCAAAAGACACAGAGATGTTAGCTTTGATTTGAGCCGTTTTAGAGCTAGCACGCTAAAGCCATTTATTAGCTAGCTTACATTGTTCATACAGTGGACACTTGGGGTTATTTGTCACACGGACTGAGGAGTTGGTTGTCACACGGGGTATAAATGGTGCAAAATGTTTTCTTTTGTGTCTAAATGTTTTGATGATCACTTTATTTTAAGATTGGCCGTATGTTTGGGTCATTTGGTGAATTTATACATTTTGCACCTCCTCATAATTTAGACCATTTTGCAACAAATTGATGTTTTGAACACATCTGGCATCGCGACTATTTTAAATTTTATTTTGTCAGTTACAAAGGTTTATCAGATTTCATGTTACCACCAAAAACTCCATCAAAAGCAATAGTGACAAGTAACCCCAAGCATTGAGTCGATTTTCTTGTGTCTGACAGTTAATAACTATTTATCGCAATATGATGTCGTTGAGCAGTGAACTCTAGGAAAAGAAAGTGTGACAAATAGCCCCGGTCTCCCCTACCCTTGACTGCTCATCTAAACAGTGAGTCTTCTTGACCGTGGTAGTCAAAAATGCCATCTTTTTGTCAAGACGATAGCCTAATCAAATGTGAAAAAACGCTGAAGAGCCACTGGAAACTCTTGAGCTGCAGGTTGGCAAATAAACGTGTGTAAATATTGCAAGAAAAATATTGAATGAAAGGTTTTGAATTAAAAAAAAATCCAACGAGGCAAGCTTGGGGGACTGTAGGAACTAGAATATTCTAAAATTTCATTGACCACATTTACTACCTTGTTTTGCATGTGCACATTTCCAATATAAAAACAGCTCTATGGAGACACAACCTCCTTTTACTAATCAACAGGTGTGTGTCAACATCACTCTTTCCCTCAAAACGATCATACACAAATATATCTCTCCATTTCCGTCTGTACTCAAGTTTTTTCTCTCTCTTTAAACAAACACACAAATACGCTCTAAAACATTCGCTATTAACTCGAGTGCCGGCTGTTTCCGCTCCTGCACCTTCTGCTACACTTGTATGAATGCTACCTTCTACCCTGAGGATGGATTTTCCTCCAGAATATTTGCACTGTAACACAAGCTCGTCTGTCTGGTGTTTTTCCTTCAAACAAAGCTATTAATCACCTTAATCGCCCTCAATTAACCCCCCTGCGCCAGACGCACACTCAGGCACGTCACTTTGCCAAACGGCTGCGCTCTGGCCCTGCCCGGAGTCACCTCTGCCAAACAGGTGATGAATACGGGCTACAAGGCAATCTCCACCTCCACAGTCTAATGCTCCAGAATATTGCTGCGAAATGGCAAGGAGGTGAGCAAACAATATCAGCAAAAGCAGTTTAAAAACAAAAAAAAGGTGTGCCAATAACACCTTTGCTATGCCCTATCCCGTCAGACCTTGGAAGCTAAGCAGGGAAGGGCCTGGTCGGTACTTGGATGGGAGACCGTTTGGGAACACCAGGAAGCCTAGAGAATGTAGAGAGTGAGTGAGTGGTTGGTGGTGGTCGGAGGGGCCGATGGCGCAGCTTACTACCACCAAGTATGGAGTGAATGAATAATGCAATGTAAAGCGCTATATAAAACCGATGCATTATTATTAAATGTCTTATTTAATATTCTTAATTTGTTGTAGACAAAAGTTCACTGGTGGCTTCCTCAGCAACTAGCAATCTTTTAACAGCAGACTATATTAATACTACAGTAGATTATACAAACAGCAGGGAGGTGTTTAGCTGTTATAGGTCCCATCCATCTGCACAAGCAACTTGTTCAGTCGCCTCTATTGCAGGGGTCTCCAAGAGGCGGCCCGCGGGACAGATCCGGCCCCGCCAAGCATTTTAATCTGGCCCGTGGCTCATTTCCTATTAAAAAAATATAATTTATTTGGCATTATCCACGCAACGGTGGTGCAGCGGTTAGCACTTGTGCCTCACAGCAAGAAGGTCCTGAGTTCGATTTCCACCTGGACGGGGCCTTGTTCTCCACAGGAAAAAGAATAATCATCTTTAGGAACAAATGACATTCTAATTAATTTGGTCTAATCTTAAATGAGATAAAACATATTATTTTTTGCCAATGGAACAAGCTATTTTTTTTTCCTAATTCTGATTATTTTGTATAATTTGAAGTGAAAAATAAATATTTGTACATGTAAAAGTTAATTTGTCTGATTTCATGGGATATACGCTTGTTCCATTGACATTAGCATATTTAGTTTAAAGGAATAGGCCACCGTTTTTACATACTGAGATATGTTCTTACCTTAGCTTAGACGTGTTTATTTGTACCTGTCTGGTCTCCACGTGTGCCTTCCGTAACGTAAACACAGCACAGACGGCGTTAGCATTTAGCCTCTCTCTTCTCCTCTATAGCTCCAAAACGAGGTGAAGATAGAAGCTACCAAACTCTTCCACGTTTTCCCTATTTAAATATGGTTACGTGAAGTGTTACACTATAAAGTATAATTACACAAAATTAAACAATGTGGATTTTCTAAGCGGATAAAAAGGGGAACTATATTGTAAGCCGTAATAATAATACCAGGAATACTTCGGCATCCGCGCAGTAAAGTTAAGATATCACTGCGCGGATGTCGAATTACTCCTGGTATTATTACGCCTTACAATATAGTTCCCCTTTTTATCCGCTTAGAAAATCCACATTGTTTAATTTTGTGTAATTATACTTTATAGTGTAACACTTCACGTAACCATATTTAAATAGGGAAAACGTGGAAGAGTTTGGTAGCTTCTATCTTCACCTCGTTTTGGAGCTATAGAGGAGAAGAGAGAGGCTAAATGCTAACGCCGTCTGTGCTGTGTTTACGTTACTGAAGGCACACGTGGAGACCAGACAGGTACACATGCACTCGTCTAAGCTAAGGTAAGAACATATCTCAGTATGTAAAAACGGTGGCCTATTCCTTTAAGCCAACTCAAATTCAACATAAAGCACCTTAATTCAAACAATTCTAAGTCATTGATCTAATTTAAGATGGTCATTTTTCCAGTGTCCCCGTGTCAGCGTAGGTTTCCTCCGGGTACTCGGGTTTCCCCTACCACTAGAAAAAACATGTACAATAGGTTAATCCTCCAGCCATCCTCTGACCATTAAGCGTGGTTCCACATTTGGTAGAATTTGACAAAGAGGCATTATGTGTGCAGTAGTATAGGCAAAGGAAAGACTACACCAGTTTACAGCCTCATTTGTGCGATGACTAATCTCAACATCACCAGCTTTTTTTTCCAGAGAGATTAGCAACACTATCCACATGGTCAGCTTGTAGCTTTGTACCGCCGATGTCCACTTGGGTTACTGGCACCGTGCGAGCTGCCAAATGTTTGATATCCAAGATGGAGGTATGCTCGTTTTGAACATAGCTGGCTGCGGCCTTCTTTTATAGCCTCGCATGTTGCTGGCTGACAGGAGACCATGCCAGCAAGTGCTTGTTGACAGCGAGGACAAGCCCCCCGATTTGATCACACGCGCTTGTAGTGGGCACTGGGAGGGCGGAGGTGGCACGGCTGGTTCAACTCTCAGCGGAGATATAGAGGAATGGAGGTTCTTGGAGTCCTGGTGAGAATTTGGAGAGGAAAATGATTGAAAAGGGGGACTTTTTGTCATGTGCAAGCAACAAATCAAATAACTGAATAAAACTAATGGAGCGTATGGCAATTAAAAAAGCCCATATTTCATCTGTGGCTGGCAAGTGCCGTCTCATTTCCAAAGTGTCAAAGGGTAAAGCTAACGTCACAGCGAACGGGCTCGGATTTTTTTGCGCACTTCATAATGACTACATGCAATCACAACTGATGTAAATTTAAGGTGGCCCAAATTGCAACTGCAGGGTTCGGTCATCTCTGTTTTCCAGCAATCCATCAAACTAATGCGGCGGGCAGAACAGTTCCATTTGGAGACACTGGCCCGACTGTGTCAGGTGAAAACATGAGGAGAGTGGAGGGAGTTAGTCGGGTGTCTGCGTAAGTGCATATTACAGCTGAGGTTTAGAGGTTTCCTGACTATCATCTATCAATCATCGCACAGAGGGAAAGTCCTGCCTCCACTAAAGGAGTTTCCACTGGGCTTTCTGGCAGGGGATGGGGATGAACGCGCAGGAGAAAGTGCGGAGGTTAAAAACGACATCTACTCCTACCACGACGACAACAACTTCTACCCCTGCGCCGATCACTACACTGTTCATGGGCACTAAATCACGTGAATGGATGTAGTGAACTCACGGAGGCAGATCTCTGACAGACGAATGGCAAAACATGCCTGTGACGGAGCTGACAAATGGCGCGCTCTCGCTGGTGAAGTATGGAGCGCAGATGGATGGATGACAGAAACAGGCCTGACGGTAAATAGGGGCTTTCTGATGATTCACGCGCCAAGTGGATACAAGGTCACCAAAGGTTACTCGTACAGATTTCACAAATAGACTTTTTGTAAAGTGTCTAGACTATGACAACAATGATGAATAATTGATAGCTTTGCAGAGGAGTGGCAGTGATCAAAATGTCGTAAAAGTAGGTCAACGAATTTCCCAAAAAAATACATGGGTAAAAGTAAATAGGGTTACCCACGGTTAAATAACAACAGTTTATGTGATCATCATTAAGACAAAAACATACTTTTACAGTTTCTCCGAGGCTGGAATTAACTGTAGTTGAGAAAGTGCGCAGCTGTGTGGTAGTCGATGGTCTGTACACAATGATGCCATGACATCCGCGTTAGTTGTAGTTTATCATAGTAGTAGTTGAAATGTTAATATTACATTCAGCAAATTGCCAGAGCTGGGACTCGGACCCATGACGCTGAGGCCTGGACAGTGGATGGTACATGGTAGTACCCAGGGCTCAGAGTAAACGTGCTTTTTTTCCACCTAATTAAAGCAGTACTAAGTAACACATACCCCTAGAGGCCATAAGCGCCACTGCAGGTAGAGTAACATGTTGCGTTTTTTTACATAATTGTCCGTGAGAGTAAATACTACGCTGAAAGAAAAGACAAAGGGAGAGAGGGATATTGTACATCCAATTACACAATGGAGATCTTTTTTTTCACTCAAACTTGGCTGTAAACTGTTTAAGTGGTGCTAGCCCGCAGTTAGCTTTGCCCGTTAGCCTGTTAGCTCCTTCTTCGTGATTCCATTAGTGTGTATTGGTGACTCCTACCCGGTGGCAACGAAGTTGTAATTGTTGTTTTCTGGCCAGAGACACCAGGGGGAGATGAAAGACCCCCAATCATCCCATTAACACTTGTATTACCCCCAGAGGGACTACGAAAAGGATTTATTAAGGTAAACAAGTTACTTAGTACTGCTTTAATATAACAGGGCTGAAAAAGAAAATGTACCAAATGGCTCAGCCCACAAACCTGTATTCTACACTGCACTTTGAAGAGGACGGTGAGCTTCGCCAATGCATTCTGGAAGATGGAATAAGCCTCTGGAGGGGTTCTGGCATAAAATCAGATAAAAACAACATAATGTTTTTTAAAAATCTTGAGAGGCAAAACCTGTGGATCTACGTAAACATCCTGTACCTGGACATGGGACTGTGTCACCACTGGAATGTCTCTGTGGACTTCAGTTCATCTGCTGCTCTTTCCTCCCCAGCAGGTCAGTAAATGTGGAGTGGATGTACTGTATGCCACTCGTCTCTCATCAATACAACTATCATACTAGTATAGATTTTACAGGTCAAACATTTAAAGACTTAGTACAAGCATCATAAGTATCCAATTAGTATCCACCACTCGTCCTACTGTACTTCATTCAAGTCACTCTACCCAACACTCCTGTCCTCCTTTCTAATTCCTTATTTCCCTCTGAATCAGATGTCCCCACAGCACTTTCACTCCTGCTCCGTTCCCTGCTTTGTTTGTGCGCGTTGTCATTACGTGTTTTCGTCAGGTCGCCGATAGCAGGAGCAGACAGAGGAGAAAGGAGACAGGCAAGCTGCAGATTGTCAGACTGCGTGTCGGCCATGACGCCTCCAACCCTCTCCCCCTCGGCCTCCCGCTCCCTCTTCTGTCACAATCTGTCCATCACTCACCCATCACAACATCAGTGCATTTTACTGTCAGTGTTTATGTCTTCAGGTGCCTCTCCTCCGCGCTGGCTGAGAGGAGTTTCTTACTCAACTCTGCTCTCACTTTTGAAATCTCTTCTCGCAAAGATTTTTTTTTCAAGCAATATATTCTCATCTAATATTGGTTTTACTGATTACGTTGATCCATTCAGAATGACCAACGTTTTTAGTACCAAATGACATAAAAGTTGAAAACCTTTGGCAGTTATTTCTAAATGAATCCAGTTCGTACAGTTTCAAAATGCTTCTAAAATTCAATTCTCCCACTTGATATCGATAAGTATCCATGGTTTGGGTGAGGAGGACTAGATGACTTGGTTTGATGCTAAAACAAACTAAAACACCGGATAAGAATCGTAAGTAAAAGATACAGAGACAGTATCGGTCGCCTTCTCGGGGAAAGCTGACGCGGATCTCCTGACTGTTTGGTTTATATGAGCCGATGGTATCTGCTCGCTGCTTATCTGCGCTACACCTCACATCTCCAGCCACACAAGCACCAGCACCAGTCTGCAGTTTGAAACTACTGAGGGAATAAGCTGGAGCCACGGTTCAGACATACTTTTCAGTAGTAGGCCGAGGGAGAGGTTGGTTACGTTGAGCCACTTTTTGCTTTGGTGGTTATTGTGTAAAAACAGTATCATATAACATTTTACTATTTATATACATTTTGGGATGTTCACTAATTGTTTGTATCTTCAAATACCATCTGGAATACATGTATTTTTTTAAAGCCACACCACATAGAATTTTACCCAATAAATACAATTTAAATAAGCATTTATTTTATGACAAATATTTTCACCGTTTAAAAATACCTCATAAATGTACATAAAAATATATGCCTTTGCTGTGAGCAGCTCAGCTCTCCTAAGACATGACTGTAACTTTACCGGGAGTGGGTACGTCTCCAGCTCATCTCCATGGAGATGTCTACTGAACCCAGTAGAGATTTAAACAGGTTAGGTCCTCATCCAAATCCATTCTTTGATTACCCCTGCAGTAATAGCATTTTCTGTGTTGATCTGGTCATTAGGAGCATGTTTTGTCCTGATAGTATAGTCCAAAATATTACACAATATGCCTTTAAGATGTTGGTCTTTTTGTTAATTATTATTATTTATATTTTTTTCTCCTTTTCATACATCCTTGATTTTAATTTGCTTGTCTCTACCAAACCCAGAACCACCAAAAAACATGCAAAAACTATAGAATTGTAAATAAAAATTTTATGTACTGTAATTTCCGACCTATAAGCCGCTACTTTTTTCCCACGCTTTGAACCCTGCGGCCAATATGACCGTGCGGCCAATATAGAGCCGCCAACAGGCACTAGAGGCGTCTCTAGCAATGAACGCAAAAGTGAGACGGGCTTGGCGAAAGATTATGGCTGAACCAACGCTGCTCTTGGCTGAGGAACGTTAGATGCGTAACTTTTAAAATGATGAAGGCTCACTTTAGCCTAAATGTCAAAGGGCTTTGCTCGCCTGAGGAGCGGTCTGAGCTGGAGATGTGGCCACAACACGGACGGGTTACATGTCACATCCCTACACTTCCACATTGAGGGCTACACTGGCCATTTCTGCGTGCCTTTGTTACACGTTTATCACTGCCGTCCCTGCCCGCAACTGCACCTTTCTCTGGGATGAGGTGCCTCTTCCTCTTCATCCGCGCCATGGGCCGCTCTGAGCGGATGCACGGCACTATGAAAACCAGTAGCTTATTTTCGAGTGCGGCCTGTATGTGTACAAGGCTGCAAATTTAGCTGGCGTTGCTTATAGTAAGGTGCGCTTAATTGGCCGAAATTTACGGTAGCTTGTTATTCATTGTTTCTTGTGGACCAGAGGCGCCTCTGTGTCAGTTTACCACATAGTTTCTTCTTTGTTTATTTAAGGCGAGACACTACAAGCAAAACTAAATGTTTTCAGTATTCAGGTTTTGGGCCAAATTGGTGTCTGAACATATAAGCTTTCCTTTTTAGGCCTGAAACACCTTGTTTTTATATCCATCCATCCATCCATTTTCTTCTGCTTTATCCGGGCCGGGTCACGGAGGCAGCAGTCTCAGCAGAGATGCCCAGACTTCCCGATCCACGCACACCTCCTCCAGCTGTTCTGGGGGGACCCCGAGGCCTCCTCCCAATAGGACAGGGGTAGGCAAGTTTGCGTCGCAGGGGGCCGATTTTCATCATTGCCAAAACACCAAGGGCCAAACCTCACCATTGTAGCCTAAAGTAAAAAAAAAAAAAAAAAACATTTTCTGCAAATGCCAATGTTTTACATCAGTTGTTCTCAAGTGGTTTGGCTTCGGGACCCGCCATTAGCTTAATGACAAGCCGCGACCCAAATAAAACTGTAATGTGTCATATATCGTGTGCAATATTGTATTTTCCACACAAGAAATTATTGAACTAAACAACCCAATGACATTGAACAGACTCCAGGAGCAGTTTCAGATGGAAAATATTGAAAAACAGTTCCCTAAAGGCTCGCGACCCACTCTCTTGTCCCGACCCACTACATGAGAATCACTGTTTTACATTATATATGACCAAGTGGGCTGTTCTGCAAGGACATTTTTTAAAATACTGACACTAATTCTCAAAATCTTAGAGTACTTAAACAGGTATTTTATCTCTTATTTGCATAATAATATTTCTCAAATTCATCTTGAGGGCCAGAGGTTCTGTGCTGGAGGGCCGGTTCTGGCCCCCAGGCCTGACGTTGCCTACCCCTGCAATAGGATATGCCTGGAGCACCTCCCGAGGGAGGCGGCCAGGAGGCATCCGGAACAGATGCCCTAGCCACCTCAGCTGGCTCCTTTCGACGTGAAGGAGCAGCGACTCTACTCCGAAATCCTCCCGGGTAACTGAGCTCCTCACCCGATCTCGAAGGTTTTTATCTGAAAACATAAAATGACAGAAAACTTGCAATATACTTTTTTCTCACATTTCTGCAAGTAATCTACAGCAAAAGTTTCAAATCGAAATTTAAAAGTGTTCCCTATTCACCTGCAGTGTCTCGCCTTAAGGAGAAATCAGCCTATTGATCTGCTTTTATATACATTCATAACAAAATTACCAACCAAGATCAGAACAGTTTTGTTTAGATCAAAGATCAAATGTATAATCTTGCATACAATTTTTATTTTTTATTTTTCATATTTGATATCTATATTTTCAAAAATATAATGGGTGTTTCAACTTACCCACTGGTTAGATTTACCTCACTCTCCCCATATGCTTTTTTTTAGTTCAGTGAGACAGAAGGCAATCGTTTGCAAAACCGGTGCTAATGCTAACTAGAATAAAACAAATTAGAGCTGGGTGAGTAAACAAGGATTCTCACATACAAACAAAATACAGTCATTGGGCATCTGTACCTGGTTTTACATCCATCTTGCATTGTGTTAATGTTTCATTTTAAAGCACATTCCCCCCCCAAAAAAAAGACACAGGGACCACAAATTTAGTCCTAAGCCGAAGACATACTGTGTATTCGAGTAACTGCAGTCATTCGAATTCCGCGTCCGATTCCACTGCGATTAACCTTGAACCTGTAATCTGCATGTTCTCATCTGTTCCCTTCAAAAAGCTCCACACATGCCCAGTGTCTTCGCCAGCGCAGTCGGTGACACAGCCATCTTCGGGGCAGGTAAAGTTGCCATTCATCGTCTCGCTCACACTGTCCAGCTGTGTCAACAGGTGCACATGTGGCCCGCAGCGCTCGTGTTATTCCTCCCGCTCGAGGAGAACAGGGCCTCTATATAGTATGAACGGGAGTCGGCGCGTGCTTTGGGGCTGATAGCTTTAATGACAGCAATTAATGACATCGGCGTCAATGGCAGTGCATCATGTTGTGTCACCACCTCCTGCCGCTGTTAGAAGAAGCAATCACACATCAGGAAGCTCAAAACATCATCGCTGGGTGTCTGGGAGAAGGAAAAGTGTGTCCAAAGAAGAACTTCAAGCACTCACTCAATTGAAAGGCATACTTGCTAAAGTTTGCAAAAGGGGCAACTCGAAAGCTGTCTTTAGGTTATGAAAATATGCACACACATTGGGGATCTCAGAGACGATCTCATTCCAGATCTCCAGGCCTTTACATTTGACACTGAAGAGGGTACACTTAGCATAAGCGTCTTGCCAGTGAAACCCCCACACCAAGCTCCTCCCAGTCACTGTTTTTTTAGTGCAGCGCCCTTACTTCTATGGTATCTGAGATTTATTTAGAAACATTATGACACATTACGCTGAGGCTACTATTTTTTGACCCCATCCAAGGTACAATAAACAGAATTGCTAAATCGAACTAGTCTACGCTAAGTGTTAGCTTACATGGCTTCTATCTAAACATGTGCGAATCACTTTTACACATATCATTATCATTTGTAGGTAAAGATATGAAAGATGCATGAACCATATTGGCTTGGGGATGTGGACTCTCCATCTGTCAAACTAGAAAGTGCATTTTACACCAAAAGGGAATAAATCCGAGGCCGTGTGGGAAAATGAGCGCAGTGGAAAACATGCTACGAGAGTGTATGCTTTTCCCAGGTGTGCGGGGAACGTGTTAGTTTCAGCCTGGCCCAGCTGATTTCTGTGGGGATTCGATTTAATAAACATTTAGTTGTTCCCTGAGGAGAGATTAGCCGGGGACACATTACTGCTGCCGAAATCAATGAAGTCCCCAAACACTATTCAACCAAAGGAAAACGAAAGAGTGACGCAACACATCTGTTTCGAGCGGGAGTTGAAAAGATGGAGTGAGATTTCTACATCAGCCAGTTTGTTAGTCAAAATGGACTGAAAAGTTTATGAACACCTCCTTTAATGAAAGAGGATGACATATTTTAGTATTCAGTAAAGTTTTTCTATTATTTAAATTGTAACATCACAAGGTCAAATACATTTCAGAGAGCGACTCGAGGAGGCACCACGCACTGTTTTCTCTGGGGATGTTTCAGTGTGGACACAAAGCTGCTGCTGTTCTCCTGATAAGAAATGTGACTCCCAATCGAATCAAATGTGTGCATTAAGGCAGAAAAATACAACCCTCACACTGCAACTTCAGAGAAAGACCGGAACATCACACACTCCGGGCGAGAATTTCAAAGAGCAGAGGGGGTTTTAATAAGTTTGGTGTCGCAATATTGTATTTGCTTATTTTATTGACGCAAACATAATGAAGGTGAGGCTATACTTATGTCTAACTTTTAACTGAATTTTAACAGATACTCCTCTCAAAAACCCATGGGTCAAATGCAAAGGATAAATGGCCCCAAGGTGGTGAACATATTGCAGGACACACAAGTGCTCGTCATATAATTAGAATATCATGAAAAAGTTGATTTATTTCAGTAATTCCATTCAAAAGGTGAAACTTTTATAATGTATACATTCATTCCACATAGACTCATATATTTCAAGTGTTTATTGTTTTTAAATTTGATGTTTATAACTGAAAACTAATGAAAACCCCAAATCAGTATCTCAGAAAATCTGAATATTGTGAAAAGGTTCAATATTGAAGACCATTGACACAAGGAGGGCATGACACAAAAGGTCATTGCTAAGAGGCTGGCTGTTCACAGAGCTCTGTGTCCAAGCACATTAATAGAGACGAAGGGAAGGAAAAGATGTGGTAGAAAAAAGTGTACTGGAGAGGATTGTGAAACAAAACCCATTCAAAAATGTGGTGGAGATTCACAAAGAGTGACTGCAGCTGGAGTCAGTGCTTCAGTAACCACCACGCACAGACGTATGCAAGACATGGGTTTCAGCTGTCACATTCCTTGTGTCAAGCCACTCTTGAACAAGAGTGTCGTCTGGGCTAAAGACAAAAAGGACTTGACTGCTGCTGAGTGGTCCAAAGTTATGTTCTCTGATGAAAGTACATTTTGCATTTCCTTTGGAAATCAAGGACCCAGAGTCTAGAGGAAGAGAGGAGAGGCACAGAATCCTCGTTGCTTGAAGTCCAGTGTAAAGTTTCCACAGTCAGTGATGGTTTGGGGTGCCATGTCATCTACTGTTGTTGGTCCACTGCGTGTTCTGAGGTACAAAGTCAACGCAGCCGTCTACCAGGAAGTTTTAGAGTGCTTCATGCTTCCTCATGCTGCAACTTTATGGAGATGCAGATTTCATTTTCCAACAGGACTTGGCACCGGCACAACAGTGCCAAAGCTACCAGTACCTGGTTTAAGGACCAAGGTATCCCTGTTCTTTATTGGCCAGCAAACTCGCCTGACCGTAACCTCATAGAAAAGCTATGGGGTATTGTGAAGAGGAAGCTGCGATACGCCAGACCCAACAATGCAGAATAGATGAAGGCCAATATCAGAGCAACCTGGGCTCTCATAACACCTGAGCAGTGCCACAGACTGATCGATATTGACAATAATCCACCACATAATTTCTACAATGACAAATCCTATCAAACTAACTATGCTAAAGGCACAATTTCACTGAAACAAATCCTCATTCTTAATGTAGACTTCTTTCTGCTGTGTTCAAGGTCAGCCAAGACAGTGTGAACTTCTCCACCTCCACTTGCAACAAGTGATACTGTGAACAAACACCTGGAGCCAGATCAGCTGCTGCGCTCAGTGTGGAGGAGCAGCAGCTCCACTCTAAGCTGCACCTGCTGAATGAGCAGATGACACCATCTTTAACTCATCGTCTGAATGCTGAGCACAACGTGGACCTTTGACAAGTGACGAGTTACTGAAGAATGCACCAGCGCTGACACTAGCAAACATTTGAAAAATCAGCCCATTAGATTCCCCTTTAAGGTGCTTAGACTCTCAGACAGCTGAAGTGAGTCTGAATGGGCCTCTTCATGATGGACAGTCTCAATTGGAGTGCGTCACATCGCACTGACCTGCTCCAAACATAGTAGTTTTAATGAGGTGTCTGTCTCCGAGTCCATTCCACTTTAATAAACTCATCAATCTCCATCTGCGGCTCCAGACCAAGGCAAATCTCAATAACTCACAACAGGCGCTCCTATTGATAAATCATCCAGCTGAAGTCTGAGAAGAGACTGTTTACTACTTCAAACTTCAACAAGTTTAAACTTTTCTAATTTGGTGCCAAGCATATAATCATTACCCACTTAATGTTGTGCACTTTTGTAAGCAGAATATGTGGGGTCAGACTTAAAAGCTCCTCTTTTTTCTAGTAATGGAATATAATTTGTTTTGTCCTTTTGTATATTGTAAAAGCAGACATTTGCAGAAAAAAGACCTTTGTTTGTATGGTGAGCACTAATCATAAACACTTTTTTGTTGATTATTCATTCGCAAAGTCTCAGAGCATGAAGAGATTGCTATATTATGAACAATATTATTTCAGGCTTTATCCCGCTGCTGCATCGTTTGCTTTGGTAGTATTCAGTGCCATCCTTGAACCAGTGATTGTAGGTTTGTGCATCACTCAGTGTAAATTACATAGGCCTATTACGTGAAACGGGGAGAGAAAATACTAGCTTTGTCCACAGTCCAAGCTGCTTTCTGACTATATCCCACGGAAATGCACTATGCTTGCATGTTAATGATCTTCTTAGAGGGATTTGATTGCTAAGAAGACAATAAAAGCCATAATTTATCTGAAAATTGCTCTAATAGCCCAACAGCCTCAGGTCTCTATTCATAGATACCATTAAGTATAATGCCTGGTGGAAGCATTGCAGAAGAAAGTTCATGGCTAATGGGGGAGTAAGTGGAGCAGAGTCTCATACAGTGCATTCAGTTAGTCATCACCAGCCAAGTGCGATGTTTTATTTATGAGCCAAACATGACACTTTTCCAAATGTTCTAACTTTTACTTCAAGTTTGTTGACAACTCAACCTTGTGCATTTAAAAGACAAAAAACAAACTCTACAACATTAATGTGGCCAATAGTGTCTAAACGACTAATCCAGCAGGTTAGACTAATGTAACGGCCTGCTCACTGTCCGCTCTAAACAAGACTCTGCAATGTATAAAACGTGGCTGCTCAAGTTCTGACCAGAACCAGGCAATACGACCACATTAGTCCAGTGCTCAGGTCTCAGCACCGGCTTCCAATTGCTTAGAGAATAGACTTCAGAATAGCTTTGCTTGTGTACAAGTCTTATCATGGTCAAGCACCAAAAGCTGACATGTTAGAGCCATACGAATCGCCTCGGGCTCTGAGAACCTCAGGCTCTTGGTGGTTCCTAGAGTTAGGACTAAACACGGTGAGGCACAGGAACAGTCTCCTTGAAGATGTGAGACAGGCCTCAACTCTTACAAAGTTTAAGTCCAGGCTGAAAACACTGTTGAATTGAAGGTATTTTATTCAGATTTTATATACTGTATATATATTTGTTATCACCAATTTATTATTATTTTTTACTTCTGTTCTTGCATTTTTATTGGTCTTTTATTGTATTTTTGTGTGTTGCTCTTGTTCAGCATAAAATGTGCCCTATGAAGGAGGTGTGTGACAGGAGGGTGTTAGCCAAGCTCACCTGCATCATGGACAACACCTCCCACACACTGCACGGGACTGTAGAGGAGCTGAGCAGCAAGAAGGAGCAGGTCCTTCATCCCCACCGCTGTGAGACTGAACAACACTACTGTAAAGTAACATGTACAATATTCACTATGCAAAACTACGTGCAATATTCCCTGTATCATTTTATCACCAACCTGCACTAGGACTGTAAACGTCGCACTGCCAACGCCGACTTTGATATGCTTTTTTTTATAGTCTGTTCTAATTTAGTTTCATTTTTATTCTCTTATTGTTTATACTCTTGCCCCCTTTAAGCTTTTCGTTATTACTCATTGTACATAAGATACCTCTATTTAGTGTCTAACTGTTTGCACATTTCCTGTCTATTTTGCCCGCCCTGAGTGTTTTTCTTGAGAGCCGAATGTAACAAGTGAATTTCCCCATTGTGAGATCAATAAAGGATGATCTTTTCTTATCTTAGATATTGGGCGGCACGGTAGCACAGCGGTTAGCGCTCGTGCTTCACAGCTAGAAAGTCCCGAGTTCGATGCCCACCAGGACGGGGCCTTTCTGTGTGGAGTTTGCATGTTCTCCCCGTGTCTGCGTAGGTTTCCACCGGGTACTCTGGTTTCCCCTGCCACTAAAAACATGTACAATAGGCCAGGATGAATGTGAGTGTGTTTGAGAGTGCGAATGGGGGACGACGGATGGAAATTAGCCCCAGGTTACAATCCGGGGTGGCTTGTTTACATGCATGAGATCTATGTATGTTCATTATGCACTGTCCTGACCAAATAAACCAATACACAATAAAAAATAAATAAATAAAGCTGCCTTGGCTTACCTTGTCCATTTGGGTAAAGTGTCTGGCTCAGGATCACACAACAATACTGCAGTTCATAGATACAAGAATAATTCAAATTCATCATTTGCATAAATGAGCGCCCATCAAAAGCTCAGTTTTCTATAACTTTTAGAAAGTTGTTGAGCCAACTAAAACAAGCCATTATAGGCTGTCTGCCTCTCTCTGAACTTTAGTTTCTTGTCTTGTGTATGTTATATATGTGCAAAATACAATTATCTATCTATCTATAGATAGATAGACAAATTTAGATAAATTTGCCTTTTTAGATTTCCTTTAGCCATTTTTTCCTCCATAAACCTTTATTAAAATGCCCCAGAAATCTTAAACTGATTCCATTTAAAGTGCGTGTCTATTGCCCTGTCACCTTCTCTGACATTGTATGTTTATAGCTTAAACACTGTGCAGCGTCATTAACCCTGTGTAGCTGAGGGGCGTATAACACAAACCCAAGTGTCCGTGGCTCACTTCCTCTGAAAAGGCACTGTGTTGGGAGGGGACCAAAAGGTTATCACTCATGTCAAATTCCACACCGGTGCAGCCACTTTGTTTGGGAAAATGATCTGGCTTTGTCACGTCTTGGCAACCATTCACCTCTCCCAAGTGAAAGCCTAAGCCGCACTTTCAACTGCTACTTATGTTTTTTAAATCAATCCCGAAAAGTGTCACTGCACGTTGATCCTTTTCAAAGTAGATGCATTTATAACTGCCTCTCCACCACCAGTATTTGCTCGGCCATCGATCAGGAGAAAATCGCTGTGGCGCTCGGACGTCCGTGGAGGGGAGGGGGGGGGGATCTCTTCTTAAAGATATGAAGCATTGATATGAGAGACGGAAAGTGAAGAGGGGCCACTTAATCAGTCCAAGTGCAGACGTAGTGAAAGACTCCCAACCAGCTGTGACACGCTCGGATGATAAACGCGTCAAGACATCAATTAGGAAACTCGAGACGGGCCGTACATAACCTGGCAAAGAGCTGAAGGTTCATCAGAGTGTTGCTGCCCATCAGCAAGTGCGCGCCGGAGCAGATAAGGTGTGATGATGGCTATGCTCACACAGGAGGTTGGGTTTCGGCAGGATTGGATTTGTTGTCCATTATTATTAGTATTTGTTGGTTTTGTTTACATTTTTTCTCATGCTTTTACATGGAGTAACGTCTGATGTTAAATCTCGCCTGCAATACTTCATCAAATGTACGGTCTAAAAGCAGGGCTGCAATTGAAATCTTTTGGTAACGCTTTGTATTAAGGGGTGCTCGATAAGTAGCCTATAATAAGGTTTTAATAAGCATTAGTAATGAATAATGAATAATACTGCAGCTGTAAATTAGCAGTTGTGCTGTCATCTGGCTCATTTAGCTACAATTTGTGTACAATTCTTATATATTGTTCATTAAAGGTGTATTATGCAACTTTTTATGTGAAAAAAAAGTTGATGTTTGTGTGTATTTTTACCTTGTAGTGACCTGGCTGTATTAGTGGTTAACATGGCGCCTTCACTATTGATCACGGTGGTCTCTACAACGCTCCAGGGTCAATTGTTTTGTAGGTTCTCTGGTGAGAGGGTCCGTCATCAGTGAAAACCTTCCAAACAATTGATCCTGGAGCGTCCTAGAGACCACTAATACAGCCACTAGGTCACTACAAGGTCAAACACGTACAAATATAAACTTTTTTTTTTCACATAAAAAGTTGCATAATGCACCTTTAATGTGCGCTGTCCCGATCATATAAATCAATCGATAAATATGCTGGTAAAGGTATTGATAAACTGCTCATTATACTGTTATTAACCATGTTAATATACCCTCATCCTAATCCTAAACAGATTACTAATGCTTATCAACACCTTATTAATACTTAAGCATCCCTGAATACAAAGCGTTACCAAATTGTAATTGATTAATTGTTTTGTTTTTTCTTTACCACAAATTGACTTCTTTTTTTTTTTTACGTTTAACCACATGGAACCTATGTGACGTCACTTGATAGAGTAAGCGTAAAGGCAATGTTTGTAGGTCATTCTTACAGCTTAAATGGAAAGGCACTAGAACAGATCTTGTGCAGCCCAAAGCTGCAGATGAAGACACAAGCAGAAGTCTCACAATATGTAAATTTGCCATTCTTCATTTGAAAGCTCAGAACCTCAAGAATTCACTCTCTGATCTTTAACACTGGAGGCTGCACTGACGACTTGACTGCACTTGGGGACCGGTGCTGGGATTGAAGGAGTGAGAGGGAGTATTTTCATGTTTATTTTCAAACTGGATTCAGGATCATGCGTTGGGCTCTTTCTGCTTTCAGATCAGATATCTGGGGACAAATTACGAATAGCTTTAGCACCCAAAAAAATACACAGTATATTCTCAATACTTAACATACGAGTACACACCTGGACCGCTGTTGTTTTGTGGATGGTGAGAAAGCCAATACGTGAAAACAGAGCGTTGCGTTCTTGTTCTGGTGTTGACAGCCGGGCTAAATGTCAGCTCTGTCAGCGGCCACCACTTTACCCACAGCGACAAAAGAGAGATCAGGTTTCTACTCGAGTGTGCGCTCCGGCCAGACACATGGCTCTCTGTTCGCGAAAGATATTCCACTCGAGCACTACATTTGTATTTAATCTCTACCCACAGTTAAGCTGCCGTGACACGTTTCAGAATGGGCCTCACAGCACCCATTGGAATGTGCCTCAACGTCAACGGAGGTTTTCGCAAATCTTGTCAAGAGGTGGCTTTGTAGGTGCGAGCTCGAAGAAGAACGTTTGAGTCTTTTGGGATTTGAATTGGACAACTCTTTGCTCTTGTGTCCCATTACGACGGCCGCAGGGTTGACAAATGGATGCGATGAGATGTCTGAATGGCGGTATGTTGAGCTACTGACTTAAAAAACACTTGAACCTGATAAAGGTCAGCGCCACAGCGTGCGTTCACATAACTGGAGACTGTCACTTTCTCCCATTGTGCTACATCTTCTTTGTCAACACTTAGTATTAATAAGTCGAGTGGCTGGATGTCACGGCCTCTTTCATCCATCAGGGAGGAGACTGCGGAGTCTCGATCTGTGGCAGGTCCATCTGACTAAAAAGTATAGGTATATACCATGTTTACCATGTTACAGTGCTCTCTCATCAAAAACATTCCCGGAGCTGTGTTTGTATGAGTGATATTTGTCCTCAAGTTCCCAAACAGCTCCTCATGAGGTCCTTCATATTTGGGAAATGCTTTCCTCACCTCTCGATCTCTTGCAAAGCTTAATCCTTTGACGATGTAAAAACACTCGTCATGGCTTCCCTACAGCCACACAAAGAGCACCTTTTCCCCTCCTCTTTATTAAAACAGCTGCGCAGCGAAGGAGGGCAAGAGTGGGACTTACAGTGAGAAATATGTGTTTCATTTCAGGCTTTATCCCGCTGTGATACAGATAGTGATACAGATGCGTTTGAGATTATTACCAATAGTTGCAAAAAGCATAATATGACTTCCTTGTATTATTTAGGTACAGTGCCTTGCGAAAGTACTAATACACCTTGAACTTTTGCACATTTTGTCATGTTTAGAACCCTAAAAATAAAGATTTTATTTTGAATTTTTGACTGAAAGTTCACACACAAGTAACAGACAACTGTGAAGTGAAAGCAAAAGGATACATGATTCTGTTATTTTCAAAAAATAGAAAAGTGAAAAGTTTTCATACAGCATTTTCTGAGTGCATTAAATTTCCTTTGTAACATTCCTAATGACTGCAGAAAGTTCACACCTTGCCCTAACCATTAAATAGAGGCCACCTGTACGTAATCTACTCTCAGTATAATTCTGTGAGGGCCTCAGAGCTATGGTCGGAGTGTATTGGTCACTAAACAACATCATGAAGGCCAAGGAGCACACCAGAGAGGTCAGGGATAAAGCTGTGGAGAAGTTTAAAGCAGCGTTAAGTTATACAAAGATTTCCCAAGATTTCAACATCTCACGGAGCACTGTTCAATCCATCATTCAGAAATGGAAAGAGTATAGCACCACTGCGAACTTACCAAGACACGGCCGTCCACCTAAACTAACAGACCGAACAAGGAGAGCACTGGTAAGAAATGCAACCAAGTGCCCCAAGATAACTCTGGAGGAGCTGCGACGTACTGCCGCTGAGCTGGGGGAATCTGTACATGGGACAACTATAAGTCGTACTCTACACAAATCTGGCCTTCATGGACGAGTGGCAAGAAGAAAGCCATTATTGAAAGGAGGCCATAAGAAATCCCGTTTTGAAGTTTGCTAGAAGTCATATGGAGGACACAGCTACCATGTGGAAGAAGGTGCTTTGGTCAGATGAGACAAAAATTTAACTTTTTGGCCCAAATGCAAAACGTTATGTATGGCACAAACCTAACACTGCTCATCGTCCTGAGTGCACCATCCCCAGTGTCAAATATGGTGGGGGAGCATCATGCTATGGGACTGCTTTTCCTCAGCGGGGACTGGGAAGATTGTAAGAATAGTTGGGAAGATGGATGGAGCCAAATACAGAGACATTTTGGAGGAAAACCTGCTGGAGTCAGCAAGAGAATTGAGGCTGGGGCGGAGATTCACCTTCCAGCAGGACAATGACCTAAACACAAAGCTAAATCTACAATGGAATGGTTTAAAAACAAACATATTAATGTGTTAGAATGGCCCCGTCAAAGTCCTGACCTAAATCCTATTGAAAATCTGTGGAAAGACCTGAAAACTGCTCTTTACAAACGCTCTCCTTCTAATCTGACAGAGCTTGAGTTGTTTTGTAAAGAGGAATGGGCTAAAATGTCAGTCTGTAGATGTGCAAACCTTGTAGAGTCATACCGCAAAAGACTTGCTGATGTTATTGCAGAAAAAGGGGGATCCATAAAGTATTAAGTCATGCTGTATGAATACTTATGCACGCCCGACTTTTCGGTTTTCTATTTTGGGAAAAATAACAGAATCATGTTGCTTTCACTTCACAGTTGTCTGTTACTTGTGTGTGAACTTTCAGTAAAAAATTCAAAATAAAATCTTTATGTTTAGGGTTGTGACAAAATGTGCAAAAGTTCAAGGTGTATTAGTACTTTCGCAAGGCACTGTATGTGTGTGCACTGTGCATTTTGGTACCTTGCAGATATTGTAGTCAGATCAGGTGAGGATAGCGGATTTGTTTTTGATCTGTGATGAAAACCATACACCAAGACGAAACCACCTACATTATATAGAGAGAGAATCAGTAAAGACATGGGGCTTTGTGATTGGGGTGAGAAAACTAACCGCCTTGAGACATTTCCCTACATTGACAGTGCAGGTTTCAAGTTATTTTGACAAGGTAACAAAAGATGGTTTATTCTATTCGTTGCAAAGGAGAGGAATGCAAAGAACATTACATTGGAGAAACCAAACAAGTTTTATAGAAGAGGCTTTCTCAACACCGCACGGAAAGCACAAGCGGCCCTCAGTCTGCAGTTCACCTCCACCTCAAGGCCACCAACCACTCCTTTGAGGATGGAGAGGTCAAAATTTTAGCTAAAGGAAAACGTTGGTTTGAACGAGAGTCAAAGAGGCATTTTTTGTAAAGAAGGAGAACCTCTCCATGATTAGGAATGGAGGACTTCGATTTCATCTTTCTCTACTGTACAGAAATCTCTTACGGCCCATATATCGAGGGCCCTGTCATGTCAATGTGGCTGAAACTCAGCCCAGGACAGATCAATAGGCAGGTAATTCGCAGTGAGCAGATGAGAGGGTCGTTCAGACTGAAACTTAGGGGGGAGTTAGGTCGTTAGGACATAGAACTACAAAGATTTAAATTACAAAGATGTTTACCTTCAGGGAGAATAGCTGTTAATAGAGGGGAGGGACTAAGCCAAGCTGAACTCCTCCCTGTGGTCTATATCTGGGCTGCGGGCTGAGCTGAACCTTAATATGCTGACAAAGCCTTTTGGATGATAACGCAAATCAATGAGCAGGATATCAGGTAATGTAAAAATTCAGATTCACTTTATTGGCCATTTGCAGTTTAAACAACCACATTGGAAAAAAATGTGCAAAGAGCTCAAACACATAAAAAGACACACAAAAAGACACAATATAAAAACAGAACAAACAATGCCACATTAAAAGCTTAAGGGTAAAATACTGTACAATAAAAGTCCATACAAATAAATAGAAGTGCCTTGTTTAAAGTGATCACAGCTTGAGGAAAGAAACTGTTAAGATGGCGATCAGTAGAACATATGACAGAGCGACCCTCTCCCTGAGGGAAGCATCTCAAACAAGGCCTTAGCAGGGTGGCCTGAGGCATCATTGGCGAGTTGTAAAGCTTGATTCAAGAGTCAACCTTTATATGTGCAGCCAATGGTCCTGCTGGCTGAGCGAACCTTATCTTTCAGAGTGAGATTACCAAACCACACGGTAATAACACTGGTTAGGACACTCTCAATTACACAATAATAAAAGTGAAAAAGAATCCTAGTATTTTGAGTAAACTCTCGAAGCCTACGTAAAGAAGATATTGTGCAGCTTTTTGTAGACACATGAAGTGTGCAACACATAGCCTGCATATTTAACCGCATCCAGCGCCGTTCTTATCTATACCCTGTAGGACCTTTACCATTGTAACTGTACTGCGCATACCTGAGAAAGTCTCCATCTATGAGACAAAACAGCAGATCGGAGACAAGCTGTGCAGCAACATCTGATGCAGGACATTTTTCCCATGACTCCTGTCTCCAGCCAGCCTCAAACTCTTCACAGTCGACATCAAAACAACCAGCGTGTGGGGCTGTCTCCAAAGCAAAGGTGCCCTCTGCGGTGTAAAGTGTGCATGCAGTAAGCAGATAGTGATTATCCGAGGACGTGAGGAGACAAAGGGCTGAGATGGGTTGGGTTATCTGCCATGAGATGAGTTCCGGTTGACTGGCAGACACAGACAGAGCAGAGCCAGGGGTCTAGGCCTAAAACCGCAAAGCCACTTTCAAACAGTGTACCGCCGGAGAACCTCTGAGGCTAAAAGTGGGGTTTAGAGGGGAGGTGGTCTTGCTTTTTACTCTAAGAATCTACAGGAAGGAGGCTATAACATTTGCCTTTCGTTGACTTTAGGTGTCTTTGGTTTGATTTCTGGGCTGTCTCTAATGTCATAGTTTGATGCTTTTACAGAGGATTTCACAAAACAAGGCGGCATACTAAAATTGTCAACATTTAAAGCGGCAAACGCTCTAATCAAAATGCTACGATTCACTTCTTTAGCCCGAATGACTTCACAGTCTCGAAGTAGCTGTCCATTTATCTGCATTTGGACTGGAGGAAATCAATGTAGACTTTAATTAAATGCTTAGAATAAAAGGCACAAACATCTGGCCTCTACCTTACTGGAAAATAAAGGATCCTTGTCGCAGCTGAAGTTGAAGTTGTAAACACATTATAAGGCTTTATTAATGGATATATAGTGTGTGTCATTGCATTGGCTCAAGTGTGACAGGAAAAGTAAGTACCTCTCATTTGCTTTCTTTAAATGCAGTGGTGGAATGGATTCGTAATGCAGAGCCATGTGTTTTAATTAGCTAGCAATCGTGCACTTGGTAATTAAAGCACATTGTTTGAACAAGTGTCACTGCCTGCTGTTGTATAGTTAGCCCTTTATTACTAACAGTCAACATCCATTCTCTACATATCTATCAACACCAAGCCCCTGCAATTTGTAAACTTTGCCATATTTGTCAGAATAAACCTTTGCGTGAAGCTTATCCTGACAAACATGTCATTTGTGGCTGTGGGGTACAGATGAAATTCTGCAACCTGCGGCAAATGTTATTATGAGTGGAAAATGTGGTGACATGTCTTGCCCAGGGACACAAAGACAGTGTGTGGGCTCATGGTGAAGCAGCATCTATCAAATACGTAAGGATTAAACGAGGAGCCGTGCATTGTAAAGTTTTAATGCACGACGTGGAGTCAAGTGTTCCTCCGCGAAGTGCGTTAAAACTGTCTGAAACTGTTCATTTGGGCCTTTTTGCTATTTTTTAAATCGTGGGCAGGAGTTATTTCACTTTTTACGCTGTTTTACCTGAAAATAGTTTCAGCTCAATTATTTGTCATGGAAACGTGATTTAACTGCTGCTGGACTAACTGTGCGGTTTTACCAAAATAATGCACTCCAGTTAGCATTACAATTCTCACTGACCGTGGTATAAATGTAATTTAATACACATATCAAGGCTCTCCATCCAAATATATGTTTCTGCGCAGAACTCTTTATGTAGATTGTGAACTGAAACACTCAACTTCAACAGTAAACATCTTGGCACTGATTTTTTATTTCTGATGAAGATATGCTCTAATGTCATTATAATTCTGAACTGAAATTTATAATTACTAAAATGTATTGACACTCATTTGGCTTCTTTTGCCATACTGCTGCTATGCTGTGACATCGCCTGCTTACCCTCTATATTAGATTAAAATTCAGAACAGATTCTTTCTATTCTCAAACACAGTTTAACCCCATTACATTTATTTTGCATACCACCACGTGGCCGGTGTGAAAAAATTGCCAGTGGCCCAAACTCATCCCTAACTTTCCTCATGAATTTCTAACATCCAATTCTTCACAGGGATGAGTTAGTAAGCATGATTCACAAATAGCCAGCTTTGTTCCACTTTAGAAAATAAAATCTGGTAAAAGAGCCTTTAATTTGATCACAATTTTATCTCCTGTGTTGCTCTATGTGTCAAACTTTTGAGATCAATACTGTTCTACTCAGATCCAATTAGGAACCTCTCTGACAGATAAAGAATATCTCAAAGTGTAATTACGTACTTAGTTTTTCACATCATGCACATCATGCATCATGGAAGACATTCTGACATTAAAATGTTTGAAACAAATGTTCTGTTGGGGAAGCGCGCGTGATGAAGTGGCATAACAATTACAATGACATGCCTTTAATCACATCCAGAGTGACCACACCTCTAGTCATCATTAATATATCCCGCACAGTCAAAATGCTTCCTTCCTCTTAGGGAATTTGCAGTCATCTGTTCCAAATGGCTTTAACACCTTCTTAACTATTAGGAGGACAGGGCACAGCAAACTTGTCATATTTCATTAGCGCATCATGCATTTATAGATGGCTCCAGAGTTGGAAGAAACTCGTGAATTGGCCCTCCGACTATCTGCAGCCTAGGGAACTTCGGAGTGCGCTTGACGGTAACTGAGTAAGACAATAGTGACAGGAGCAAGGGAGCAAAGCTTGACTGTGGGCCCTCCCATTCCGCCCTGGCGCATATTACTCACTGTTCCTCTCGCACACAAGGACCAAGGGGACAAGTCACCCACGCGCACTCCGCCTCAGCCTCTCCTTTATTTCAGCTATAACCTGTTATTGACATACAGAATAGATCCAGGCGCAATAAAGGATAATCAGGTTGGGAGCCAGGAGTGTTATGAAACTGTAGACAATTGCACAGACACAAAGAAAAGACAGTCAAGAACAATTGAATAAGGAGAGTAAAGCTGTTTGAAGAGTACTTTCACCGAGTGGTCAAGCTCAGTACTCCTCTGCTTCATTTTGATGACTTGTTTGGTTCAGGCAAACCAAATTACAGAGATGGGGAATCTAAGAGAGAAAATGAAATCTAGACCTGTGTATTGAGATGAGAAACAACAAGACAGCCCTAATAAAATGATAGTGTGTGGAGCTGTCTGAGTTTACAAAAAAGAAGCTGACTGACAAAAATGCAGGCTAAGACCATAAAGAAAAAAGGCCCATGCCCATGTAAAAAAATATCTATAAATAGCCCTGCTTGACTGTAAAAAGCAGGGCTATTTTACAGCCCCCCCCTCTCATATCCATCATGATATAACTTAGCCCATATTACAAAGGCCTATTTCAGAAGTGAATATGACATTCAACAAGTCAACCTAGAATGCTAAAGTTGGTCCGACAGCTCCACCATGTGGTCAGATGTATTAACACAATCGTTTACCGCTGCTTGGCAACCGTCAGCCTGGGTTCGCTGGCAGCGAAGTCACTGCTGGCGAACTTCAACATGGAGAAACCTGGAAAGGAATCTAAGGATTCGGTGAAACAAAGTGCAATTCACATTGAGACAATAAAGAAAGAGCGAAGGCAGCAAAAACTGTTCACGGAGTTCAGTTTGAATCCACTCATGAAACGTGAGTTGCAACATTTACACACCTACCGAGCATTACTTTGTTGTGCGTGCGACTTTGTGGGTGACATGACTTTTCTTTTCCACAGTTCATGTCCTGCCAGATAAACCCATGTCCAGGAAACCGCCAGAAGTGGTCACAGAGGACGGTAGAGTATTCCGTTATGAAAAGAAAACTTCACACTATATAGGCCCTTTTCTTCCTTCTTGCATAAAACACATAGGTTTATGATTCTTTCTTTATTTTTATTTTAAAGCCAATTTTATCCAAGCTTTCCATAGGGCTCAGGAAGAGCCCACTAAAAAGTACAGCATGCCACAGACTGAGAGCCAGGAGATTGGCTGGATATCAACTCCTCTGGTGAGAAACACTATACATATTAAAATGACAAACAGAAGTGATAATGAAGCTCATTGACCCGTTCTCTCAGGCCGTTGTGGACCGCAGTGACCCAAGATTTAACTTCAGCAGAAAGAGCACAGATGTCACTATACACAAGGAGCTGGCTCTTCGAAAAGGAGCTCAATAACAACATGACATGAAAGTGAAACCAATGCCTTTAGTATTTTTTATTGTTCACACAATATATGTGGTAAGAACACTTCACATGGAAATATTTGTATGCTCCTATACAATAACTGCTAAGTATTATGAATTTGTGCACAAATGGTTATTTTTGAGCTGATTTAACCACTTAACTGCCACCTTAGGGTTAGGATTAGGGTTAATTATTTGCATCCAACTCTCAAAGCATATTGACTGGAGAGTTTACAGCCTATATGCCACTGTGATAACTCATTTGAAAGCCAAGACCTTCTAGTTTCTAAAAATATGTGTGAGATCTGTGTAAGTAAAACACAACTTGCGTTACATTTGCCGTTCTTAACCCTAATTATATCCTGATTAGGGTTAACTAACCCTAACCCTAGTCCCCTGATCAGGGGGGACGGCAGTTAACAGGTTAAGATATTTGCAGTGTGAACATTAACTTCCAACTGAAGAAAAAAAAACATGAAAAGTTTGAAATCAAAAAGAGATGATGATGTTTGCACCTGTTAAGAATTTATCTCATGTCTGCCAATACTATTTTACAGTCTTTTCGTTCCACTGGTATCCTTTACATGTTGTCCTGGTTCACATAAGAGTTCCATGCGTAGCACGGCCTTCAACTTCCATAAAAAAGGACAGATATTCTTGAAATACGTATAAAATTTAGCAGAAAGTCCATTTCCAGCCTAGTGGCCAGTGTGTATAAACCCTCATGACCGATTTTTCATCTTCTTTCGGACTGTCTTGCCAGGTCGTTTCTGAGGAAAAATAAAATGCAAACAATACTCAGTGTGTTAGTTCATTTGTCATCTGTTGTTTAAACAGTTGTGTGTGAGCTTTGACACTCACGTTTTTGTTTCCCCTCTTGCCTCCCTTTGGGCCTTTGGCGTGGGCCACTTTGGCTCGGAAACCAGAGACATCGTTGAAGCTCTCTTTTGTGTTCCACTTTGTACCGCTCTTTTTGCCACCAAACCCAAACTTCTGGTCTTTGAATTTCCTCTTCGAGTTGGGCCTGTTTAGTTGTAATGGGAATGTTAATTGTGCAATGGGAAGGAATAAAAAAATATATATATCAAAAAATTCCATACAAAAATAATAATACAAATAATTCTTTCTTACCCCCTTTTCTGCATTGGTTTTTTGGAGTCTTGGTTATCTTTTCCTGGCTTCTTTTTATCTCCTTCCAGGAAATCTAATTTGTCCGTCATTCCTAAACCAAACAAAAAATGTTATCATTAATCCCATGAACATTTACTGCAACACAATATCGTTACTTTTACCTTTCTGATATTTCTTCACAGCCGACATCATAGCCTTCTTCTCCTTCTGTCTCTTCTGCATCACCTCAATTTGAACCTAGAAAAAAACACAAATATCATTAGTGAGTGGCTTATTCATGTCTTTGGTTGAATACTTCCAATGATTTAGCAAATAATAGTAATATTAATTTCAGGAAAAGGTGGATTTCAGCTTTTAGACCAACCTTTTTGCCAAACTTCCTTTGCTCCCGCAGCTGTTTAGCCTTTTCTGACCTCTCTATAATGGTCTGTTTTGCAATAAGCTTTTTACGAATCTGCAAGAAAAGGAATACATTCAGCATTATAGAATTGCAGTGATATGTCACTAAAATACAAAAGATTAGACCGTCCTTCAAAAGACAGCACTCACCTTCTGCATTTGTTGGTCTGACTTGGCCATCTCTGCAAAATAGTCATCGGGCCTCTTGGTGGCGATGCTGTGCTTGTTTAATAATGGCAACGCTTGTAAAACTGTGGCTTGTGCTTGACGGTAACTGCATTGACACATGTGCAGGATTTTTTATTTACAACCTCTAGATCGACTAGTATTCATCATTAAATTCTGCTTTATGGAAACGTAACAAAATGTAACAAGAATTCAATGCATGTCATCACTATATGCTGTAACTTAAACTGTTATTGATGATGATGCGTCATCATCATCATCATTTTGTACAATTATAATAAACAAGTACACTGTAATAACTGGCTTCAAAAATCCCATCAGCTTCACTTCATGTATAATGTGTTAATTACGATATACTGAAGAGTATGGCCACTTCAGCTCTCTGTCGAAGTACTTTACAATTAACCCTTCAAAAATTGTATTTCACTTACAAAAACATTTCTCGTTCAAAGTCGTTATCTGCATTGATTTCTGCTTTTCTCGTTTTTGGCTCTTTCCCTTCAACCTTCTCGAGGACATTTTCAGCAGGCAAGTTAGTGAGGTCTAACCTCTCCACCCAGGGAAGGTCTCTGTGAAAGTCTGCAAGGCACTGTTTCAGGGCTTCCTGTAGACAGGCAAAGGTCAAAAGGAACATAAGACACAATTACAGAAACATAGGAGTAGCAGTTTCGCTAATTTAGTTCCTGATGAAATGAAGAGGCAGCATTTCACTTACCACACTGTTGGCACACTTTTTAGGCTTGTCGACCATAACATTCATGCCAGGTTTCAAACGGCCTTGGGCAAAAGCTTCTTGAAGCTGAAAAATAAGTTGTTTGATTACACTGTGCAATAAACATTCCACCAAAAATCAGCAATTGTCCCACATAACAGATGAATAAACAATAGACTCGATTAGTAAACTGAACGGCTGCTGGACTAACACTTAACATCGCGGTACTACTGATGAGAATGTAAAGTTCGGTTGTTAAAATAGGTTTAGCTAGTCCTGTAATGTTTATCAATTCACTTCGTTAGCCACCATGTTAGCATGCTACAGAAAACCAACCTCGCCGTCCGATAATTCACTCATCTCTTCATCTTCCTCCTCTTCAGAGTCCTGCTCGAGCTCGGCGAGCTCTTCTTCTGGGTCCATTGTGTGATTATCGATAATCATACGGAAATATCCAATAAACACTACAGTAGCTCTGGAACTGCAGAAGCGCACATGCACAGTGCGTTTCACGTGTAGCGGAAGTTGTTACATTCAACATCCGGTCTCAAGCCTGGGGTTGCCAGATCAGGACACTAGTTTTCACTAAAAGAATGCATCAACTATAAGATGGAGAGGATCTCACAATCAGTGTTGGGGAGAATACTTTGAATTTGTAGTTTGTAGTTACTGAATACTGAATACTTGCTTAAAAATGTATTTAGTAACATATTCCGTTACTTTGTCTAATCAGAGTACTGTATTCTGAATACTTTGAATACTTTTAGAATACTTTCACATTGATTGTCATTATAGTTATGTATAAATATGGCATATAATGGGGGACCCATACCTCCTGCCACAAGAACAGTTTTTGCCCTCCACCATGAGACTCATGAACAATAACAAGACCCAATAACTCTGTATCAGACTCATGAATGTAATAACCTGTTGCAGCCATTTGCACTGCTCTATTGCACTATGTGGTATGTCCACACTCATACCTGCTGCTAACACTTAATGCACCCGCACATCTACTCACGATGTTGTGCTGTGTCAAATTGTTGTTGTCTTTATCATATTTTATTTTAATCTTCTTTATTCATGCCCTTATAGTCTTAACTTTTTAACGTTTTTATAGTTTATTTATCCAAGTTATGCGTTATATGTTTTATGTTTCATGTTGCGCAATTGAACTGAAAGAAAATCCTAGTTGTGAACATGTTCAATAACAATGGCCAATAAAAACAATTCTGATTCTGAACAGTGTAGCCTCATATGCAAACAAGTAGGCTTTTAAACAAAGTAAATATATAACACAATCAAATTAAAAACAAAAACAATGGTATAGCTTGCAAATTACAATATTAGCTTGACCCTTTTATTATTTATTCATTTATTATTATTATTATTATTTTTTTAGCACTTTAGAGAAGCCATTTAAAGGGAAACAAAGAAAGAAAGAACATAAAAAGCATCCATTCGGATGTATGAATATACAGAAATTAATAATAATAGCATATGCATGGGAGAGGTAGAAGCCAAGTAGGCTTATAACAACGCCACTGCCAAGTAAACAATGAAATAAGAATCAGAGTAACTTCAAGCCAAGCCAAGTCACTACATAGTCAAAATACCAAGTCAAATACAAATACAACGTGTCAAATATACAATGCTCATACAAATAATATAAGCCACAGTTATCTTACCTGTGCCTAAAGTGTCATGGTTAGATAAAATAAACAACTAATTTCACCGTAATCATCAAAACACTGAAACACAGAAAGGTATATTCACATTAAGATTTGGCTATTTATGCTGGATTGCTAAAAAGTATGCAATGTAAAAATCATCCCAGACCTGTATGTCACTTATATTCTTAAAGCAGTCTATAGGCTATGTATTTAAAATTCTAAATTTATTCTCAGTCCTATCATCTCTACAGATTCTTCAAAAGGAAAAATTGCACTGTTCCCATTTGTGCTGGGATAATCACTTCTGCCAGGCACAGAGCCATTGCACTTGATTCACATTCAGCTGTCACTCTGTCATCTCCCAGTGACAGGCTGCTTCCTGGCAGCACAGAGCAGGCTCCTGTTAAACTTTCATTGGAGTTATGTCAGGCTGTTCCAGCAGGCATAGGACAAACTAACTATAATACAAGTCCATAGTCTTAAATGGCTAAGACATTTCTCTCAAGTGGCACAATTATCTAGAATGGTTTGGAACACATGGGCGATTGTGTAACAGCGGTTCGGTAAAAGGAGCGAGCACATTTGGAGACAAATCTTGAATATCACACAGCTGGGGCGACGGTGGCGCAGATGGTAGAGCGGGTCGTCTCATGATCGGAAGGTCGTGGGTTCGAATCCCGCCTCCTGACAGTGCACATTGTCGTTGTGTCCTTGGGCAAGGCACTTCACCCACATTGCCTCCAGTGTCTGCCTACACTGGTAGCCCCCTAGGAGAGACCAACAGGCCCGGTTTGAACCGTGAGGCCGTCCTTCTGTGGACCCACCACCTGCAGAAGGAGCAATGGGGGGCTGGTGCAATGTGATTTGGGCAGCTCCGGCAGCTGCCCCCACGACCCGGCAACGGACAAGTGGAAGAAAATGGATGGATGGATGGATGGATCACACAGCTCCCCAAATGCCTCGGAGACTCAGTGAGGGCTCATTTTAAAGCTCTAACCCTCCTCTTTCAAAAGCAAAGACGCCAAGTCGTGGTGGTATCGCGACGACGATAATTGTCGTCGTCATAATGATCTCTGACAAAAGGAGGAGAAGCTGAGGAGGAAAGACGTGAAACATCATGATGGAGAATGGTATTAGAATATACGTAGATATGAACTGAAATAGCAAACAGCGTACAACTGCCGATACTTCACTGCGATACTTCACTGCGATACTTCACTGCGATACTTCACCGTGATACTTCACTGTGATACTACACCGTGATACTTCACTGTGATACTACACTGCTCAATCAGAGTGCCAGCTTTTTACATAAGAGGTGTAATAAAAGGATAAAGTGCACACTGCTGTTTGAAAATATGTGTCTCACAATAATGTGTAGAGTTTGTCCTTTGAGCCATTGAGGCATCATTTAGTCTCAATATAAACAAATTCTAACTTGTGCCCTTGAATACATTTTAAACACTAATACAGTCCTTACTTTACAATAATTAATTTAGAAGTGCCATATTATTGCCTTCGTGTGCATCTCACTCTATACATTCTTCTGTTGTATCAAATCTCTGGATGTTAAGGATAACTGTCTTTATAAAGCTGGGGTACCAGATGTTTTGGTGTTGTAGAATACATTTATTTTTGCCACCTTAGAGTATGTTGTAAACACAGCACAATACAGGCCTTGCTCTATTGTCTTCACCTACAGTTTTATTGAGCAATGCATGATAGAAGTCTAATCAGACTAGTCACCACTCAATGCTGTATGTGGGTGTGAAATGTGCATGTAATTACATTCCTTGAACAATTTGAATACACAGGAGGGACTGTGAGAGCTAGAAACAAGTTTGGGCCAAAACAAAACAAAATGTCACTGTTTAAACAGGAAAAATCAGGTATCCCATCTTTAAGTCTCCCTGCTTTTCTGTCTTTGGGACTGTTTGAATGTGGTCGGATTAGAGCCAGGTGTTTCCGCCCAGCCTCTTTAGGCATCAGCACTTCCTTCATTCTTTCTCCCATGTGCTTTTCCGCTGTGTTTATAGGAATGGCAAAAACTGCAGACTGGCATTGCACTGTCCCCCTAATATCACGAGGCCTAGACACAGCAAAAAATATAGGATCGTCTCCAGTTGCAAGTATGGCTATTGTGTGATTCCGCTCTGGTTTTTCATTTGTTGGAAAGAACATTTGCAATGAGTAATGGTAACAATTATAAGAAAGAACTAGGGCCACAGTTATAATTGTTACAAGTTGCAGTACTTATTGCACTCTTCTCCACAAGGCTTCAGTGTTTATATTTTCACACTATTGCATTGCATTCTATTTACACTGTACTATTCATTACCACCTGGTAGCCAGAAATAAGTAATAAAAAGTAATTCAGAAGAAACACATACGGCATTTTCAAATCATCTACCTTTAAACCTAAAATGCAGATTAGAGTAACCAAGAATTCAAGAATTCTATGCTGTTTTTGAGGGTACATTATTAATTTATGCAGTGCAGCATGAGTCAGATGTCATTGGACATAATGAATATTTCTTACAACATTAATGCCTTGAAGAGAAGCTTCTGCAATAGCTGTAATTCAGTCTCAACTTGCTTTTGGAGTTCAAAATACAGTAGCAATCCTGCCTACCTGAGAATAAGAATACATGTATACAGTACATTCTTGGGGAATGTATGCAGTACACAAAACTTTGATTTAAAAAAAATAATGAGTTTTTGTGGTTCAAGAACCCAATTTTATGAGTTAATATTAAAGTATTGTTCAAAAACCCCCACCCCCACCACCACATAGTGCAACAGAGCAGATTACATCCATGAGTCTGTAACTAAGTTATTGGGTCTTGTTATTGTTCATGAGTCTGATGGCGGAGGGGGAAAAAACTGTTCAAGTGCACATGCGACACAACGTGCCAGCCCTGGTTATGCCCCTGCAACCATCCCAAGGGAAATTTGTTTCAGATTTTTACTTATATATTTTATTTTGTTGAATTTGCAAGATAAATTCAGACTGAGGCACTCAAGCCATATGGGGCTTATTCTTGTAGCAATTTTCTAAATTAATTGAACGAATGAATACAATAAAAAACCTCACCCTCCTGCGGTCTCTCTCTCGTCCCTCCAAGCTCCAAGGTCCTCTACCAGAGGCCTGGGACCTTGAGGGTTCTGCGCAGTATCTTTGCAGCTCCTAGAACTGCACTTTCCTGGACCGAGATGTCTGATGTATTTCCTGGGATCTGCTGTAGCCACTCTTCCAGTTTGGGGTCACTGCCCCAAGTGCCCCATCGACCACGACCACTGATGCCTTCACTCTCCAGGCCTTCTCCAGCTCTTCTCTGAGCCCCTGATATTTCTCTAGTTTCTCGCGTTCCTTTTTCCTGATGTTGCCTTCACTTTATATTTTTTTCTTTTTTTGTATATATATATATATATATGTTTTGTTGGGACAGTGCATGTTAACGAACACAACGGCTTTCCTCTGGTCTTTAACCACCACCATTACCATTCTGTTTGTCTTTATCTGGAAGTCCCACAGGATCTTAACTTGGTTATTCCCTATCACCTTTGGAGAATTCTTTATTATTCTTTATTCTTCTTTATTAGAATTCCCATTAGCTTCCACAAAGTAGTTGCTAGTTTTCCTAGGTTCCTGACATAATGGAAAATGGAATACATGAATTTTATACTTTTCACATATTTCATACAACCATAGGACGCATATTGGACATGGTTACTATTGCTCACATGTACTGGAAGTGAGTTCCAGGCATTTGCCCCTCTGTACAGTTTGCATTGAGTTACTGTTGTGTCTGGGAATAACCAAAGAGTTCACTTGGCTAGTCACATAACTGTGACAAAACCCGCTGAATATGGGCTACTTTATTCTAATTGAAAATTTGATTGCACAGCCTCCTCCGCTCCTAAAGCCACATGCAGTTCGCGCACAGAGGTCACAGTTATTACGCCCCGTCAGTGTGCGCAGCTTTACAGTTGGATGCCAATAGTTGTTGAGGTTGAGTCTAATCAAATCTTAAGTGCCACATTTGGCCCTCTCTTGGTAAGCTCCGTTTGATGCCTCGCCTCCCATATCTCATCTGCGCGTCCTTCCTCCACCCTGACGCTGATTAGAACCGAAGACACAAATTAATCGGGGAGAGCCATGGTTGCCAGCTCATTCTGACGGAGGACATGCACGGAATTTTTAAGGGAAATGCGACGTCAACTTCTATCAGTGCTAAAAAAAAAGCCTCGCCCTATGCATAATCGCCCTATTATACCCCTTTGAATGGAATAGTGAATTGATCTGATTAGAGAGGGGAGAGGAGGGTGGGGAGGCATGTAGAAGGGAAGGAAGGAAGGAAAGGAAGATAGGAAACGCTGGCCTTTAGTAAAATCATATTGCCTACTTTACTTTCGGCCATGAATGCTATGAAAAGCAGAAATGACCTCGCTCTATACCCAGTCGCATCTGAAAGGTCCCAATCTTTGAACAGAGTACACATATTAAACGATCAATTAGGTTGCAAATACAAAAAAACATCTTCATCCAGCCGAGTGTGACCGGAACTCTGTCCAAGCTCCAGCAGTTCACACATTTCATTTGTATTTATTTATTTAATATGGAGATAGTAATTACATTGGATGAACCAGATGCATTGTTTAAAGTGTTATAGCGCATGTGCTAATTTTCAACACCTGTCCATAGGGGGCTTTTAGGTTACAAAGATAAAACACATTATGAAACAAGGTTACAATAAAACACATTATTAAACAAGATAAGGCACATTTTACACATGGGAACAAGTTTGGCCCGATTTGAGCCACAGTTTGAGCTCTCTGGTAAAGATGTTGATATTAGTCGGCCGTTTCAGTGCAGTCGGGAGAGAGTTCCACAGTGTAGCCCCTCTGAAGGTGAAGCTCTGAGCGGTTTCAGAGTGGACGCCGATGTTTGTGACCATGCTGTGATGCAGTATGACAGATGTGAAAAAACCATTGCATGCATATACAATAAAGCCGCGTGGTGTGATCATAGACTGTTAAAAAGAATAGACAGCTCCTCCTCACTCCTCCCCGTTTACCACAATGACCACGTTCGAGGGGGGAAATCATGGCGGATTTACAGACTCCTCCTCCCCAGCTCTGACGAAGCATGTTCCTAATAAGGGCATAAGGGGCGGGATCTTCACTGTAGACTCGGCCCTTGCGTGACGTGTAGCTCGCGCAGCTCCAATGCTAACAGTCTGACTCTCATTAGTACGAGGAATATGTAGCTGTAGGAACCGTTTAAAAAATAGAAACCAGGCGTTAAAGTTGTTTTTAATGTGTCTAAAGTCCAATGCTTTTCAATGGGAGACTAGCGGCTATATGGAGCAATGGCAGCCTCCAGTGTTGCGGTCGTAAAGCAGAGCAGCCGGTGGCCATTGGGTGTGATAACTCTCTACTTATAAAACGAAAACAGTTCAGATTTGATTTGACTTTCCTGCAGACGTTATTTACTTGACTTTGGAACTTCAGATGTTTATCTAAGATAATGCCCAAGTATTTTGTTTCATGAAACTCCTGAATACGTTCATGTTCTAATTGAACCTCAAAGGTGCTGTCAGGGAACCTCCGGCTGATAGAGAAACACATTGAGAGTGTTTTTTTTTACATTTGAAGTTAAATGGGAGAGTTGAAGCCATCTTGAGATGTTATGTAAAGCCTGTGTTAACCGCTGCCCAGTCAGTGCAGATGTTTTTGCTGACACAAAAATAACAGTTCACACATCAACAGGGGCAAGAACTGCTACGGCAACGTAGATAGTAGCAGTTCATTTGAGCAATTGACATTCATCCATTTCCTTTATCTGAGGAACCCACCATGATATTCATTTTTTGCCCCCCTAAATTGTGTGTCAAGTGGGGGAAAGGTGCAGTATGTGTGAAAGACATTCTGACAGCGCTTTGACTCACAATTTTATCACTGAATTTCATAGATTTTTCTTCTGTCTTCGGAAAAAACATCCTCCTGCAAAGTTGGACTTCAGTCAGTGGTTAATTGATTTTTGTAATCATTTGCAAAGTCGTCTGAACTTGTTTCTAGGGTTTATCTGGACTTTGCAGCACCTCTTGTTTACACCGGTATCTCCAACCTTCTTATACAGTCAGTACTTTATCTTGTCCTATCTATTTTCTCCCCAAAAGTCTGGCCTCCGCTCTCTCTCTGACGCACACACACACACACACACACACACACACACACACACACACACACACACACACACACACACGCCTCAGCTTTAGTCAGCGATTCTCAGATAGGCCCTGCGGTAGATCATAATTACAGCCAATCACAGCGCAGCGTTCGGCCTGTTACTTCCTGCCAGACAGCCAGTTAGTCCATCTGTCCAGACTGGGGCCTCCTGTGCTTGGCTGCCTCTGCCTCTATTTCACTTGTAGTTATTGGAGTCACTACTGTAGAGTAGCGGTTCAATCCTTGTTTACCCAGCCTGGTATAGCATGATGGGGATGGATTGTGCGGCGCCAGGTCTTTTGAAACCAATCTTAGCTCCCTTAAGCGTACCGTGTCATATTTAACAATCAAATCTGACATTTTAAAACCGTTTTCAGTGATTCCTTCACTAGTTCCATTCAGAAAAAAAAAAGGTTGAGTGACCTGCAGAGAGCAGTGAAGTGCAATTCTGTCATGATATTTCTAACATGAACATATTTCTGATGTTCCTTCCTGGTGAAGGAGGGGATAATGACAGCAGGTGGAGACAAGTGGACCAAAGTGTTTTCAGATCAAGAAGACGCAGCAGATGACGATTTAATGACGTACATAAAGCCACACCGCATAAAAATTTTACCTAATAAATACAATTGAAATACAAGCATTTATTTTATGACAGATAGTTTCATCATTGAAAAATACTTCATAAATGCACAAACAAACATGTGCCTTTGCTGTGAGCGGCTCATCTCTCCTCAGACATGACTGTAACTCTACTGGGAGTGGGTACGTCTCCAGCTCGTCTCTATGGAGATGTCGACTAAAGTCAGTAGAATTTGAGATTTCAATAGGTTCAGTTCTCGTCCAAATCCATTCTTTGATTTGCCCACATCAATAGCGTTTTCTGTGTTGAGCTGGTCATTGCAAGCATGTTTTGTGTTGATGGCAACAGTATAGTCCAAAATATTACACAGTGTGCCTTTAAACATGCGTACATGAAAACACATTTCTGGGAATGACTGAACAACTTTGTACCTTTAAAATACAATTTAAAAAAAAGTTGAGTCTCCTCTTTAAACTTAAAAAGTCGATACAAAATGAAACTATTTAAAGCAAAGGGTATGTCTTTTGGGTTCCTATTTAGTCGACATTGTGTGTTTCCCCGAAATAATTACCACTTCCCTGGACTCATTGTGTGCCCTCATCTATCTCGTTTCGTCCTATCTTTCTGATTACCACGGAGCAAATGGGGTTTCTTTTTCCCATCATGCATCATAGCAACTTCCCCCTGCTCCCGTCTGCTGCTGCTGCTGCTGTGGCTTCCAGCTATTGTGTTTCATTCCATGGGAGTGAGAGACGCTTGAGACTAACTTGCATCATTTAAGTTCAGTGGGCAAGAGTTGCATTATATGATTTATATTTATAATAATTAGTTTGTCATTTGTTTTTTTATTGGTTCATGGTTAACTTGTGTTTCATAATGGGATGGGATTTGAGTATGCCTTTTAAGTAGTTTACTTAATTATGATCTAATCTCAAAACCCTTTACAAATATATCTGCTCATTGTTTACTAAAGCTTTATAAGTATCATACAATTTATAGTATATGTCATTAAAGTGGACATATCATGCATAGGGAGCTTTAAAATAGACTTTTTTTTTTGGATGCCTCGGCATTGATGTTTTATGTTTTAGAATTGGAAATTATGTCGGTGTTACACTCCGGAGGACAAATATACATAGAGGATACAGGAGACAAATGGTTTAAAAATATATGTATATTTATTATACAGTTTTTAAATAAGTTATCCAAAACCCCTCTTGTATCCCAAAAAACCCAAAGTACAAACAGAAAGGTGGACCTGGTGAGCCAGCCAAACAGAACAAAAAGATGTGGCACCGGGCCAACCCTATACAGGGCAGTAGCAGCCGTTGCACACATGCAAACTAAAGGCAAGAAACCTGAACTATACCTTAGTCAAAGAAAACACAAACACAGGACAGCTGGTCCCACCAGGTCAAAACAGGAACAAAAACTGGCACAAAACAAACTGAGCAGCCATGGTGTGGCCTGCACCATGCTGCAGAGCCCAGGTGTGCGGAGCCAACACAGAGCAGAGCGACCGCACCCCTCAGAGGGTGGCCTATTTATAGGCTCCAGGCAGCCAATCAAAACACACTATTACCAATGGAAAAGGGGAACATTTGTATAAAAAGGTGTGCCTGCACCTATGGATTAAATCATGGGTAAGGAACCTTTTCACATCAAGGGCCAAGTCAATTTTTATTAAGTACTGCAATGGAATTCAGCGACACACAATCTACACTGAGGTAGGACTGATAGTATGGAGGATCCATAATTTCTATGCATGTCAGATGTCAGTATCTGACACAGAAACGATGATGGTATGTTTCGAGGTGTAATAGCGCTCAAGACTTGCCTTCTGACCCTGATCTATGTATTTGAAATAGTAAAAAAATGCCTTGTTCTCGCAGTTCTCCACCACCAAATTAATTAATAGTAACAATGACAGGGGCTTTTCCTGTATAGCTGTATAGGAATAATTTATTGAAAAACTAAGTTTCAATTTTGATTTTGCCGCATGACAAGCATCTTCATGACTGATAACCAAACTTACAGCGCTGAAAGGCTTTAGGTTTTAACAATGATGCAATTTTATCCAGGAAGTAGACGTACACTTACAGAACGAAGTACAGACACTGTAAAAAAGAAGAAACAGCCAAATTTAACGGCAAATACTACTTTGACGAAGGAATAACAATAAAGCTCAAACATGTTGGTTTTCCATGATATGTCCATATAAAGTCTTTGCTCATGAATTTAATCCATAATTAGTTTAATGTAAGTTCATGATAAACTTTAGATTTTTAAAACTTTGTAGGCATGCCTTAAAGTCGCTCAATGTTAAACAGGGTTCGACAAAGGGTCCCTGAACAATATATATATAAATCTAGATACCTGGAAACAGGGTTTTAGGAACATAACAATAGCCTCCTTTTGCCTGTGTTATATTTAAATGTGAAAAAAAAAAAAAAAAAGTGTTACAACTGTTACTGCAGAGTGAACTGATGGCTTGATGCATGGCTTTCATAATGCTAAATTAAATACATTTTGTTATTGGACGTGACCAGACTGCAACTTTCAGGTTAACCTTATACAGAACAAAGACAAAAGAGAAAACTAAACGAGTTGGGGACTTTGTTTGCCGTGCCATGTGGTTATTCCCGTGAGTCGGTGTGCTGGGACCGTGTGTGTGTAAGTGTAAATGAAAATAAATGCACTTTTGGAAACTCCGTATTTGTAATTATCAAAAGTGGATGATAGCAGGCTGCAGGACCAGATGTGGTGCTAATAGAAAATCTCTGGGGAAACAAATGTCTCACACCTTCAGATGTCCTTTTTATTACGCACACAAAAAAGTTTTAGGGGGAAAAAGACTGTGTTTGAAGAAATGTGAGTTTCATTAACTCACCGAAAACGATCCCTGTTGAACTATACACACTGATGTCAAATTCTGAACCCAACCTAACACCAAAGTCAAAATACTCATGGCTACACTGACACAAAAGCCATTACAGTGACCCAGAAGAGGTTTCTCAATGTTCCTTTGTCACTAAACAGAGCGCACATGAAGTTACTAACATGGGTGTCATTTTCCTGAAAAATAGCACCAGCAAGGAGTGCATTTATCTCTTGGGATTCTCCATCAACTTTTGTTCAATGAGCCACGGACTCGATATATCACAAGGTGACCGCGTGCACAAAAAAAAAAAAAAGTTCCATTCAATTCTGTACGATGAACTGTTTTAGCTTAGGGGGGGGGAAGGTGGATGCGTCTCAGGTTAAAAGATGTTGCAGCCAAGTGTCCCAATGTGTTCAGAAAGTTTAAGTATTTCTGACTAAAGTAGAGGGGAAAAGCAAAGAAAAAAGGTAAAATTGATTCTGGCATCGAGAAGTCCATTTAATCAGGCTCCTTAAGCAATTCAACAGTGTTGTGCAGACTGCCTGCTCGATACAGCTCATTAATATTGTCGCACAACTTTGGCCATTCATCACCAGCGTTAGTCCAAGTCAGATGCTCCACAAACAGAGCTGCGTACGAGGGGTTCTCAAGCTGCTGAAAGGAAAGTAATGTGGGCACACGAAGGCCCTTTGCAAATTTTGTACATTTTCGTTCACCTCCGTGGTCAAACTCAGAGGGGAAGCGAGATCAGAAGCCATAGACGTCCCATAGCTGACTGATGGAGACAAGACCGCCATTCTACACCCATGCAGTGTCGGTGATGTGTCTTAAACTGTTCTTCCTTTGGGCACGCGGACCTGTATACCTAATAAACAACTTGCATTCAGCTGCTCCATGTAGATCAAGGCTTGTCACTGTCTGTGCACCATATTCATGAGGAATAGGCAGTTTTCTATGCCAAATGACCTTCCTGTTTTAACTGCCAGTGACAAATGGATATGTGGAGACAACATACTTCATTTCGAAGCTCAGAACCTATGGCCTGTTCTATAACACTATTTATGGCTTGATTTGGGACAAGTGCAGGGATTTTACAAGCATTTACTGTAGATCAAATAATGTATTACTGTATAAGGCCGGGGTGTCCAAAGTGCGGCCCGAGGGCCAAATGCGGCCCTCAGACCATATTTTGGTGGCCCTCGGCCTTCTTGCTGAATCGGTACACATCATCAGAGATGGCCCTTTTTATTTGAAATGTTATAATTCTACACAATTCTAACCTAACAACTAATATTTTATTGTGAGACAGAGCTGGCATGAAGGTTTTAAGCTTAAATGAAGGTAATTTAAACCTCTGCAAGTCGAAACTGTCATGGCACTAACCACCGATCTATGGCCCTTCACCCTGTTAGTCCATGGGCCAGACCAAATATCGGTACTGGAAAGGTGACGAAGGCTATCGTTGATTTTTAAGTAGGTCCATGTTTTTATTTTTGTATGATAGCCTTTTCAGAGTTACAGCTTTATATTAGTTTTGAGCTCTTGAAAAAGTCGCTTTTGACACTGGTCCATATTTTGGTTTAGGCCATTTCTGGCCCATTAGATAAGGATTTATACCACTGTATTTGGTATCATTGTAAAGAAGATATTTTCATGATTCATTTGAGCCCAAATGTACTATGCTTCAATATGCGGCTCCCCATAAAAAAGTTTGGACACCCCTGGTATAAGGGTTACTGTTTAAGCCGCTGGATTTGTCAATCCAAAACCTGGGCTTATTCTGTTTTCTGAACAGCTCAACAAGTTTTTTTCTTTTTCTTCAGTTCCCATATACATGTATGGGAACTATGTATCCAGCGTCTGCGTACAGTACATTGGTGAATGAATGAGTGAGTGGATCCTTGCTGTAAAGCGCTTTGAGTGCCTAATGTAGGTGGAAAAGCGCTATATACAGAGCTGGTGCTGGCCCTTCTGGGGCCCTACCTGGGGGCTCTACAGTACCTACTGTACTGTAGGTACCATGGCTATTCGACGAAGAGCGAACCCATTTACGGTCAAAAACAGTTCCACTGTGCAGCAGGGTAGAAGTGGAACATAATGAGCTCAATTCAGGCCCTGCCCCTCTGTGTGAGAACCACTAAGCCACTGTGAGACTGGGATTCAGGACTACTACTAGTCTATTTCCCCCACTTTTTAAAATGGTAAATGGCAAATGGTCATATTGTCTCACCTCTGGTTCCTGACCCACAGTTTGGGAACCGCTGATTTAAAACTAACTGAAACCTGCACCTGACGGTTATTTCTGTCTTACCGCTGAGAATTAGCCTGTGAGTAACCCAATTCATTTTAGACTGTGCACATTCAGAGAACCAGAGTTACTGTAAGTAACTGTGCTCATGAGAACCGTGTGGAATCAACTCCTCTTTGAGACAAAAAGGCCACGTAGAACGTCAGACAAGAGGGGACGCGAAGGGGAGAAGCACTCCCGCCTTGGAAGTGACAGGGGGAAGGCGGTAGGTCTCTCCTGCTCATCCACTTCAGCAGACTGCTGCGTTTTGATGTTATATGTGACAAAGCAGGCGGAGAGTGAGTGAGCGCTGTCAGAGAGCCTGTCCCCGTAACAACGCGTTGATTAATCAGTGAAACAACACCGTAGTTTGACAGCGATGCGGGGCCCTTGCGGCTGCGGGGGCCCTACGCACCTTGCGTAGTTTGTGTGGCATTACCAATTTTATTGTTAAATATAGGCTAGTAGATCTTATTAATTATTATTCATTATTAGTATATAGCATCGGAACATCAGCAGATGGCGCTCGACCCCTTAAAATCCTATAAAAGCCCCTCCCCTTCGTTCATTCGTCCTCTGCTATTCTCCGTACTTCCGCCTTGTGTTCGCTGGGCTGGGAGCGTCCAGGGTGTGTGTACGTCTCCTGTCAGGTAGATATTGCAGCTATTTGCCGTTCATTTATCTTCGTACTTTATATGGCCGGTAATACGAGCTCTTCTGTAGTGTCGCGGATGGTTGAGGGCTTCATAGCGCACCATGGCGTCCAAAGCTCTGCTCGGTTGGCATTCCGGGGTCTGCTGGGGTGCGGTGTGAGCACTATCGAAGCACCGGGATGGCCGAGTAGCTCGTGCGGGCGTGCGACGGTATGAACCAGCTAGCGTTACGGTCATTTTCTTACTTTTATGTTACAGTCTAACATTGTTTTTAATTTATAGGTCGAGGGCTTTGGTCATATCCCTGCTGCTTTATGTTCTCCTGCTGCCTTGTTTTGATTTTCCTTTAGTGTCCGTTTTGTAAGGACCTTTTCTTTTAACTGAAAACCAACTGTTAAACTATGGACTGAACGATTTCTGAGATCGCAAAATAATGGAAATGTGAAGGAAAGATTTTAAAGGAAACAAATGTGATAAATATCATGTATACTTTTGGAACATTTTCTGTCCTTATCAATGAACGAACCTACGAGCCTTTCTAGAGGTCCGGAGACTTCTCTCCGGTGGCGTTGTCTTTAGTTTTATTTAATTTGAATCCTGCTAAAATATACCATCACCACTCGTCTTGCTACATTTGCGTATAGGAAAAACCAGCTCTGGCTATGTAAGTTGAGACCATTTACCATTTACATGGACTTTGAAGACCTTGTTTAGCCTTGGTTTAGTGGGTTTAGCTGTTATGTGATTCTCTCATTGTTGGCTCTTACCAATTGTTCTGACTTTAACTTCAAAGTATTGCTATCCAAAATAAACGTGCCCATCGTTAACCCAGTGCAGTGCAGCTTTACCCAAATCTAAAATGTAACGCAGATCTTTTCTAGACAGATCTTTTTCTTTTTCTGTTGCTTTTTTGTTGCATCTTCATCACTTAATTGTGTCACTTTTTTTTGTAGCTATTTTGACACTTTATTCAAGAAACCTTTAGATTTGGGTAAAGCCAAGCTGGCGAAAATGTGTTCGGCTTAGGTGGGGGTTAAGAGGTTCATCATCATGTGATGTCAGTACTGCTCAGAAAGAGGAAGGGAGAACAGCAAGAGGAAATAAAACTTAAGTGTGCGCCCCTGCCCCTCTGCAGCTCTCTGCGCAGCCCCTCTTTGGATTAGAATTTGTTTTTTCGTTTCCTGTTTTAGAACACGGATCTCCTGATATACCTCAGTTAGTACCTTGTTAGTGATAGGCCGCATTTATTCATGCCCCATCCTTTAGTTTAGTCTGAGTTGCAGTCAAATCAATCTTTGCAAATCACGTCTCCATCCCTTTGTAAGTGACCCGTGTAAGAGTGTGGCATTTGGCTCCATTGCAAAGAGCAGATCCGTATTTCATTAGGACTGCTGCTCTGTCACCGACTGGACGCACCGCAATTTACATCTCCGCCGCCGCCGCCTCGTAACGCCGTGCAAATGTCACAGAGGTTGACTTTTAAAATTAGCCAGTGTACACAACACATTTATAAGAGGACGGGAGGGGGGGCTGTTTGTCGATCACGTCGAATAAATGAATAAAGAGTGCGGCAGCTGCTCCCCACACGCGCTTTGTTGTCAGATTTGTTCGTGGCGCGGTCTAATTATAATCCATTTGAGAGAAAAAAGAACGCCGCTTACGTTTCAGTATAGCAGCCTCTTTGATCATCGCTACATAGTTTTCTGAATTTGGATGCGCCCGGAAGCCTGCGCGAAAAAGGCATATCAAAGCTTCATCTTTAGAGGGCAAACGGTAAAATTGTAAATGATCAAATATTTCATTTGTGAGTAAAAAAACAGACAAACACTCCCAAAAGGAATTGTAGGTAAAGGGTTGTAAAGGAGATGAACTATCCTTATTCCATTTTCCTCAGTATGAAGCTTATGACAGCCAAACTTCGGTCACGGTGCAGTTTGTGCAAATCTTAAACCCGCTGCGACAGAAAAGTGCTATTCCTATTCCCAACTCTTGGCAAACATTTGTCACATCGTTACCACCAATAAAAACAAATTAATATTGATTGGGGGAGCCTCGATTTTGGCAGGAAAACTTTCTTCAGCTCTTTTTATTGGTGATTCCTTGTACCAGAGTGCCAATGTGGACTATTTGTCATTTAAATGGAAATGAGAGACTGGACTTGTATGGATCGGAGATCAGGTCCTTGATCGTTGTTTGGTCCCAGTGGCCTATGGATCTTTGGAGTTTAAACCTGGATTTTTTCTTTTCCTGTTGGATGGAAATGTTTCCTGGTGCACTGTGAACAGAAGCCGAAGAACACGAGAGGACATTTCAGATGCTCAGGTATAGTGCGTGGTTGGAAACACCCAGACATACACAGTAGCTGGGGGACATGCAAACTTATAGGAACAGGCCACGTTTTTTTCCATACTGACCTGAGCTTAGACGAGTTGATGCGCACCTGTCTCGTCTTTGGGCGTGCAAAGTCAGTCACGCAAAAAGACCAAAGATGTTGTTAGCATTAAGCCTCTCCTCCTCTCCTTTACGGGGCCAAACGGGGTGAAGCTAGAAGCGACCAAAGCTCTTCCACGTTTCCCCTATTTAAATACATTTACAAGAGTAGTTACACGATCCAAGTCTAGTTACACAAAATGAAACATGTGGATAAGCGGATAAAAAGGGGTACTATATTGTAAGGCGTAATAATACCTTAAGAGTACTTCGACGTGCGCGCAGTAATATCTTCACTCCTAAAGAATTCTCTGCGCATACTTGGATCGTGTAACTACTACTAACCGTATTGAAATAGGGAAAACGTGAAAAGAGCTTGGTCGCTTCTAACTTCACCCACGTTTGGCCACATAGAGGAGAGGAGAGGCTTAATGCTAACAACATCTTTGGTCTTTTTGCGTGACTGAGCGCACGCGTAAAGACCAGACAGGTACGCATCAACTCGTCTAAGCTTAGGTAAGAACATATCTCAGTATGGAAAAACGGTGGCCTGTTCCTTTAACACAGAAAGGCCAGGGATTGAACCCGGGACCTTCTTTCTTTGAGGTGCTTGTTTGTTATCCGAACAAAGTCGAGATCGCTTGTCTCTGAAGCAATTTCATCAAACCCTGACAGATTTCCTTCATTTAGTCCACATTTAACCTTACTTTTGGTGATGACTTTGCCTTTGGTTTAGAATGTCTCGATTGATTCGGAGGGAGAAAACTTTGTCATTTTGTGGTTTGCATTTTTTTGACTGAGGGCCTTAACAAAAAGACATTCAGAATACTAATCAACTTGTTCATCCAGTCCGTGCTTACTATAAAAATAAATGTCCGGACAACGATAATCACCACCTTGAGCGATAAGACGGCGGAAAGGATATGCAGGATTACTATAGGATTACTGGCTGAATAAAAAGTCTGAAAAAGCCTCCAGCCAAGGTCTCTTCTTTCTTTCTCGCTGGCGGTGCAGCAGTCACAGATGTGAGGAGAACAACAAGATATCGCCTCCCCTTTTCTGATATACTGTATATTACGTGCAATAATAAAATCAATTTTCTGATAAAGCGCCGTGGAGTCTTTATTGGCCTATCATTGAACTCTTGTGTCACTTAAAATCTATCTATTGCATTCTACAATTTGGGCATTGATAAAGTTAACTTACTTACTGTAGCTCTTTCTGAGGTTATTGGATGACTGTGAGTGGATTCCTGAAACCATACCTCGGGCAGGGGCCAGATGTTTGCAGGGTTTGCGACACACTGTTGTATAGAGCCAAGAGGGAGACGCCATTGTTGAGACTGTAACGCTGCGATCAAAAACTGTCCTTGCTGGAAGACAGAAGCACTCACCACTCGGAGTAGAAATCGTTCAGAAAATGATTTGGCCATGAGCAAAGTAGCTGAAAAATTAGCGTTTAAAGTGTTTTTCCCCGAATCGAATAATTATCTATTACTGCTATTTTATGACAAACTTCAGTTGTATGGACTTTTGAGTGCTTCTTATCATTGAAGCTTCCTGCACTGATTGAACATTTATGATTTTGTATCGAACTGTCAATGTCGAGTCAGATGTATAATGTTACATCAGTGCACATTAGTGTAAAGAGGACCTCAGGCGAATAAAAAGAATCAATAATAGTTATTTAATCCGTCGTGCAAGAAGAATATGGACGACCGTAGGTATTGGGACCAACAATTAACTTTCAGACCATTAGTTCTCATAAAATATTGAGCACATTTTGCCAGGAAGAACTCCTTACTGTACTTTGCATGCATTTCTTCAATCGCTATGGCAGTCGCATCATCCCCGGCTTTGGTCTAAAAATACTACTTCCTTGCCTGCACACGCCGCACGGAGGTAGCACCAGCTCTGACGGTGTATGACTAACTGTGAATGAAGCACTTGATCTAATTCTGGATCGGGATGTGACGAGGGTCCTGATAACGACGTGCGAGGTAAAGTCGGAGGAAGCCTGGTTAGAACGCACGCTATACTTGCTATCCTATGTCAAACTATGACAATGGCACCGGGTCACTGAGATTGCATTTAGATAGAGCTAGAGAAATGTCCGTTACTAGGTTAATTGCCAATGTGCCAGTTGGTGCGGATGGTCAAATTAAAGCCATACTGAGTAACATTTCACCCAGGATAAGAAAATATAAGCATTTATTTCATTATGGTGTAAAATACTCAATGAAACATGAAACTTTACTGTATGCAGGTTTGCCTCTCCCCAGAGCAGCATAACCTAGAATTGTCTGCAGTGTAGCTTAAAAACAAAATGTATTATTGTCATCATGATTTCACTGTGTTGGAATTTGAACTATTTCTAATTTAAGACTTCAAACATAGCTAAATATGAACATATTCATTTTGCGCAGAGGGAGTTTTTTTCAGAGCAGTTTTATGCAGAGAAACATTTAATGCATAATATGTTGCATTTTATTGCATAAAACTTCAGCAATCTGGGTGGCAGGCCAAGTACACACAAACAATTCAATGGCCTAATTGGCCTAATTATTACCTTGTATCATCAGAGGCTTTGGAGAACCAGCCATGGCTCATTTGAAACCTTGACACGACTCGTTTCTTACACAAAATGATATCAATCAATCAAATCAATCAAAACTTTATTTATAAAGCGCATATCCATTATATGTGGCATATCATGCCACATATCATGTGGCATGATGCTGTACCTGTCTTTGGCGCCCTCTCCAGCAGATGGTGCCCTAGGTGGCTGCCTGGTTTGCCATGGTCAGAGCTGGCCCTGCAACACATATGAGAAATGAATCCTATCCCAGCCTTAAGGTCTAGGTAACTTTGAATTGTACTGTATACATGCTGTCTTTGATTGATTACTATTATTATAATAACGATGGCATGCATTTGTTTATACTCTCCAGCCCAAGTTTGGATCCAAGTTTGGATAATTCAATCAATAGTTGTGCATGACTGAGAAAAATATGCAGTATTGATAGTGAGATGAGAGTTTTACAAATCTAAATGACTAAATTTTTGCTAAAGCATGCACTAACGATTGTCCCATGTGTCCATCGTGGCCACAGCCACAGGGTCAGTCAACGCAGTGACCTAGTGGTAATCGATTACCTCCATATTAATATTATATCAGCGGCTCAATAGGCCAGTGACTGCAGCGGCCGGAGAACAGAGACGGATTGCTCTGCTCCTCCTTAGGGAATGACTTGTGGCCAACCTGTTTGACTCACAGAACGACACATAGGCCTATAGGCTATGAGTGGAATAATTGTAGCTCTACTTAAACATGTTTAGAAATGCTATGAAATACATCAAACAAAGCCGTTTGGATAATTATGTATTGGTTTATTTGGTGGGGATGTTAATAAACACAGTTTTGGAGGAAAGACACGCACATTGTGATCACAAAGCCCTAAAGGTCTCAATGAACAGTTCGACCTACGTCCCTTCCTATGACTTGTACTGCTATGTTCACACTCATGCCTGAGTATTTGTTTTTGCCATACCGTCACTGCAGTAGTGAAGCCATGGTTGTTAAAGTCCTACCCCGGGGTACTATTTTTGTTTGTGAATATTTGTAAATATTGGTTTATACATATGTACATATGTAAATATATTTATTGTTTCTTTGCACTATGTTGTGGTTGCACCGGTCCACCACTTTTTAGATGTGCCTGTGCACACCCCTATTTCTGTGTGTTGACTAATGTAAATATGTAAAATATTTCCGTGTTATGGTCATGTTGGGTCATGTGACCGCTCTGATCACATGACACAATCAGCCCATGTATAGGTGTGTCTGAGCTGTTTTTTAAAGAGTACCTAAACGGGCGTGCCAAAGCCTTTCCCCACCCACAAACAAAAGTCAAAAATCGCCGCGAAAGAGGCGGTCTCTGAAGTTTGGGGGTGACATGCGGGGGGTGAGTGTGTGGGCCTTTGCATTGGCACAATCACAGCAGACTGATTACGTGGGAGGGACTTATAAACCACAGGTACAGGGGCAGGACAATGGGCAGGACAATGGGCAGGATAAGGCCGGACTCACACCAAGTGGGGAAAAAACGCTTTCCGTCGCTCAGCTTGCTCTACTTCCTTGGCCAGCCCCCTTGTGCAGGAGCACGTGGAGGTGTGGTTGGAGACGCAGCTGAAGTGCATGAGCCAATTACGCACAGGCGTCTGTCAGATCATGTTCTGTGGTTGGTGGTCGCCACCGGAAATGGCTCTGTATTTGCATAGCGTTGAAAAAATGTAAACACTATGCAAATACAGAGCCGCTGCGGCCGCCTGTATCGCCGCACTCTTCTCTTCCGCCGCTCTTGGTGTGAGGGCGCCGTAATGGGCAGGATAATGGGCAGCACCTGATGACGATATGTGGAGCTGGTGCGGCTTACGGCGCCCTCACACCAAGAGCGGCGGAAGAGAAGAGTGCGGCGAGCTTCCATTCATTCCCTATGCTGCCTGGCGACAGGAAAGAAGCCTCCGGAAATCCGCAGGAGAGCCGCACGACACGGGCGGCCGCAGCGGCTCTGTATTTGCATAGCGTTTACATTTTTTCAATGCTATGCAAATACAGAGCCATTTCCGGCAGCGACCACCAACCACAGAACATGATCTGACAGACGCCTGTGCGTAATTGGCTCATGCACTTCAGCTGGGTCTCCAACCCCACCTCCACGTGCTCCTGCACAAGGGGGCTGGCCAAGGAAGTCGAGCAAGCTGGGCGACGGAAAGCGTTTTTTCCCCGCTTGGTGTGAGTCCGGCCTTATGCCGTTCTGTGGAGGCCGTGGACACGTCTCCAGCCAATCAGGAAATTCTAATTTAGTAGCAGAGTTTACCCTGAAGGGGGCGCAACCCATTCGTTTTCGTTTCATTTCGTGTACAATAGGCCAGGATGAATGAGAGTGTGTTTGAGAGTGCGCATGGGGGACGACGGATGGAAATTAGCCCAAGGCTACAATCCGGTGTGGCTTGTTCATTAACTTGCACTGTCCCTACCAAATAAACCAATAAACAAATGTCAGGGACCAGTAGACAACACTATGAGACAACCATTAAGACAGTTTATCAGTAAAAAAAACAAAAACCTTGATTTGGTGTTTAGTTGCTCCTTAAGTGAAGGGCTCAGAACGTCACTTCCGCCGGTGTGAGCAATACAAATTGGTGAGCATATGCGGATCCCCTTTCCATTTTTTGCGATGTCATTGAACACACACATTGGGCTCATGCCACACCAGTATGTGGACAAATGCAACTTTTCTTTTTTTTTTACGTAAATGCGAGCAGCTTCACCCATCAGAATGTCACGAAGCTGAACTGACCCCGTTCCCTCTGCTGCCCTCTATTGTGTGCACATGTATTTGATCGGATATTTGCGCCAAACTAAATTTCTATTCACTGTATGTGCTTTACACGGGCGCTGTAAGAAGTAAAAGAAAGCCAAAAGCCACACCCTCCATAAATTTGATACTGAGCTTGATGGCTTATTAAAATGTGTTTTGCCTTACTTTTGTAGCCTACTATACAATTTGTCCTTTGTTCCAACTTGAGGTGGGCTAGTTGCCATAAAATCCAAAAATAGTTTGTGGTTTTATTGTAGAGATATTAACACAAATCTTAAAGAATAGGCCTATTTTAAATTGTTACAAACCTTCTTAGAAATAGCCATAGCCTATTTTAATGTTGTGCTTAATGACTTTGAGCTAACAACACACTTTGCAGCTTTCATATGATGGTCTGAACGAGACTATCCTTTATTTCATTGCTTCCGTGCACTCTACACGCCCCCTGTCGGCGGTGATCACAGTTCCATTATGGGTGTCAAAACTCCTTTACCATCGGCACGCTTGTTTTATTTATTAGCTGTGTCACACCGGGTGTCATGTGCTCCGTCTCCGCAGACTCTACTGACTCGAGGCGACCGCGCGCGTCCCCTCCCACCGCCGCTGTCTGTCTGCGCGTGGCCACACCTGCGTGAACCGACCGGGGAAGTCCGTGCGTCGTAGAGAGACAGCAGCCAGAATTAAACCGAGAGAGGGAGAGCGAGGAGGAGGCAGGGATACGGGCACCAACGGGAGAACCGAATGGAAAGCGCTGGAAAGCGAGGATAGTTCGGAGGGTGTATCGGCGTGCAGATGGTGAGTCGAGTCATTTTCGGCTTCGCGACGGCGGATAAATAGCGGGAAATTAGACTAAAGACGAAGCAAGATGCGTGATTTCGAAGAAGAGACACCAGATCCGCGCTGCAGACTGGACAGGTAAGGAACAGCCGACTTGACATGACAACTTTTTACATTCAATCTCGGTTTCGTTTGACTATACACACAGTTATATGGACAAAGTTAGATTATCAGCAATGTTTAACTCCCACTTTACGCATCTACAACCCATATCATGTTACCTCCTGATGAGCATCTTCACTTTTATACGTTTTTATACGCACAACAGCCTATGGCCAAGGAAAAAATAGTAAAATTATTCAAGAAGCTTTGCCTAGTATTGTCCTTTGAGCCTATACTTGTTTTGTTAAAGTTGCAAATGAAATATTTTAGACATGACATATTTAACCTAAATTAAGAGTAGCCCTCATAATTTACAAATCAATAGTATACAGATTAAATGTATGATAGGGCAGGACAACATTGCTAAAAATATACGTATATATATATGTGTGTGTGTGGGTCTTTAATTGATTGACCAGATAGACCTTTTAAATAAACCTGAGCTTAAACAGTTGCTTTCTAGTCCAGTATTATATTGACCTCCTCTAAATTCCAAACCATGAGCAGAGGGTTAAAAATCCCCATGACAATTCGTCTACTGACAGTGCCCTAAAGTTGAGATTGCGATTTCGATGAATTGCACAGTCCTAATTTATGAATATGAATCAGGCTACTCAGAGTATACAAGTGCTGACCACCTTTCCATTCCTGCCATTGAGACATTAACCGTTTCCCTGAGCCGTCTCAGACTCTGACATTGCAACCGCACCAAGTTAAAAAGATAGTTTATTTGTAATGGATTTACCCTAAAAAGCGATTTGTGTCTGCAGCAGTTCAAACAGGGAAGTAAACACAGTGCTGTCATTGTCTCCCATAGCAGTAACCTTTGTGCCGAGGGGTGGCCCACTGATACAGCGTGTGCCGAACACCTTCTGTTTTCGTCCTGTAAATCATCAATTAGAACTACTTGTATGCAGTCAGAGGTCAGGGCTGGTGCCGCATTGTGGAAAATCCATAAAGAACACGCAGGACACGTACTTTTGATGAACTTGTGAAAGCGACTTTGAGCATGTGGAAGAGACTCATGCAGTATTTTATTATTAGTAGTAGTAGTGTATTCAAATTACTGCCATTGGAGCTGGGCTGTCTATGTGTGACCTCATGTGGTGTCCATATTGTGCCAGAGCTGAAATACAACTGTCTGCCATAAAATTCAAAACAGAACAAACATTCCAGCAATATCGACATCCACAATGTTTCTGATGTTCCTCATGCTTGGCCTCCTATAGTTAAAGCAAAGCAGAAACATGATCTGGGGTCGTTGCTGTTGGTCAGGTCTATAGGTTTAGCAACACTGTGTGCCCAAAGAAAGAGATCAGGTTATTCCATCAATGGATTTCTTATTCGCTGATGATGACACGGGCATATTCCAAAATGACAATGCCAGGATTCACCGAGATCACATTGTGTGAAAGAGTGCTTCAGGGAGCGTACAGGCCACAACAGAGTCGAGATCTTAACCCCATTAAGAGTCTTTGAGATGTGCTGGAGAAGGGTTTTCCGCAATAGTCACACTCCCATCATCAATACAGGATCTTGGTGACAAAATATGAATGCAACACTCGATCTTAACGAAACATTACAGCATGTGACCTTTTTGTGTGTGTGTGGCAACTGGCAACTTCCTTTTAGGGCCAGGCAGCCTATAATACTTTGAAAGGTACTTGGAACTAGGAAAATAGGAACGCAGGACTGAACAAAGGGTGGCATGGTGTTTTGAGAGAGGACGGGACTGTGGATGGCTGTGTGGAATTTGCACAATTCTTGTCGAGTCTGTGGGTGCTCAGGTTTCCACTACAACTCAAAACATGCTCAGTGGGCAAATGATCCAGCTAAATAATCCTGAACAAGTTCTTAGTCCAAGGCCTGAAGATGGAGATGGGTCCCAGGTTGCCCACTGCTCATGACAGGTCACTCTTAGGCTCTCGTTGGTGGATGGGTCAAATGCAGGAAATAACAACGAAGCCGACATGCACATTGTGAATGAAAACAAAAATTCACAGTCCGCACATCTCAAAGAGGGCCTTTTATTTAATGAAGTCAAACAATGTCCTCTGAAGACAACATAAAATGGCTCTATTGCAAAACCAGAAGGATCTGGACCAACTAGGACTATCCATGGAATAACCTGAGCAAAATCATGACCTTAAGCCTTAAAGATGGAGGAGAAAAGAAGAGTTACCCAGTCGCAATCGAGCCAAATAGTGTAGTGCACATCTCAAGCGGGAAAGTAAAAAGCACTGGAAGCCCAGTTGTGGCGGAATCACAAAGCGAGCGGCCCGAGCTGTCACTTCCATCGCAGCGGCCACGCTTAAAAAGCTCTTGACTTTAAAACAACTCAAGCTGAAAACAACACGTGATAGAGCTTGTTATAAAAGCGCCCAAAGTCAACGCCTCATGAAAGAGCAGGGGCAAAAAGCAAAGCAATTTATGGCCAAGCTCTGCAGTGTTGGTATGTGTGTGCGTGTGTGTGTGTGTGTGTGTGCGTGTTCTAGACGGTATAGGTGAGGTGTCACGAATGCCAGACGCACACAGGAGTGGAGAGTATAGGCCAGAATTTTAAATATCTCCACGGTGCATTTTGTTTCAGTGTCAGCGGCTACTTTAGACATAATAAGAAGAAGTCACTAAGTCGAGCTGGAACGATTATGGAAAAGATCTGTTTGCAAATTGTCTGACCACGGGGATGCGCGGAGTGAGGGAAAACTGATGATAATCGATAACGTTCCTGAATATTGACGTAGGTGCTATATCTCACTAAACTGTTTCCACGCAGCACATTCCAACACATATTTATAAACACTTTTTTTGTGTGTAAAATTGTGTGATTTATGCGTCTCCTAATAGTGCGATAATGATAAATGTATATGCTATTGTGCAGCCACTTTTGTATTTTTTACGTTTTTATAAGGTCTCTGTCACCTAGGAGCTTTCCATTACACAAAATATTTTTGAAAAGTTTTCAGTTGGACTGGGCTGCTGAGAATTGAAGATGTTTCTTCAATTCTCAGCAGCCGACGATTCGATTCGATTTTTATTCCCCCATTTAAAACAAAATAACTGCGAACTATAAATATATTTTAAAAATATATATTTATTGTATCTAATTAAAGTGAGCCAACATAAACAAAATTGCAAACCCTTTCTCTAACTAAAAAGTCACTATGCAGTGTGCAACAAAGATTGTTAAACATCCAAATTAGTTATACTGTATTTGGATTAAGCTAATAAAACAACAACAATCCTGAGGTAACTGAGGCACATTTGTACAGCAGGACCTTATTCCTCGAAGCAGAGGGTAGAGAGCTAAAAATAAAATAAATATCTGATAAAATAAAATAAAAAATTCAACAAAAGTATATCTTAAAAAAAAGAGATTTTTAAAAAATATAAAAATCGATTTGACCTACTATCTCGATTTTTAAATCAAATCGATTTTTTTCCCTAGCCCTAAAGCTACTTAAGCTTTTATATTGCTTTTCCAGACATACTGCCAGGCTTGCGCCCACAGCCTCTCCGACCATCACCAATCACATTTCAACATAGTGTCTTGCCCAACGGCACAACGGTATCCTATTTTATAGCGGGAATCATCATAAATGGTAAATGGTCTTAACTTACATGGCACTTTTTTCCACCTTCATCAGGCCCAAAGTGCTTTACAGGAAAGGAAACAGTCACCCATTCACACACTAATGTACGCATACACTGGAGACAAGTGGGTGAAGTGTCTTGCCCAAAGACACAATGACAATGTGCATCTGCGGGAGCTAGGATTCGAACTCCCGACCTTCCGATCATGAGACGACCCATAATCTACTTGCGACACTAAGGGCAATTGCGATTCATTAGTGTCTCAGCTCCAACTAGAACTCAAATTCATCCAACACGCATGAAGATGAATGGCTAGCGAGAGATACATAACGATTATTTCCGTAGATGTGCTAATCAAAGATGAAGTCTGCAGCGGTGTTCCGTTACAGTAGAGACTGTCACTTCTGCTGGCCTGGCGTGTGACTAAGACTGATCGTCCGACAGCCCAATCATTCATTACGGTCATTACTGTAAAGGCTAGACGGGCCACGTGATGAAATATGCGGTAGTCCACTTCTGAAGCAATGAAGAAACAAAGGCTGAATATCAAAATGGCTCCTAAAAGGATTCCCATTTGGCCTCAACAGTTAACATTGGTCAATTACTAAATCTATATTTGCCATAGTTTATGATAAGCGAGAATGGATGGTTATCTGGCTGGCATGAAGTGTAACCTTCCCCCTTGAAGCCTGTATGTTTATTACACATCTTGGTTTCTTAGACTTATTCGGATACCGCGTACTATTCTGTTCCGAGTTGACATGGAAAGAGGCTTGAAAGATGCAGCCAGTCTGAATGTGACCCAACACTTAAGAGGACCATTTGGCTCCTAACAGTGATTGAAGGGGCCTCCTTTTAGATAGGCTTAAGACGATAGCTGTGAGATGAGAGTGCTGTATTGTGGAAAAGGGAAATGCAATCTGCCGCATGGTGTAATATTTTTTAATGACTTCCTAGAGTGTCATCTGTCATAGAGAAGTTTTATCCCGCAAAGTACATGAAGCCATACTTGTGCAAGTGTATGAAAAAAAAGGATTGCACTTCTTATTTGGTATGTGCAAAGGTAGAGTTGCTGCTCTCTTGATTTTTATGTTGTGGGATTTTGTCTTCCCTCGGTCCGAATCATGCACAGGTGAAATGGAAAATCCAAATTCCCCATATTGAATAAAACTTCTGGTCTGTTCTGGGCTATTATTGTGTGCACAAATATGTATAATACGTTCCATATATGCTGAGCCATCCATGACCCCGGTAATTCGCCGGTGGCATCACAATGTGTTATTTTGGTGCAGCCTAAATAAGATTGCATTATGATGAGATGTTGAATAAGCTGATGCAAATGAGGTACTGAGAAACCAGTCGCTACAGGAGCAGGTGGTGCCGATCCATCCAGAGACATAACGTTTAGATGTTGTTTTGAAACCATTCGGAATTTGAAATATTGAGTTTCGTTGTGGAAATAAATCCTATGGAATTCAGGTTAAACTAAAGGATTGGGTTGGAATAATAATTGGACTTTGGGGGAATTAAATAGAAAGTGTTATACCCATGCTGACTGAAAATGTTCTTTGATTTGGAGAAAATGAACGGAATATTAAAATACCTGTTGAGGGTAGTTTGCGAAGCTAATTTGAATACACTTCTTTTGTTACTGATGCTGCGTGAAATAATGATTCAGATGTTGACAGAACAAGGGAATGTGTTGATTAGGAACATTTCAGTTCGCTCTGTTCCAACCATGGCGCACATATGAAATTTTAATAAAGCAGCTTTATCCTTTCATCCTTTCAATAAAAAAATAAAATGAAAAAAAAAAAAAAAAGATATACCAGAACTTTGTTGAACTTTGTCTTTGGATGGATGAACAATGGGAACAAAGGCTACAATGGAACTCCATTAGTATAAATTGTGCCAAAAAACTAACTTTTTTAACACAGAAAGCATTTTTAAAACTACAGAACCATGCCACTATAGTGCCATACCAAAGATTAAAAATATTGTTATAGTGCAGTACCGTCTCTAATTTCTATCATTATTTCTAAAACTGTTCCAAATCAGAACTAATTTGTTATTTCTCTTATCTTTTTTTTACTTCTTGTTTTGCTATCTCTTAGATTTTGACTCGGGGCCACTGACAGCATGCGGACAGTGACTTACCAATTGTCCTCTGTGTGTTCCCTGATGTCCCGCCTGGCCCTGTCCATTGTGACCGTGAACAAGAACGACACCTCCAGCTACTGTGGATAAAGACCCATTCAGCAGCATCCTTCCTTTGCACAGCACACATCTCACTTTGAACTCCTGGATGACCGCTTTTCTGCCCCCCTGCTCCTCACCGGCCCTGTTTGGTCAGCCAGTATAGCCCCTGCCGAGTTTGGCATGGATGGTTATCTCTTAAACAGATGGAGCCAGGCCTGACCCCTCTCCTCGCCCGGGGGGGATGCCAGCAGACTGGAAGGCTGACTGGAGGAGACAGGAGTGGGGTGTGCTGATGCCGTCGAAGGAGGGTGTACCAAGAGGTAAAGTAGTGACTTTTGAACTTTTCACTCAACCACCAAGAAAATGTGTTGTTTTACAAGTAGCACATCTAAATTGAGCGTAAATGCTCCATTTAGGGCAGAACACAACTGAATGGAAACAGATGTATTTTTTTTGCAGGTATTTGGTCATGTCAAATACGCCTTTATTACTATCTTACACATTGTTAGCTAGAAAATGCAGCTAAAACAAAACATCCAGTTGTTTCACTTTGAGATTCTCACGCGATGTCCCCATAAGCCCCTCCCATCCCCCCCTCCTCTTGCTCCCCCTTGCTGCGCAGTTGTTTCAATAAAGAGAAAAAATAAACTAAATTACTCAAAGATGTGCCATCGGCTCGACACTCCCAAGTATGTTCGTTGTACAGTTTATGTATAATGACAAATTAAGCACCTCTATCTTTACCTTTTACAACAGAGCACATTTTAATATGGTAAAAAGCTCTAAAAAGTCCATTTTGAAAATTAAAAAACAAATTTTAAATTGTCCATAGCCCCCTCTCTCAGACAAATAGTTTTAATTATCAAAACTAAGAGTATTTTTGGACCCAAATGAGCTTAAAAATATACACTTAACTCTAGGACAAGCGAGACCATTTGAATTATCTGAACCAGGGCTATGTCACGTCTAATTGTGGACTACACCACGCTACAAAGGAAAGGATTTTAACAGTGTTCACTAGGGATGCACCGATCTGATACTGGTATCGGATATTGGAGCCGATACTGAAAAAATACAATATCGGGTATGAGCTATAAATATCTGATATTGAATTTATATCCATTTTGGCTCTCACTGCCTTAAAACACAACTTTTACTGACTAAATCTCATATGGCCATGCTGTATGTCATTTTGAAGCTAAAAACCTGGAGAATTCAATCACTGGTAATACATCTGCAGAGTTTTAACCCCTGCAGATGTATTTTTGCTAAAGCTAGCAGGAGCATGCTAATGCTACCGACAACTAATCAAGGTTGAGTCAGAAACTAGGGCCGACCTAAAGTAGCCTAATAAAATAAAATCGGCCACTGCTGAAGTGGCCTAGTGTTTGTATTTTAATTATGAAATGCAGTTGAATAACTGATCTAAGATATTTATTTATTTATTATATTATATTATTAAGTTGTAATGACCAGATCACTTAATGTGAGCTGTCTGTCCCAAGGTGTCGAAAATCCAGGGATCCTTGTTTAATGTTTATCTATTAGTTTATTAATAGATATAATTGATAATTGTTCTGTAATATCATGACAAGAAAAGATAGGGTTCACAATGGAGATACGAGGGCCATTCCCTTTTTCACTCAGAGAAAGAGACTTTTAAGAAAGTCTCTTGGTATCGGTTAATATCAAATATCGGCAGATACTCAAACCCCCAGTATCGGTATCAGAAGCAAAAAAGCTGGATCGGTGCATCTCTAGTTTATTCACGCAATAAATTAAATGCTGGTGGTACTAAATAATATTGGGAATAAACTAACTATACTAAATAAAGACTTTATCAGGTTTATAAAGATTTAGACCTTTTTTTTCTTTTACCAAGAAATAAATCAAGTACTCAGTGAAGTTTAAAATTAAAATGATGCCAGATCTACACAAAAATGAAAGATAGTATGGACTTCATCTACTGTCTGCACCTCAGGTTGAGAATCGTACACTATTACACTTGGTGCGCATCACGGTCTCCTGTGGACTCCCCTGCAGCCTCACCTCTAGCCCGCTATGATGTAGACAGAAAATATAACAGCTCAGGGAACACTGGGACCTTCATTTTTCTCCTCTAAATTATACCTGACATTTTATTTTTTATACTCTGATAAGTCTGCTTTGACAAGATAGTGTTCCCATTTTCTGTGAAGAGAAGAAATCCAATTTACCACAAAGTTGCAACAAAATGTGTGAAGAATGTCTCTCAAACTTACACGTGTTTTGTGCATAAAAGTCTTTTTTATTTTCATCCCATTTGATTGTGATGAATTAGATTCTGTTTTTTCTTTTAAGTAGAAATGGAAATGAATGTGTGTGTCTATTTACTTCAGGTGACTCCTAATCTGAGTCACCTGAAGACAAGCCGACAACATACACACATATTTGAATATTCTCTGCCTTTAACTTGCTACAAGATGATCTGCCAGTGTGACTGAAAGTATTAGAATATTTGTGTCATGCTGACACTATGTGGATAAAATCTGGATTTGGCAAATAAGTTTGCTTTTACTTCGGCATGGCTCAGTTGCTTGAGTTGCGTGAGGGACATGCACATGGTGTTTTAGCTGCCTCCATTAATGTGTGTGTGTGTATCTCTTTCCTTCTACTGTGTCTGCTCTCCATCCACCCCGGTCACACTGGTAGTAAGGACATAATAGTCTGGTTTTAACAGACTACTCAATTAACACAGAGTAGTCTGGACATGCAACAGCTGGAGCCTTTTGAATGGGCGGGGCTACATGCACAGATTGTCTGTGAATTAGACCATTTAGAAAAACAGCAAACGTGGCATCAGCGGCGCAATGAGCTGAGCACCGTTAGTCTAATTTTGTTAAGTCTGCAGCAATGTAACTTGCATTGAAGGAGTTTATCAACAAGCATCTGCAAAGAGCAGTGCGTGACGTTGTCTTGGGAATTCCGTGCGACTGCTGTGATTGGCTCGACTATGTTATGAAATGTTAAAGGGAGATGATCCACTAAGCACAGAGTGGAGTACTGCGTCCTCAACCGTGTCCTCAACCGTGTGGGTTGAACTGTGCTGGGGAAAAGGGATGTGTGTTACTGCATTTGCTAACATCTCAATTAAAGGTCCTATATCATGCAAAATGGACTGAGTTGTGACACTCAGCCAAAATAGTGTTTGTCTGTGACCGTCACTGATGGATGCTTGGTGAACCTTGGCCAGAATCAAAGTGGATTAACTTTATAACCAACAAGTCCCATAATGGAAACACCCGATCATCAAGGCCAGAGGCAGAGTGGTGAGTCAATCAAAACGAGTGTTAGCGTGTGTGTTAGCCATTCATGAAGATGTGTTGCACATGTCAACTCCTTATAACTGCATTATGTGAAGTAACTTCCCTTTTTACTGTGATACATATTTATTTTATTGCTAAAGTTGCATGGGCTGCATCTACTCGGAGAGAGGGGCGGAGTTAACTGAATCCAAGCGTCTTGTCTTCCGGGTTTGAAAAATACCTCCAGAAAATACTTATATTTCTCACAAAAATGAATACTCCATAGTGGTAGAGGTACAATGTATCATATAAATGCCTATAGTTTACTTTGGAATGGCTAAAATAGCATGATACAGATCCTTTAAAATGCAAGAAAATATACATTATTTTACATAGTCATTTTCAGACTGGCGCGGCGTATTTTTACATTGGATGCGGGAACTTAAAAGATGCATAATAACTTAAGTGATTTGTAATTTCTCATTTCTTCATGAACAAAAAAGGCCTAAAAAAGACAAAATTCCTTCGTTCAGCCAATTTGAATGTCATCCCCTTACTGTATCGCCTCTCTGGCATCCTGATTAGCATACAAATCCAGATGAGTAATTTGAAAAGATCCACGTATCAACAATAAAAGTAGACAGTAATGGCCGCTGAGATGAATTGAGCGGGTCGGCGCGGCAGAGGGGGGAATACCGTCAGTAGTCCCAGAGCTTCCTAGGTAATTGGAGTGCAGGATAGTGTTCTTTACTCCCCGCTCAGCTCCTCTCGTGGTGACCTTGCAGACTCCAAACTTTTGAATAGAGCGAGATAGAGAGGTGTAGTGATGCTGCAGAGTTTGCAATTGCCTTTCCCCCCAATTATTACCATAACAGAGAAGTCATTTTACTTTATCTCCAGGGCTAACGGTCCCAGACATACTCTTCCCTTAAGACCAATTTATGATTTTTTTTTTGGTTAGTTGTTTCGAAACCCGGTCAGTGCAGACTGTTGTTGTACACTGAACAATAGTTGACTCGCTCCGCTGTGAGATCAATAAAGATCTTATCTTCTCATATAAAAAGCATAAAGTGGATAATGGTGTGTACATTTTGATTTCGATCTTGCCTCTGCAGTCTGTGGGTCTCATATTGTGTTAATATAGAAAGCGTCTTGTGGGAGTTGTGTGGGAACTCACAGCTGAGGTGCGAGGACTAACGCAGTGTTGGTATTAATGGAAATGTTATTAAAGGCCTGATTGAACAGATGAAAAGTCTCACACTCGGAGGTGGTGAGTCACTCTGATGCATAACTCTTGACTCATTTTATTGGACTAGTTTAAACATAATGACGAGGCTCCACAGCTCTATTTCTTTCTAAAGCTGTATATTATATTATACACTAATTTTGTATTAACTCAATCATTTCTGATATTGAAGGGTCTGATGGGAGATTTTGTGAAGACCAGGAAGTGAAACTACTGGATGTTTTGGATCAGTATTGCATTCTCTAATCAAAAAAGGTGCAAGATTGCCATAAAGATGTGAAGATGCGATTTACATTTGATTGCAATTAATCTGAGATATCGGCCCTGTCTGGTCCTATAATAAGACACAGTGGCTGCAGTTTGGCGTTATGTATTTTGCAGGCCCAGTATGACAGGGCTGATAAGGTGGAGTCTAGAGGTCGTATCGGTGATAATGGAGGCAGGCGGTCACAGCCGAGCAGCCCTGTGTTTGCCGGGGCTTTTATGGCCGCCGTATTACTGCATTGAGAAACGCCGCGTGGATTGAGATATACTTCTGCCATTAAGGCTTCGATTTGTTCTTATGATCCGTGTTGCGTGCCAATGACTAGCACTTTATCACCCAGCTGTTACCTGCCACGCTGAAGCAACACAAAATGCCACTTCCATTATGCACCTGTCTGTTGGACTGTTCGAAAAATAGCGGAGGCAAGAGCAAAAATAAGGAACATTGTAGACCATGTGTAGACCATGTGTGAGATGCGTAGACCAGTGGTTCTCAACTGGCTTAGGGGTCCACCATCTCCATATGTTAAGCCGCAATCCAAATAAGAACTGAATGTATAATATTGTATTTTCCTTGTTGATTTAAGTGTTAAATAAGCCCACAAAGCTGAAATTATGATCAAAACAACTTGTCTTTTTAACAGACTCAAGCCATGTTTTCCTACCTTTTCAGTAGATCATTAATGTGAGGAATGATCCTTGGCAAAGGCTTGCAACCAATGGGCGAGGAACGTGCTTCTCTGTGGTCCTCATGGGAGCGGACGTTGCTGTAATACCTAGGGACGGGTACTGTTAAACTTAGGGTACCTACTTGGTACCGATCGTAAAGCTCCGGTCGGGGTGGTATCAAAAAACTAAAATTCTTTCGGTGCCAACTTTCGGTTCTTATTCTCTCCAGACGTCAATATGACCCGCAGCGAGTCTTAAAAAAAAAGCAACATGAACGTGTGCGCTGATAATGAGCCGCTTCAGCGCAAATGGAGCAAAGCAAAGCTATAACGCACTAAACGTTTGTAATAGAGATGTAGATGTGTGGTGTGCTTTTGCTTCGTCAAAGCGCAGTATGTTTAGAACGTTTTGGCTGAAAGAAACCGTGTCCTGATGTGGATCTGTCCTGTCCCTGCAGCTCAGGAGGTAACAATGTCCTTTCTCTTTCTTTTATTGCTGCTTAAGTGGAAATTGTGCTCAAAACACGAAGTTACAGGTTACGCTGCTGCGGCCTGTGTAGCTTCTGTTGAGCTGTTTGAGGACTTTTTCCTGAACGATGCTTTTATACACGTTATTTTAATTGAATGAAAATAACATGGGTATCGAAAAAAGTACCGTTAAGGCACCGGCACCGAAAAGCAGGTTTCATTAAAGTAGTGGTATCGAAAAAAAACTAGCGGTACCCATCCCTAGTAATACCACCCACCCCTTGTGGCCAGGGGCGACTCCAAAAGACACTTGGTAGACAGGATTCTAATGGGACTTCAGACCTTCCAAGAACAGCTTAAAAAATTGGCTTTTGTAGTTTTATTTTTTTCTGAAAGTCGCTATGACCCATGTGACAACGCTGGGGTAGGTGAAATATTTTTTAATGGTTTTTGTATATCAGCCCGAAATAGTGGAAGCCTCTTCAGTGCATTCACTGGCTCCAGAGCCTGTCAATCAAGCTCTGGAGCTCTGTGGAGGCTCCGCCCGCCTCTTTTAAGGAGCAGGCTGCGTAGGAGGAGATTGAGCAGCCATGTAAGTTTCACAGACCTTTACTATGAATGGGGCTGAATAGGTAATCATCTATCTCTAATTATTATATCTATGCGTGCAACTCACTGAAAATGATCCCATGACCCACTTTTGGTTCCCGACCCACCAGTTAAGAACCACTGGTGTAGACAATGCCATAGAGTGCCAGGTCAATTGTGATATTTTACTAAAGCAATTTTAACACAATATGTTCCATAAATCTAAATAAAAATCATGACAATTTCTTAGTTTTTTCTCCACTTAGAGCCAAACCAAGGCTGAATTGGAAATAATTGGTTAAAAAAAAAGAAAAGAAAAGAGAAGAAATAAAGAAAAGAAAAACAACATGACTAAAACTGAACTGTAGCACATTTTTTATAAAAAATAAAAAAATGATGGGAAGACCTAATTTATTTTGACATATTGGAAATTCTTGTGATATTACGCCACCTTGTATTACAATAACAATAATTTGTTAATATATTGTGCTGCCCTTGCTTTATGCCGAATACCATTTCTGTGACTGTCCATTAGCCGACATTTCTCCATGCTTAGGAATGGGCGACTTAAAAGTTAAATAGTAAAACAAGCCGTAAACTGCTACATACGTAACCCCTTCTGGCTGCATCCTCTCACACTTCTCACTTTGGAATTGACCTCCTACTACTCAAGGTCATTCAGGTAACATCACGTTTATTTTCCCCGTATTGTTATTGCCACCTGTGCACCTTTTGCCACCTCTGCCTAAACAACACTCCCTCAATTACTGTTCTATTCCTGTCCCGCTCCCTGACTGTCCCGCTCCCTGACTGTGAGTCCTAACCAGCTGGGATTAATTAGACACTCTACCACACAACCCCAACTTCATCATCCATCTGACTACTGCACACGCAAGTACGCATGCCACACAGTACAGTACAGTACAGTACAGTATGCTCTACGATGGCAGCGTAGCACATGATCATCTGTCAGATCCAGGATGTGAAACAGCTTGTAGCCAATAAACCGCTCCCGCCACCGCCGCTACAGTTCCCCCTCGCTCTGTTGTAATGACCTCCTTCCTCGTAAGACGGCACACGGAGGCTCCTCATATCAGCCTGTGTCACGGCATGCACGCCTCACCTCGCCGCGCAGCATTACCTGTCCGCACTAATAAGAAATGGGATATTTCGTTTGGAGGAAGACGGATAGAAAGTGCCAGAAAATAGATTCTGCCACGTACCTACTGAGTCTCTGAACCTGCGCCCCAGACCAGGCGAGGCACTAATTTAATAACTATTGCAAACAAAACAAAAAAAACAATGCATGTCAGTTTATTTATTTATTTTATTTTTGTCAAACTTTGGTTTCTCCCATGATTTACACTAGTGATTATTCAAGTTGTTTAGGAGGTTGGGTTTTCCAAGCACCAACAACAACAACTGGATCTAAAATCTTGTGTTAAATCTGCTTAGGGTTAGATAACATCATATAGTAGCTCAGCATGGAGTGAATGAACCCCCCTCCCTTTCATGTGTGAAGCGCTTTGGGTGTGACTTGTGTCATATGAAAAGCGCTATACAAATAAGATTCCCTTCCCCCTTCCCTTCCCTAAATTATTTGTATAAGCCTCTCTGTCATTAAACTTTCTGACTTGACAACTAGAATACAGTAAATCGGAATAGGGAATAGAGATAGATGCTAGCTTACTATAGCACAGAGGATCAGTCAAAAATTGGTGGTGATGATTTGGCTGATTTTTTACACCCAGAGCCCATTGTTTTTCAACCAGCAGCCCCGTACAGTAGGCTATGTTTCAGCTGGAGAGAGTGTTGCAGGTGAAATATCATTTGTTACTAGTCCAATTAGGTTCATTAGGTAGGGAAATTAACACAAATGTCTGGCTATAAGAACAAAAGTAGCATCATTTGTTACTAGCCTACATAAACAACGTGATGCTTTTTTGAACAGGAGAGTACTGGAGGCTGTATGAGCGGTTACCAGGGTGCCTTTAATTTGCATCACGGATGCTCCATGACCAGTTGTTTGGAAGGTTTTCACTGCTAACAGACCCTCTCACCAGAAAACCTACAAAACAATTGATCCTCGAGCGTCCTAGAGACCCCTGTGACAGAAATTAAAGGTACCCTGCTAACGCAGATACCCACAATATCAACTGTTTTTTTTTTTTGTGTACAAAAGTTGCATAATGCACCTTTAACATGGATGAAAACAGTTTTTTGACTTTTCTGAAAACTATTGCTGTTACTTTTTTAACCAACAAACCAATACCCCCAGAACTTAACCTCTTTTGCAAGGGGCAATAACCGCTGCAGTGGTATTGAATTTCCCAGGTTAATTCCTTAGAGCCGCCAGGTTTCATCACATTGTATTATAAACTGATACTCCCAATTCGCTCCCATCCTATCATCTGTCAGTACGAATTAATCACTGGAGTGAATTTACCGCTCTGGTATTTGCTGTATCACTTTGCACCTGCCTGAGCTTCATACTTGCGAACCTTTGTTAAACCGCAATGGAGCCTTTTCTATCTGGAGTAGGCATGAGACTGTACGTGTGGGTAGAAGTCATGGCTGGATTATACTGTTGTTTTATCCATCCATCCATCCATCCATTTTCTTCCGCTTTATCCGGGGCCGGGTCGCGGAGGCAGCAGTCTCAGCAGAGATGCCCAGACTTCCCGATCCACGCACACCTCCTCCAGCTGTTCTGGGGGACCCCGAGGCGACACCAGGCCAGCTCGGAGACATAGTCCCACCAGCGTGTCCTGGGCCTTCCACGAGGCCTCCTCCCAATAGGACATGCCTGGAACACCTCCCGAGGGAGGCGACCAGGAGGCATCCGGAACAGATGCCCTAGCCACCTCAGCTGGCTCCTTTCGACGTGAAGGAGTAGCGACTCTACCCCGAGCTCCTCCCGGGTAACTGAGCTCCTCACCCGATCTCGGAGGGTGCGCCCAGCCACCCTGCGAAGGAAACTCATTTCGGCCGCTTGTATTCGCGATCTTGTCCTTTCGGTCATTACCCAGATCTCATGACCATAGGTGAGGGTGGGAACGTAGATCGATCGGTAAATCGAGAGCTTTGCCCCCTGACTCAGCTCCCTCTTCACCACAACAGTCCGATACAGCGACCGCATCACTGCTGACGCTGCACCGATCCGTCTATCGATCTCACGCTCCATCCGTCCCTCACTCGTGAACAAGACCCCGAGATACTTGAACTCCTCCACTTGAGGTAAGGACTCCCCACCGACCTGAAGCGGGGAAGCCACCTTTTTCCGGTGGAGAACCATGGCCTCAGATTTGGAGGTGCTGATCCTCATCCCGGCCGCTTCACACTCGGCTGCAAACCGCCCCAGTGCGCGCTGGAGGTCCTGATTTGATGAAGCCAACAGAACAACATCATCTGCAAACAGCAGAGATGAGATCCTGAGGTTCCCAAACCGGACACCCTCCGGCCCCTGGCTGCGCCTAGAAATTCTGTCCATAAAGGTAATGAACAGAACCGGTGACATAGGGCAGCCCTGGCGGAGACCAACACGCACCGGGAACAAGTCTGACTTACTGCCGGCAATGCGAACCAAGCTCCTGCTGCGGTCATACAGGGAACGGACAGCCCTTAGCAGAGGGCCCCGCACCCCATACTCCCGGAGCACCCCCCACAGGGCACCCCGAGGGACACGGTCGAACGCTTTCTCCAAATCCACAAAGCACATGTGGACTGGTTGGGCGAACTCCCACGAACCCTCGAACACCCGATGTAGGGTATAGAGCTGGTCCAGTGTGCCACGACCGGGACGAAAACCGCATTGTTCCTCCTGAATCCGAGGTTCGACTATCGGCCGGATCCTCCTCTCCAGCACTCTGGAGTAGACCTTACCGGGGAGGCTGAGAAGTGTGATCCCTCTGTAATTGGAGCACACCCTCCGATCCCCCTTCTTAAAGAGAGGGACCACCACCCCGGTCTGCCAATCCAGAGGCACTGTCCCCAACCGCCACGCGACGCCGCAGAGACGTGTCAGCCAAGACAGCCCTACAACATCCAGAGACTTAAGGTACTCGGGACGAATCTCATCCACCCCCGGGGCCTTGCCACCGAGGAGCTTTCTAACCACCTCTGTGACTTCAGCCTGGGTGATGGACGAACCCCCCTCCGAGTCCCCAGCCTCTGCCTCCTCATCGGAAGACGTGACAGTGGGATTGAGGAGATCCTCAAAGTACTCCTTCCACCGCCCGACCACATCCCCAGTCGAGGTCAACAGCTCCCGCCCGCACTGTAAACAGTGTTGGTGAAGCACTGCTTCCCCCTCCTGAGGCGCCGGATGGTTTGCCAGAATCTCTTCGAGGCCGACCGATAGTCCTCCTCCATGGCTTCTCCGAACTCCTCCCAGACCTGAGTTTTTGCCTCTGTGACAGCACGAGCTGCAGCACGCTTGGCCTGCCGGTACCTCTCAGCTGCCTCCGGAGTCCCACAAGCCAACAAGGCCAGGTAGGACTCTTTCTTCAGCTTGACGGCATCTCTTACTTCCGGGCGCCACCACCGGGTTCGGGGATTGCCGCCGCGACAGGCACCAGAGACCTTACGGCCACAACTGCGAGCAGCCGCATCGACAATGGAGGAGGAGAACATGGTCCACTCGGACTCCATGTCTCCAACCTCCCTCGGAATCTGGGTGAAGCTCTTCCGGAGGTGGGAGTTGAAGACCCTACTGACAGAAGGATCCACCAAACGTTCCCAACAGACCCTCACAACACGTTTGGGCCTGCCAGGTCTGACTGGCTTCCTCCCCCCCTGCCAGCGGATCCAGCTCACCACCAGGTGGTGATCGGTTGACAGCTCAGCCCCTCTCTTCACCCGAGTGTCCGAGACACGCGGCCGGAGATCAGATGACACAACTACAAAGTCGATCATCGACCTCCTGCCTAGGGTATCCTGGTGCCACGTGCACTTATGGACACCCTTGTGCTCGAACATGGTGTTCGTTATGGACAAACTGTAACTAGCACAGAAGTCCAATAACAGAACACCACTCGGGTTCAGATCGGGGAGGCCGTTCTTCCCCATCACCCCCGTCCAGGTCTCACTGTCGTTACCCACGTGGGCGTTGAAGTCCCCCAGTAGAACAATGGAGTCCCCAGTCGGAGCACTATCTAGTACCCCTCCCAGGGACTCCAAGAAGGCCGGGTAATCTGCACCGATGTTGGGCCCGTAGGCCGAGACAACGGTGAGAGACCTGTCCCCAACCCGAAGGCGTAGGGACGCGACCCTCTCGTTCACCGGGGTGAACTCCAACACGTGGCGGCTGAGCTGGGGGGCTATGAGCAAACCCACCCCAGCCCGCCGTCTCTCCCCGCGGGCAACTCCAGAAAAATGGAGAGTCCAGCCTCTCTCCAGGAGTTGGGATCCGGAACCCAGGCTGTGCGTGGAGGTGAGCCCGACTATATCTAGCCGGTATCTCTCAACCTCCCGCACAAGCTCAGGCTCCTTCCCCCCAGCGAAGTGACGTTCCATGTCCCGAACGCCAGAAGCTGCGCACGCGGACCAGGTCGTCGAGGCACCCGCCTTTGACTGCCACCTAGTCCTCTCTGCACCCGACCCCTACGGATCCCTCTGCGGGTGGTGAGTCCACAGGAGGGCGGGCCCACGTCATCCCTTCGGGCTGTGCCCGGCCGGGCCCCGTGGGCAGAGGCCCGACCACCAGACGCTCGCATTCGAGCCCCAACCCCAGGCCTGGCTCCAGGGTGGGGCCCCGGCTGCGCCATACCGGGCGACGTCACGGTCCTTGAATGTTGTACGTCCATATGGGTCTTCTGAACTGCTCTTAGTCTGACCCGTCACCTTAGACCTGTTTGCCATGGGAGACCCTACCAGGGGCATGAAGCCCCAGACAACATAGCTCCAAGGATCATTCGGGCACTCAAACAACCCCACCACGTTAAGGTAGCAGTTCACGGGTGTTGTTTTATGACGTTTTATATATATATATATATATATATGTTTCACAAATCCAAGTTAAAGGCAGTCCAATCCCCCAGTCTGTCACTTCTGTCAGCTTGTGCCGGGGCAAGTGGGGTTCGGGCACTGCACTGCTGACTTTGATGGAAATAAAAGGGCTCCGGCAGGGTTTTAAAGACAAGCTGTCGGCAGCCATAACCTTGAGGTGCTTTGTTTATGCTCATGTGTATGTGCATCTCCAAGACTTGTGTGCGTGTTTACATGATTACATTATGGAGGTGTGATGAGGTTACAAACTGCTATGTAGGAAATGCTGAGGCAGGCTAAAGATGATGGGATTGGGAATAATAGATTGATGGGGGTGTTTTGACATGCAACGACTCATATAGTGGGATTTGGAGCTGGTGGGGAGGATGAGAGGGGAAAATTTACATCTGTGCATTAGACGTGGGTGGATGTTTATGGAGTGCGGATCGCCATTGTTGATTCTACCGGCAGCTGAACCTTGTTTTATCCCTCCGCCTCTGTAGTGGCGACGCATTAGCATAGTGATAATGAGAGATGGAAGAGGTTGCCGGTGTCAGCAAGGCTTTTTTTTTTTTTTTGGAGTCTGCAAGTTTGTAGTTCGGACAAAGTGCAAAAAAGTGAGTTTGGATGCTTACGTTTTGACTGAGATGCTGTTTGGTGATGAGCGTAAAATGTCTATCTCTTATTGGTCACAGTTACAGTAGATTGTTTCAGAGTTTAGAAAGTGCAACTTACATTTCCGTATCAGTTATTTGATACGTAAATCTGAAATCTCCACTGCACGGGAGTCCCTGCCTCAAGTGGAGGAGTTCAAGCATCTCGGGGTACAAGTACGAGGCGTGAGACTGACAGGCAGATCACTGCAGCGTCTCAGCCCGCTTTGGTGAAGAATGAGCTAAGTCAAAAGACAGAAAGTGAGACAAGACAGAAAATGTGGGTTATGACTGGAAAAATCCTGAATACAAGCAGCCGAAAGAAAATGAGAAAGAAATGAGCTCGAATTAGAGTGGCTGCTCCTCCACATCGAGAGGAGCCAGCTGAGTTCTCAGTTGGCCATGGAATGCATTGAGGCTTCCTCAGAGAAGTGAGAGAACATGTGAATGGATGAACGGGCATGAGAAATCTTATCCTATCATGCATCCAGTCACCCCACAAACACTGCCATGGACATTTTGCTCTCTGTCTGATATGAGACCCTGTAATAACTAGTAAGGCACATAGAAAGTGTAGGAGACTAGGTGACACCTCTGATTTGGAACGCTAAGTATCTCGGCAACATCCAAGTAAAACTATACAAAAATGTACATATTCTGTTGTGAAAATATTCTGTTAGTCTCATGTATTTGTGAGTATAATCCTTAGGTAATGTGTTTTCTAGCGCTCACTCTGTTTTGCTCTTTTTTTCAGGTGACTGCTGCCTTTCTGCAGAGCACAGCTCTGGACAACTGGCTCTTTGATTGGATATTGATGCGGTAACAAGGAGCTCTACACAAGCTGGAGGATTTACCAATAAAGAAGAGAATTAAATTGACTTAACTAGTGCCTACTTTATACCAGTTCATTTGTGTTTAGCCCAAAGTAAAGAACTGTGTATTGACAACAAAGACAACGGATTTTGGTGGAAGATTTCTTCAATAGGCTGGTTTTGCTTCAGTGGTGGCTGCCTCACACAACACGCTGGACGCCATAGCAGGATGCCTGAACTGGAAAACTTTCCCCCCCTGGGGGATCCCAATCAAGACCCCGGGTTGGGTCAGAATGGACCAGCCGACCCTGCCCAGATCCAGCACAGCATACTGGAGGAGCAAGTGGAACTATGGTGGTTCAGAGATCCCGGGAAGTCTTTGCTGTGCTACTGCGTGTCGATACTACTGATCCTGGGTTGCGGATTGGGCGGCGTGGGGCTTTTGTCCACCACGACCAGTGTGTCCAGCGAGTGGCGTCTGGGGGCAGGCACGGCGCTATGTTTGCTAGCCCTCGGGGTACTACTCAAACAATTGTTGAGCTCCGCTGTACAGGACATGAACTGTGTAAGAAGCCGACAGAGAATTGACATGCTAAAAAGCGGCGGGTTATCGGACGTCCTCGTGGTCCTGATCACCGGTGTGTCCCTGCTCATATGCGGGGGGGTGTTACTTCAGCTGGCGCTAGCTAACCACATGCCCAAGCCGGGACAAGCCCTGAACGACATGTACATCTCCGGGGTGGTTTTGCTGGCAGGAGGGGGGGCCGCCGTGACGGGTGTGGGGATATACTCGGTGGTGGTGATGCTGCTCGGACGGACGAGGCACGGAAGGCGAATTGTGGATAGAGTTTTGCATATTTTTACCGTTTCGGGACATATCGATCGTCAGGGGCGCAGGGAGACGACGTCCAGCCTGGCTAACCTCATCTGACTCACACATCTGAAACAAGACCTGTTCCTAATGGCTCCTCAAGATGCAGAATTTGATCTGAACGTTAACAAAGATGTCAGCACAGTACAGTTTTAAAATGGTTATACCAATACTCATTTAAAGAAGAATATTATTACCATATGAAATAGGGATGTAACTAATTACTTTAGTATTTGACTAGTCAGTAATCATATTTTCCATGAAGTGACCAGTCAAATTGTGTTTTTATCCTAACAAGATATTAACTACACATATGTTTAAGATTGCGTATTGATTGGCTAAGAATAACTGATTATTAAAATAGTAATATTTTTTTGAATCGTAAAGCAGTCACTTAATCATCCAGCTTTGGAATCAAAATATCAGATCGCAGTGGCTCAGTGGTCAACCGTTGACGTTGGGGTTTTGATCCCAACTTTAACCAGGGCATTCTGCTGATGTGTCCTTGGGCAAGACACCCACACATTGGCTGCATTTGAATGTGTCGCTGTGACTGTAGATCGCTCATGATTGGAAGGGCTGTAGGCTCAGATTGACAGTCGGACACTGGGTTTTTCTGAGGTAAACATTACATTACGCTATATTACATTAAAATCAGACGTTGTTGCTCCAAATATGCTACTGTGACATTTCTAAAATTGATCCTGTCATCGCTTAAAAACATTGTTAGAACACTGATATTGGATTTAAAAAAATGATTAGCCTCCACATGGGGTGCCGTTGTCTCCAGCTGATGACAGCAAGTTTGAGAGAAGCCAAAAGAGCTGAATTTGCTGAATGACATCGCAATGGACTTTTGATATATAATTTAAAAAGACACTGAAGCACATGTTTTAGTCATAGTGTTTAGTGTTCAAAATACACTGTGTCTGTTCTCTTTTTTTTTCATTGAATGTGAGCTTCACACTCAAAGATAACTTTTTTTTTTGTTCTCTATAGGATGGTCACATATTCACAGTGATGTACCTTTCCTGTCAAAGTGTCCTTGAGCCACACACTGACTGCTACCTGCGCTGATTGTAAACCACTCGAAATAAAATGGTTCTGAAGCACATGGCCGTTTCACACTGGATTTAATCATTGCCTTTTCAATGTTTTATCATTTGTGTTTTAAAATACTAAGCCGGCGTTGATGAATTATGCCCGCGTATTGGCAAATGTTACAGCTGTTTTGGCATCTGAAACATGAATCTTTTAACACCATGATTCCCAATAGGGTTTCAGGGACTCCTGCTGGTCCCTGAAACCATGTGTAAGTGGGGCCCAAAAACAATGGAGATCAATATTAAATAAATAAAAGACAATACAAAAAACAGGTAACATATTGTTTTTGAAATAAAGCTCTGGATTGTGCTCCTGCTTCAAAATGTCAGTTTAATGTCAAAGCAATGGAGATTATGAAACGTAAAACACTCCATTTAGACTAGCGCTCCCGCTGAAATTATTCTGACAACGGGTGTATTTTCCATTAGAAACCCACAAGCTGTTAGAGTGGTTCCAATGGCTCTATTCTCACAAATAATTGTTACTAATGTTCAGTGTCTAGTCTGCTAGTTAACCACTTAACTGCCACCTTAGGGTTAAGGATTAGGGTTAACAATTATTTACATCCAAATCTCAAAGCGTATTGACTGGAGAGCTTACAGCCTATATGCCAGTGTGATACCTAATTTGAAAGCCAAGACCTTCTAGTTTCTAAAAATATGTGTGAGATCTGTGTGAGTGAAACACAACTTCTTAACCCTAATCATACCCTAACCCTAGCCCCCTGATCAGGGGGGACGGCAAGTAACAGAACGAAAAAATAACGTTAAAGCTACAGCATTCATTCCAAAACTCTACACTGTCGTTTTACCAAGGGCATAACCAAGCTTTGCAATGTTACACGGAGTTCCTATGTTTTTATTGTGTGTGACTCCAATTTGCCCTGGACTTCAAAATCCAACTGGCATAACAACAGCCAAAACATTTCTGTCTACATCACTTCTGATTCCAGACAACTGATCTCTCTACGACACTGCCAATTTGTTCCTTCCTCTCGAACACACAACCTATGACATTATAACAATGTGGAGAAATTGGGTGACAAGCTGAGGTCACTTAGGTTCTGAAACTCTGCGACTCATTTGAATCATTCTCAGCGCCGGTTCACAGAACGGGCTGAAGAAAGCTTGTTGTGAGGCGGTTTTATCTGGCTGCGCACACCCCGGCCTATCGCCTTGAGACAAAGGGGGTCACACAGTTCCCCATTGTTGGGTGATGATGGACAGTCGAAGCGGGGCACAATGCACAAGGCACCAGACGGCTACAGGGCCTGGCATGGACTTGCACCTCATACACACAAATGAGCACAGCCCGGTCGGCGCTTTTCACAAGACACTCAGGAATCCAGTAATCCTGCCTCGTATGGATCTTTTCCTTTGACCCGCGCTGTAGGGCCTTAATGATGAGTTTTCAGCTTCACCGGGACAGCCCGGAGGTGAGAGCCAGGCAGCTCCATTGATGAAGTGAGGGGGACGGTGTGGAAGAGGAGATTTTTACTAAATAGTGCTGCAGGGTGTAAAGACAAAAAATGTAAAGGTTATGATGCATGAGGGTTGTCAAAAATTCTATCCACTCAGATACTAATCGATACACAAGTGCTTAAACGCCATTCTCATCTGAGCAGGTATCAATACTTTTGGCCTTTTGTTTTGCGGTCTTATAACATAGAGCGTTTAAGCCTATTTTGGCTGTGAATATTGTCATTTGCTGCAGCTGAAAGTACTGTCAATATGAATAAGCCGACGACAAACTTAGATCTTAAAGAGGGGGTATTATGCTTTTTTCAATCACATAGCACCAGTCTATAGCATACTACAATGATGACGTAACCTTCTGTTGGTCTGTATATGCAGTAAATTAAAATAACTGCCTTGAATAAAATTGCTCTCTCAAAATGGCTGTACTGAACGTCTTGAAATAGGCCTCTGTCTCTTTAAGAAGCTTTCCGACACGCCCCCTTCAGCACACTGCTGTGGCATTTAAACAACAACACTGTGTGGGGAGGGGGCTCTGCTGAGCTGAGGAGCAGTGGTTGGTGGCTTGGCTGGTGACAAAAGGTCCAGAGCCGTCTCCAGGAGGTGGGGGGCGTTCCTAGGAGGACTGAGGCATAGCTGCACCTAAAATGGCTGCCGTCTAAGTTTTTACTGATTACTCAAAAATATGTGAATGAGCCAAGGCAACACTCCAGGCATGTGTTTAATGAGGGAATGACATAATAACATGATATAAAGCTTGAAAAAGTCAATTTTACATAATACCCCCCTTTAAAGGTGCACTATGCAACTTTTTAGGTCAAAAAATAAATCTTAATATTTGCGCGCATTTGACCTTTTAATGACCCGGTGGCGTTATGGGTGCAGCATGGCACCTTTGCTTTCCCTCACAGTGGCCTCTATGACGCCCCAGGATTAATTGTTTTTAGGGGTTCGTACAACAATTGATTCTGGAGCGTCATAAAGGCCACCGTGAGGGAAAGCAAAGGCGCCATGCTGCACCCATAAAGCCACTGAGTCACTAAAAGGTCAAATACACACAAATATCAAGTCTTTTTTTTTCCACATAAAAAGTTACATAATGCACCTTTAAGTTGCCTGTGATAAAATGAAAGGAGCTGCTATTATTCTGTGTTGAATATTGTATTATACAGGCTACTACTATTAGAAAATTGGGATAATTAAATAGAGGTAGAGGACATATGAGGACTACTGCATAAAACGCATTGCAGAAAGGCTTTTTAACTGTGGTATCAAATTCTGAATCATAAAAAACAAACAAAAAAAACGTTTACTTTTGAGGTCAAAGTTTTTTGGTACACAGCTATATACTGTATGTATATTTAAGCAAGGGTCGGCTCCTTCATTCCAGCCGCATACTATCTCCCAAACACAAACACGAACAAATTCATCGATGTTTTGCCATGAGCTTTGTGCATTTGTTATTTATTTTTTCTCTGTCATTAAAGCACAGCGTTCATAGCTGGCATTTAAAGTGTCGCTAAATCATTCTTGGGGATGCACATAAACACAATTACAGCTGAAAAATGTCTGACCTTTACGTCGCGAGCGCCATCTCCGTTCAGGTTAAAACGTGCGCATTATTTTCACTCAAACTGAACTCGTGTGCATAAACAAATGTACCTATCTATAAAACGGCAGGCGAAAAGCTTATAAAGACCAGTCAGAGAATATAACAGACACCGTAAGAAGATACAAAAACCTTTATTTCCAAACATATCCCTTAAACCCTCTCAGACAAAACAGCGGTTCATAAATTAACACAAAACATTATTTAAAAAAAAAAAAAAACCCTCATTGATACAAATATGCCTCTTCTTGCGAGACCAGGTTGTGATTTTGTAGTGATAGTAGTTTCTTTTCCTGTTACATCCACTAATGCTGGCGGCGCTGTTGAAATGGGTGATGCAACACATGCCAGGTAAGCAAAGGTAAGTGAAAAAAAAACCCCTGCTCCCACGTCTGCAGAAGCTTTTAAAACCAAAAACAAATACAAAGTTCCCATAACAAATTTCACCTCTTCTCAGACAATTTGTCCTTCACATTGTTTTCCCACCATGAAACCCGCCAAGTACAGCATAAAATAAAAAAAGAATGTCAAAAATCTAAATGTTTTCAGCATCAGTATCTTGCATCAAAGTTCCAGGCCGATAGCGAGTGCACGGACAAGGTTACAAGCCCGGTGGGAGCGTATTATGTTGCCTCCGACAATATTGTGCCTTATTAATCATTGATTTAGTCGGCAGTGTAGGTTTTCAAGAAGACTGGTGGGTGGATTCGCAGTGCTGAGTAGGGATAGGAGTGTTTTGTTTGTTTTTGTTTTAAGGCATCAAATGTATTATTCAAACAAAACAAGGAAGACAACGTCCTAATAAATATTGGATTTTGAGAAAGTTGGCAGGATTAGTCAGCAGGTGGGCATGCGAAAAACCTGATGCATTACACATTGGCTGAGACAATTCTGGAATGCTCTCTTCAATTATGCACAATGGGAAAAAAAATGCCTTTCAGAATGTACTGTAACAGATGCTTTTGTCGACGCAAAACAGACAATACAAAAACAAAAAGACAGGAATGTGGACGGCTCGGAGGTACAAGTCTGTATGTGATAATTAAGATCAATAATTAAAATGGGGGGAATTGTGCGATGTTTGACTGATGTAAATTGTGCCAGAATTGTTGTAAGATGTTTTACTCGTGTTTCGTTCTTTCACCCTCTTCAGGCAGTAGAGGGAATGACACGTTATACGACAGTAAAAAAAAAGATGCTTTCACTGTCACTCAACGGCCATCTAGCAGATCGCTGATCAAGTTCCTATTATGTGCTTGAGAAGTAGGAGAAAAAGATTAAAGTGAAGAGGATTACTCAGAACAGCGGGAATGAAGCAACAGACCACCCCAGGTATGGTTTTGACGAGAGCATAATTATAATTACACAGTTAGAAGCTTTTGCATGATATGTCTCCTATGTAAAAGTAAAACTGTCCAGAATCACAGTGATAAGTTGACACAAGTTCAAGTCTTCATCCTCCTTTAAATGGACCCTCTCAAGGTGAGTGTGTCTTTTGAGATAGCAATGATGTACTTCTTACTGCTCGGGACTTTGCTGCAACACGTTTGGCATTTACCCCACTTGTCCTTTGTCGTGGCTGCAGACAGTCGAGTCGGAGGAAACAGAGAAATACCCATTCGACCAGCGGCGTCTGTGCCCTTTAGTTCGTCCGGAGCTGGTAATCTGCCAAGAAATGTAACAAGCACAGCATTAACACACACAGGCGTGTAGCCTTCACCGCGCTCTCGCGTCGCATCACTGCCAATAAGGGCATTATTAATTCCCCCAAACAAGATTCGCACTAATACTAGCCCCAGTGCCGCTTCACTAAATCAATTTATGGCTATTGAGCACATTGAAATTCCACACAGCGGCGCTGGAGCGTGGAGATGCTGAGACAATACCTGGAAGGAGCTTTCTCTTTCACATTCCCTCTTTCTGTTCCATTGTATACACATTTTGTATGCTTTTATGTTTGGAATTAAATCTTGTTTTCTTTATCACACTTTCTATTCTTATTCACCCTTTCCAACCCAGGCTTCAGGCAGAGGGGTAAAGGATTTTAAAAATGTGTATTTCAAAAACACCATCCACAAGGCTTGATAAAGTAGACAGTTTAAGTTAAGCCTTGCACTGTACGCAAGGCTGAACTGACTGAAAATCAAAATATTACAGGTCCGATCATAAAACCTATTCCAAGCAAAGACTAAAAACAGAGATCATGCTATTTGCTTTTTCTTTTTTTTTGGGGGGGGGGTGTTACAGTTTTTTACACACAAAAAATCAATTTTTGAACAGAAAAGATCAGGTACTCCAGCTTTAAAGGTGCATTATGCAACTTTTTATGTGAAAAAAATAATAAATATATCATGATATTTGTGTGTATTTGACCTTGTAGTGAACCAACAACTGTATGAGTGGTCAGCATGGCGCCTTTAATTTCCATCACAGTGGTCTCTAGGACGCTCCAGGATCAATTGTTTGGAAGGTTTTTTTTTTTCCTCTCACCAGAAAACCAACAAAACAATAGATCCTGGAGCGTTGTAGAGACCACCGTGATGGAAAGTAAAGGCGTGATGCTGACCACTCATACAGCCGCTGGGTCACTCACTACAAGGTCAAATACGCAGTTACGCACATATATCAACTTTTATTTTCGCATAAAAAGTTGCATAATGCACCTTTAAGGTAAGTTAACTTTACAGGGTGATAATGAACAAGTCTTAAAATAATTATGAAATCCAGCATGTATTAAAATATGCTCAAAAATAAGCCCACAGTGGACAGGCTGGGGACTGTCTTTCATAAAGTTAGTCTTATATGGTTAAGGCTATAGGTCAAGGAACTGGGATACAGGTTAGGAACATTGCAGTCCCCGATGATAAGATCTTCCCTCCACAATGTCCTACATTGCATGATACAGTCAATGTCAATGTCAATGTCAATGTCAACTTTATTTATATGGCACATTTAAAAACAGCTACAACTGCCCAAAGTGCTGTACAACAAACATTATAAAATACAATTGAAGAGTAAAAACAGTCACAAAATATACAACATGAAACAATAATAATAAAATACATGGGATCTGCTCAGCTTGTGTTGAAGGCCAAAGCAAAACGATGAGTTTTCAACAACGACTTAAAAACATGAATGGACTGGGCCATTTTGACATTTAGCGGAAGGCTGTTCCAGAGTCTCGGAGCCGCTACGGGTATCTTGAATTGAATCCTAAAGCTGACTGGAAGCCAGTGAAGAGAGGCTAAGTATACGATACGATACAGTATCTCACGTTACAAAGACAGATTAAATATTTGAGTTATAAGCCAGTGAAAGTGCCTGTACCGTCTCAGCACAGACTGCTGTGGCTGTCATCTTGGCTTACAGACGTACAATACAAGTGCTAAATGCCTGTTCATCACTCATTAATAACTCAGCAGCGGCGCGGTGATACGTGGGATATTGTTTTATCAGAGTGAGCATGTCTATTAGCGTGCTGCCAACTGAAATGCGACCATCCCTTCCCCTCCAACGCCCTACCCCTCTCCCTGTCTGTGCTGCTGATGGGAACAACGAGAGAAAGGTGATAGCTTTCTCTCCCCTCCACCTAACTTCATCAGTCTTCTTCTGCGTCTAGCCTCCTCCTTTGCTGACGCTACAGCAGGCCGATAGTAACCTTGGCTTTACCCTGGGAGCCTCCTGGCATCCGGTGGCATCAATCCACCCGCGCTGCCTGCGACTCGCGACTGACAGAGACCAGTAATGGATAGGATGGATGTGATGGAGGAAGGTTCATTTCTAGGGTAGGTGTCTGCTATGGAAGTTTTTTTTTTCTTCTTCTTCAGTCCTGGCAGTACTCCAGTGTGCAGGAAATAGGCTGTCTCTAATATTCTTATTTAACCTCCATTTACAGTACAAGTGTGCTGCATCCGAGTCAGTGCAATTATGATCACCATTTTAAGTGGATTTGCTCTACTTTAGGGAGTTCCTTACTAGGGCTGGGACAATATATTGTTTTGCAATGTATATCGCAAAACCTCTTTGTTGTGATCCGTGTATTGTATCAGAACCTATGTAGCGCAGTACTTTTGATACTCAGCTTAGTTATGGAAAGATCTTAAAGATAATTTGGTGCTGATTGGTTTGAACAAAAGAGCCAAACTTTTAAAATGCTTCTGCCATTTGCGCTTTTCAAAATGTTTTAATCAATATCAGACTGAATTTAATTTATACATTTTGTAAACTCAATTTACGCTTTGCATTCGGGGTAAATAATCGCAGTTTGTTATAATGAAAAGTCATAAATGTAATCCTTGGAAAATGAGACCATATTGTATCGCAATGTATCGCCCTAGGTATCGTGATACGTATTGGATTGCAACAAAAGTGCATCGTCCCAACTCTATTTCTTATCTGGCTCTTTCTTAGCTAGTGCTGAACGATTTGAAAAAAGTACATTTCTTTCTGCAAATATAGCGATTGCAATGAGATTTGATTTGTGATTAATAAAAAGTAAAGTCTTGTTATTTCCTTGGGCCACTGTTGGTCAACTGCTAAACCCACTGAATCCATCTCACCAATACACAAGCGTTAAGACTCTAATAAATTACTAAGCCAGAATGTTAACTAACAAAGTGTCGACTTTATGCCAAATACATTCCTCCAGCATGTGTGCAATAATACTATCAAAGGTTAAAGTTGCATTATGCAAATTTCTTTGTGAAAAAAAGTAAATATTTGCGTGTATTCAACGTTGTGGCTTGCCTGGCTCTGCCATACTATTCCCTGTCCATTCCACGCAAGGAAGATAGTCTGGTCACGGAGCACTTGGAGCAGTTAGAACGGGCGGGCCTAACGCGCACAGATTGTCAGTGAAATAAACCAATTAGCAATTGGCGGACGTGACGACAGCTGTAGTCCAACTCACAAAATATGAACTGAATATAAACTCACGAGAATGCGGAGGCAAAATCCTCGACTACTTCATCCATCCAGCAAGTGACGTAACCTTGTCAATTCTCTGTGACGGTTGTGATTGGTTCAGCTAGGCCTCAGCCGCCAATCAGCCACTTGTTTATGTCCAGAAAAGAAGTGGGTGTGGTTTATCAGGCTACAGCATGGCACCTTTACTTTTCATCACGGTGGTCTCTAGGACGCTCCAGGTTCAATTGTTTGGAAGGTTTTCACTGCTGACGGACCCTCTCACCAGAAAACCTACAAAACAACTGATCCTGGAGCGTTGTAGAGACCACCGTGATCAAAAGTAAAGATGCCATGGTAAACATTCATACAGCCACAAAGGTTAAATACACAGAAATATCAACTTTTTGATATTTGCATAACGCACCTTTAACAATGCGTGCTATTCCTGCCATTGGTTCTACATATGTGAGCACTACAAATGAATCAAAACGACAAGTTGAAGGGTTGCAATTATGAAATCGAAAAATCTTTTTATCTATTCTTTATTTCACCAGGTAAGTCCCACTGAGATTAGGAATCTCCTCGCCCCTATTTTGTCCTGTGCAAACAACAAAATATCCCGACTCTACGTATGGGTCGTCATTATGCATAAAACCTGCTATCCTCCCAGTTCCGACCTCTACTATCATGTTCTGAAATGCTTTTGGTCCTTGTACAAATTTAGCAATTCATATTTCAGTCTGGTCTCGAATTGCAAATCTAACGCCAATCGCAACACATGTCGAACAAAAAAAAAGTCATTTCCAAAGCTCATTGTAATTCTGCCACACAATATTGTCTGAATCTTTTTGTGTCATCTGATGGTAGGAGAAGCCAAATCGCAGCAGACACTCGAGCGTGCCAGCTGTCTCACAAATGGGATCCTTCTCGGGCAGCGGCAGAATCACACGCCGCCTGGTGCCTCCCCTGCTGCACCAGTATTTTGGAAACCTAAAGCGTTGGTAGCCTCGGGCCTGAATGGGAAATGGTAAGGCACAGTTCTCTGGGCCTGTAAAGTGTTGCTGCGCGGTGTCATTTAAAGCCCCCTGAGGCCGCAGCAGCTCATGGCGACGGAGGCAGGTAATGGATATGATGGATGCTGCGTGGACCAGTTCACTCCTCGGGCACACTCTTAATAGTGATACACACTCATTCTGACAGCGCTCTTTAGGAAAACCGTCATGGCGTCCTCGTTTTTACTGCGACCAGACCTCACTAATCTGACTGTGGTGTGAGGATATATAGGAAAACAATGAGACCTCCATTTTTCTCTGGGACTATTTTTATAGGCTATTCCAAGGATTTAAAAGCAAAGCAATGTGCAATAATAAAACAAGGCTAACATTGAGCCAAACTATGGAAATCATATTGTGCAGCCCTAGCCTTAATGTTCACTAGCATGCAGTAGCCCAGCTTAAAAAAAAAATAAAAAAATCTCAACATTATATTGAATACTCCACAGGACACTGCATCAGTTCGACCATAGTTTGCCATAAATACATTGGAAGCTCTCGTGCTGACCAGGCATTATCCCTGGGCCATTTGAGTCAGTCACTGTAGCATCGCTAAATTGGCTGTGGGGGCACTAGATATTTTCAGAAATGTCCCAGATGGCACAGTGGACAAGGAGCCACATTTTCAATACAGTCGCTTGTCAAACTATGATAACAAGGTAGACGTAAGAGTAAGAATTTGACCTTTTTGAGCATAATTATCACAACTTTATTTTTATCCTCCTTCACCTCGCGAGGACATTTCCACCTAATTAGTTTAAGAAATCATCAGCTCTACAGACTAGTGTTTTTTTTCAAGTGACCCTGACCTTTAAAACCACACTTTAATTGATCAGGAGTTTTGGAGGTGTTTGTGCCTAAAAATAAACCAAAGCAGACGGGGAGCACAGAACATGTATGTGTATGTTTTTATGTGTTTTATTGTGTATGTAACGTATAGTGTATGTATTGTTACTGCGCGTGTACTGTACAGCACTTTGGTCAACTGAGGTTGTTTTTAAAGCAGTAACTCATGCCCCTACAGGCCATAAGCTCCACTGCAGGTGTCCTAGCAAGTTGGGTTTATTTACCCATTAATTGTCCATGAGAGTAAATACTACCCTGACAGAAAATACAAAGGGAAAGAGGAATATTGTACATCCAATTACACAATTTCACTCAAACTTGGCTGTAAATAGTAAACAGTATTTACTGTTAGCAGTTAGCTTTGTGCGTTAGCCTGTTAGCTTCTTGGTTGTGATTCTATTAGTGTGTAGGCAGGAAAGTTGCAATTGTGGTTTTTCTGGCCAGAGACACCAGGGGGAGATGAAAGACCCCCCAATCCTCCCATCAACATTTGTATTACCCCCAGAAGGACTACGAAAAGGATTTATTAAGGTAAACAAGTTCTTCTTTAAGTGTGCTTTATAAATAAAATTGACATTGACATTGACATAACATACTGTAAAATCCCATCCCTACTAAGCAGTGTCACAAATATTACATTCAATGAATGTATCAAATTAGATATTTCAGAGTGAGCATCTCACCTCCACTTTGCGTGATGTAGCGCACCCACGGTAACGCCTGGTAACCGCTCTTCTCTATGATCTTGAGGTATCGCACCTGCACAGCAGAACACAACCGGGTGAGTGGAGTTCATATGACAATCAGTATTCTCAATCTATCGGTCTCTTTAATTCTTTAATCACTGGCCCTCTCCACATACAACAAAAACTAGCATATATTACAATGTCTTTACTGTCAGCAAATGGTTAGATTGAGGAGCCAATGGTACAGTAAATGGACTCTTGTCTACCTTTATTAGGCCCAAAGCGCCTTACAGGAAGGAACCAGTCACCCATTCACTCTCTCATTCATACACCAATGTACGCAGACACTGGAGGCAAGTAGGGTGAAGTGTCTTGCCCAAGGACACAATGACAGTGTGCACTTGCGGGAGCTGGGATTCGAACCCGCGACCTTCCGATCATGAGACGACCTGCTCTACCAATTGCGCCACCATCCCCCAATCACTCATAAACAATGATAAGTTTCAACTTGTGTGTATTTTCCACACAGTTAATTCAAAAACACAGAGCCATACATTTATAGAGGGCATGAAGGTGATGTCATAGCATGGTAACAGAAGCCAAATTAGTTTATAAATTTGGTTGTCAAACCTTTCATACCATGCCACCAGGCCTGGATCAAAATCAGGGCTAAACTGGGTCTGAAAAGTGTCTAAAATAGACTTAAATTGGGTGTAAACCAGAAAAAACAGCCTTTGCTCTCCGTCTGACATTATGATAATAAATTCTAGACATAATAAATTATGTGTAAATAGGATCTGCAAGTCACTACAGCTCTATGGATACGTCATCTACATAAAACATTATCACAACTAAATTTGGTTAACAACATTTAAAGAAGCAAATGGCCGTCTTTCTCCGGATACAATCTTCCATATTACAATATCAAACATTCAAATACAGGGAGTGCTGTTGTTGAGCAGATTTATAAACCATCTACAACGCCATAAATTCCATCTTCATAATCTCGCCGTCGGTGATATTTCAGTTTTATGGGACAGGGTATGAATTTGATCAACTGTAACGCCTTATTCCTGGTGAGGAAATCTTAAACACAAACCCGCTGCTCGTATTTCCCGACTGCGAGAAGAAGACTTAATATGTTATCTATTGAGTCCACTATTTGCTTTCTCGCTCGGTTGCACGCCCATGTAGGTTTAACAAACGGACATTACAACACACTCCACTGTACCTGTATGCCGGACACAGTGAAATAGGGGATCTCAAAGTTTACAGTGATGGGTCTCTTGGCTTCCAACTCGCCACTTTCCACGCTGGGCAGCCCAAAGTGCGCGCGCATTATGTACTCCTTACCGCCCTGCACACAAAAACAAAACATAACAGGTCACAAATGAGTTACAGATTCAAGTCAGTCATAAACTAGTATTGATTAAGCTTTGAGGTTTGATTATGTGATGACATAAATGTGTTTGTTCCTTGAGGTGATATAAAGATGAAGGAGATACAAGCTGGGCAGGGCCATGACTATACGAGTTAAGAACCGGCATAAAAATGATAGCGTAGTTAATTATAATACATCTGTCCATCTTGTATGTAAACGCCCTTTCCGACTGACCAGTTCCTGAAAAACATGAGGTTAATTCACCGTCTTTGGAAAATTTGAAAAAAAAAAAAAAAAAAACTAACTAACTAAACTGTGATTCTTAACTGACTAAGAATCACAGAATGTTTGTAGAAGTCCCGAAATAGTCCCCACAGTTCCAGTTTACCCTGGACCCATCCTACTTTTGAGCTCTTTTGACTCGTGTACCGGGACTTCAAGAGAATTTTTCTAGAACTTAAGTTTTGTCCCTGTTTTAGGCAGGCCCCGCACTGAGCAACCGGCTTTTCCAAACAATATGCAACGGCATGTCTATAGGAGAGTACAGAGAACTCTGCGTCCCAATGTTCAAGCCAGTCTATTTTGATGCAGCTCCTCAAACTTTTGCAGAGAATACAGGCAGTTGTCAGGTGTGTGACAGACACAGGGACTGCTGTAAACTCTGAGGACAGAGACAAGAGTTGCGCCGAGCTAGACAAACTCTAAATGAACCCAGAGTTGGAACTTCTGTCTGTCTCACACAAATAATGTGTGTTCCTCCTTGTGTGTGTTACAATGTTTACCTGATGTGTAAAATCAGCCAGTTCTGAGCCAGGCCAGATTGTTTGAATCCTTTCTTGTTTAAATAGACAAATGAAAACAATGAAAATGATTGACCAGCATAAACGCTGCTGTGAACAGCACACAAGGCCCTAAATCAAGACTTAAGTAGTTCCTAATTAGCACTAGCCCAAGAGAGGAATCTATATTAACAAAGACCTGAACAGAAGCCCAAGTTCCACCTGAAGCAATCTTCGTACCACAGTGTTTTGTTTTGAGCTAAATAATATCAGCTTTATCCCATTGATTTTAATCCTCCAGACCCAGTCAATATGTCCTGAACTGTCATCTATATGGGCCTAAGGTGTGGCACACTCTGAAAATGACCTCTTACAAGGTTGACAGACCTACTCAAAAAAATCTATGTGAAGTTGCAAACAAAAACAATTTCCCCTTGGGGATCAATAAAGTGAAACCTCAAATTCATGGATCCATCCTCCTAATTGCAAAAATGTAGACGTGTTAGCGCCGCTTGTGTCTGTCAGCCGCAACAACCCTCTATTAAAAACAGTGCAGCCTGTGAGAATACGTAATTCCATGGTGTTCAAAGGTTGACGGTGACAGAGGGAAAATTGTGGCCCCGGCGGGATGATAATGGATATCGTAAACCCTACTTGACAGGCCCGAGGTATAATGAATTACTCGGGAGATATCTAAGCCTGACAGATAAAAGAAACATCAACTGAATTAATGTGCTACATGTTATTTTAAGATGGTTAAGACAAGTTTGGCGGACAGTATAGGCGGCTATCAGTAGTAGTGGGACAATGTGTGTGTGTGTGTGTGTGAGGTCGATGAGAGGGTGATAAATAGCTGCTGTCTAATATCTGTCACTCACTAAAACACTACTCCATTTTCAGAGTCTTAAGGGCTTTACTCGTATAAGATTCAGCATAGCGTCATAATCCTGAGAGCAGTGAAACAATATATGTGTGTATGAAGCATTAACATCTTAAACTTATTTCTTGTAGGTAAGCACATTTTCTTGCAAAAAATGTTTTCCCTATTCGCCTGCAGTGTCTTCCCTAAGAGCAGACTGTTTACATTTTGTGAGATTTGGCACTAACCGGAAAGGACTTGATGTTCCACTGCACCACGTTCTTCTCGGGCATCCACTTGGCGCTGCCCGTGCTCGTCTTGAACTTGGGTGAGTCAGCATCACTGGGCACTGGCACCAGAATGGACACGTTGTTGGCAGTTGATCGACTTTTGAAGTTACTCCGGGCCTGCGGGAGGCAGAGAGGGGAACGGCGGGTCAAAAGTCATCCCGAGACCGAGGCCTCGAGATGGAGAAAGATGCAGGAGAAGGGTGTTTGTCATACGTTTTTGCAGCGTGTGGCTGTTTGTGGAGATGCGCTGTGTCAAACAGATGGTGAGCGCTAATCCACCTGAGATGCATGTGGCATAAATACTAAATAGGTCTGGAAGGCCCGGAGAGGAAAGCAGGGAAAGAAATCAGATCTTTTGAATGTCTTTTTAAGAGAAACATTTTGTACATGGAATTGTGGCTTACTTCCTGTAGGCCAGTGCAGGGTAACGACTATTTCATGCTCATATGTTTGAATGAATGAATGAAAGATGCACATGCAAATATATACCGTATTTTCCGGACTATAAGTTGCTCCGGAGTGTAAGTCGCGACAGCCAAAAAAATGTATAATGAGGAAGAAAAAAAACACAAGTCACTCCGGATTATAAGTCGCACTAGCCTTGGCAACTACCTGGACCTGGAGGCGTAACTGCACCGTTGACAAGCCTCTCCCGGCAGCACGATGTTCAAGCACACATTTGCGAACTCATTCCTTTAGCTGTGGCTCTAGCTTTAGCTAGATTAGTTTTTTTGTTTTTGTTTCTTCATTGCGGTAAGAGTAACCTCTGCTTTTCACCAGTCCCTCACAAATTTCTCACACACTCCAAACTTTTTTTCTGCTGCTTGACGACCGTTTTTTAAAGTAGCAGATAGAGGGCCTCTAGCGGCTGTCAGTGTGAAAATAACAAACGTGAAATTATATATTCTGATATATAAGTCGCACCTGAGTATAAGTCACACCCCCAGCCAAACTATGAAAAAAGTTAGACTTATAGTCCGGAAAATACGGTACATAAATATTGGTTAAAGTCTGGAAATTATTGTATATTGCTTCAAATTTCCATTATCACTACAAGAGAGAAGCGACCAATGCATTTGTTTGTGTGTGTGTGTGTGTGTGTGTGTGTGTGTGTGTGTGTGTGGTGTGTGTGTGTGTGTGTGTGTGTGTGTGTGTGTGTGTGTGTGTGTGTGTGTGTTGTGCTGCCAGTCACTTATCATTACCTTCACCTTGATCTCCACACGACTGTGAGAGAACTTCTCAATCACGCTCTCAATCCATATGAGCGGCTTCACCTGTCACAGAGGGAGAGAGGGGACAAGGTCACCGGGGAGCACTGAGCTGAACCGCAAAGCACATCACCAAACCGACACCGGGGGGCACAGCGGGGCGAGGAGAACAGACATGGGGATTTCAAAAGGCCTTTAAATAGAAGACCAGTACGACTTGGGTGACCACCTTAAAAAAAAGTAATACAAGTCAGACGAGTTGAGTTTGCCATTTTATCTCAAAAACAAACATGATTGCATTAGGTCACAATATATTCTAACCCAAAGAGTTAGAAGACCCTGTACATTCTATGGAAAGAGTATTGTGTCATTCTCTGGGCATTAATCTGGGCTGTCTTGCAGAATCAAAAGCGTCATGTTTAGTTTCATTACTAATGGTGTCAAGTCGCGGTTGATGTTGAAGCTGATATCATTGGTGCCAGCTCTTCACTCGTTCTAGATGTGAATGTTGTAGATGTTTTTACAATGGATACATTTCACACTGCAGGCTTTCTTGTAGAATCCAATACGCCTCGTTTTGTTATATCGATAGTGATGTCTGATAATTGAGTGGCTGAGGATGATGCAGCAGGCGATGTTACCACTGAAGCTGTGCTTGGCTCTGTACCAGTTTGAATCGTTTCCCTGTGTCACTGGTGATGTCTGTTAACGGCGATGTCAGAACAACTGATTTTGATGACGCTGGTGCAGACGCTGTGCTGATGTTGGATGTGAATGTGGACGATTTTACAGAAGATATGTTTGAAACTGCAGACTGTCTTGAGGAATCAGTGACAGGTTTAGTTTTCTCAATGGTGAGGCAGAGGATGATGTTGCTGCGGATGACGGTGATGCCACTAAAGGTGAACTACTAGTTTTTTATGTGAATGTTGAAGATATTACAGAAACAGCAGGCCCCATTCAAGTGAATCAGCCCTCAACCATATTCAGTTGTTGGGAAGAAGTTCGGTTGAGAGTGGCAAAGTGAATTGAATATTCTTTTTTTTAATTATTTTTATTTATTTATTTATTTGGATAATGTTTAGTTTGTTGTTTTGTAGTGTTTTCAACCTTTTGAAAATGTTATGCGATTATTGTCCACAGCTTTGTCTGGCTCACTGGACTGGATTAGGCAGTGAGGGTTGTTTTGATTACTTTTTTTTGGTTCAAAGGTTGATTGGGAAACAGAACAGTGGTAAATCATAACCTATGTGAAACAGTCAATTACATTTTTTTTTTCAAGGCACTGCCGACCATCTGGTTGTAATCTGGTTGAACATTATCCAAAGGCAACTAATCTCCCTTGCTCCATTAAAAAACAAAAAAAAACAACATTTAAACTAGTAGTAACTAACCTACTGTTTGCTTCCTGGGGAATTTATACCTTATTTTAGTTTCACTATACGGCATCACAGGCATTGTTTACACACTATTCATTTAAAAAGCCACACATATATTATGATGATGGTAATTTGTTTTGCACATGAGCATAAATCTCACAGCATGAAGTAAACACACTGTGGATCGCGCTCCCTTTTCAATACGAGCTATGCAGTAGACCAGAAAATAAACAATTACAGAAAAAGACTAGCGCCGCATGACGCTTTGATGATGTTTTGGGTGTAAACATTTCCACGGACAGCGAGCGAATTTGCAACAATGCGATGAACAGGGGTGGGTCCCCAACATTAACTTTAACCCCACCCCTCCTCTAACAGAGATGTGGTCAAGTTTCCCTTATCTCCATGTCACCCGTATGTCCTCATTGTTCAAGTCACAAAAAGTCCAGCCCAAGTCAAGTCGCTGTCACTTAAAACCAAGTCCAAGTACCAAGTTTGGCCCAATTGCGAAGAGTTTTCTTACTCAATTGACCATGTGTCGACTCACCGTGGTGTTGAGGCGATATGACATGAGCTCGCTCTCGCCGTCCGGTGGTATGAAAGAGATTGTGCGGTCGTTCTCGAAGCGCGACAGGCGGACACACTGATGAAACTTCACGTCCTCCAGCTCCACCGTCTTACTCTTCTCTCCTGACGCACGCGAACAACAGGGAGAAAAGAGAAGAAGAAGAAGAAAAAAAAAAAGAAGCATACTGAGTGATTGAAAGCTTTCTAGTGGGAACACACAGGGGTGGGGGGGAAACAAGGTCAAGGTAATGACGACTGACAAACATCCACTCAATCTCTCTTCGGAAAAAGTGTGTACGCTCACAGAAGCTCTCAAAAATCCTTTCTGTCCGCCTCCTGTCCCCAGCCAAATCATTATTTTGCTAGCTACAGGTACGGAAGAGACACACAGCCTGAAAATGTGACGCGCAAAACTGAAAGCATTGGCATTGAATAAAGTGTCCTTAAAGATACCGGTTTAGTGAACCAGCCACGTGTTGTTTTGGTGCTCCAAAATTGTTGATGAAGGGTATATAAAAAAACAAACGCATTTATAAAGCAGTGTTCTCATAAGCACTCCTTTGCTGGCTGGAGACTTGAATTAGCCGGCGGAATGTCTAAACACAACATGACAAACTTCGCTAAAAACAACACTGGGGCTTTCCAGACCTAAAAATTGAAGCCGAAATTGGACCTTCTTCTTGTTATATCAGTCTAGCCACTATCCTCGTCCCTAATAGCGGATGCTGAGTGGTCAGAAAGCGGCGTAATGAGTGTGGGGCCGTGCGCCTTCTGCTAAATCCCCTATTATACAAGTCAGCTAAAGCCAGCGCCTGAACCCCCAGTCCAATAAGACCTGTCGGGGACAATATATGTGTATGTTGCTATTCATCGTCCTTTCCCCCCCATGTGTGCTGTGTGTATAGATGTGGTTAACCTGCTCATTGTGTAGTATTGATTTCACTTATTGCTTGTGTGTGTGACTTGCTTTAGGTGAGGTCCGAAGAAAAAACAACAAGGCACCAACGTTATTAAATGGAATTATTCATTTACACAGTTTGTTTCCGTGGACTTGCACACGGGCCCTGTGTTATTGCAACAGTAAAGGTCATTTGGGACGTCCTGCCATTGCAACTACCTGAGGAGATGGGAGGTGGGGGGGGCAGACGTGGAGACAGGTGCGCTGTTGTGAACATGTCAAAGCCCTATTGAAAATGCAAGCGCTGTCCCCCATGGCTCACCTTAAAAGGCTGTTCGGAGCGCTTCCTTCAATGTTAATGCACAGGACGGACCTCGTCTGCTTTCCGTCGCCCTCGTGCCTCACCCCAAAAACCAAACTGTTTTAGAATGGCATTCGGTAAATATATATGCTTCCAGAAGATGTGATACTGTATTGGGATCGTCTGACAGACAAAGCTGCAGAGCAATATAATAAACTAAATCACGGCTTTTAGAGAACACGCAGGGGAACAGCGGGAGCCCAACCTGCATTCCAATGGTATCGTCATAGTAGGGTAACCAACCAACACATTTTACTACATGGCTCATTCTCATATTTAACCTCTTAACCCCCGCCAACTGCATTTTCTCCAGTTCAGTTTTACCCAAATCGAAAAGGTTACAGCCCATAGGCGAGTGTAACCTATAGGCTTTAAGCTCTTCAGTCGAAAAGCTTTTAGATTTGGGTACAACTGGAGGAAATGTGCTCAGTTCAGGCGGGGGTTAGACGGATCTTTGCGTTTTTGTTGCGTTATAGTCACTTTTTAATTTATTTTCATTGCTTTTTTGTCACTTTGTTGCCAGTGTGACTTACAGGAATGTTGACTGTGTTTGGCATTGATAACCATCTGTAACTAAGTAATGGCCTTTTGTCACTTGCCTTGTACCAGACATCGTACATGAAAAGAGAGCGTTGTTGTAGTTGTTAAATGTACATAATAATATTCACTGAGTATAATATGTATATGAATGTGTCTTTTTATCATAAAACTAGTGACTTTTGGTAAGGCATGGTAACCGTCTGAAAGAAATGTAATGATCGCCTTTTGTTGCTTTGTACTAGACAAATCATCCTCATCACCGGCCCCAAATCTCTCCTCTCCTCTGTCCAGAACTTTACCCTCCTCATCGACGGTCACAATGTCACCCCCTCCCCCTCTGTACGCAACCTTGGCATTATAATGGACTCCACCCTCTCATACCAAACACACATTAACCTCATCACTAAAACATCCTTCTTCCACCTCCGCAACATTGCCCGCCTCCGCCCCTCCCTTACCCAGTCAACAGCAGAAATCCTCATCCACGCATTCATCACTTCCAGACTCGACTACTGCAATAGCCTCCTCTATGGACTTCCCACCACTCATCTCCAAAAACTGCAATACATCCAGAACTCTGCTGCCCGCCTCCTCACCCATACCCGGTCCAGAGAACACATCACCCCGGTCCTCCAACAGCTCCACTGGCTCCCCGTTCAATATCGGATTCAATACAAGCTCCTCCTCCTCACCTACAAGTCCCTCCATAACCTGGCCCCGCCCTACCTCTCTGAGCTCCTGCAACAACACCAGCCCACCCGCCACCTCCGCTCAGCCGGCACCAACCGCCTCACCCCTATCATTCGCACTAACCGCCGGACCCTGGGGGACCGAGCCTTCGCCATCGCCGCCCCCACCCTTTGGAACTCACTCCCACAGCTCATTAGAAACTCTGACTCATTACCTACCTTCAAATCAGTGCTCAAAACCCACCTGTTCAAACTAGCTTTTCCGTAAACCCTGTTTTGCTTTGTTTTGTTTTTCCCCATGTAAAGCGTCTTTGAGTGTCCAAAAAAGCGCTATACAAGTTCGATGTATTATTATTATTATTATTAAAAGGGTACGTTGTGTGTATGTGTGCATGTTGTGTTCCTAGGCTCTTGTATCTTGTACTTTGTATTATGCTCCCTGTACTACTGTGATATGATTTAATGTTTGTATTGTAATATTGTGGGGGTGGGCGCTTATAAGCTTTTGCTTCAGCCCACTCCTTTTGAGCAGAATTTTTAACTGCTCAAATAAACTAATAAACTAAACTAACTAAAACTTTTCTGTTTTTCCGTTTTTGTCACTTTTTCATCACACTTTTGTCACTTTTTGTCATAGTTTTCCGCAGTTTTGTCACTTTTTTTATCCTAATTTTTGTCTAATTTTTGTCGCTATTATGTCGCCAGTTTTTTCAAGAAGCTTTTAGATTTGGGTGAAGCCGAACTGGAGAAAATGCACTTGTTTAAGACGGATGTTAACTAAATAGAATGGTCAGTAAATAAGAGTAAGTAAGTAAAGTAATTAAGACAGAAAGTAACCTGGAGACACATATTAGATCTGGTCTGTTTTTTTGGTATATCTGTAATCTGCATCCTCCACATGCCAATGCCTCAGGATGACCTGTTTATTTTGGCGGGACAGTGCATGTTACCGAACATACACTGGACTCACGCATGTAAAAGAGCCACAACGGACAATGATTTTCAGAAAGTCCCACCTGGCCTGGGAATAGAACTCAGGGTTTTCTTGGTGTGAGGCAGGAGTGATATGCAATTAGGAACATTTTGATAAGAAAAGAGTAACATAAATCATTTAAAAAAAATCCAAATAATGATCATGTTTGTGGAATTTGTATAATTTACAAATAACCCATTTCTAATAACAACCAAATCGTTTAATTTTAATTTGTAAGCAACTTTCATGCCACTAGAGGGCAGTGATGTAGTTCTCCAACATTTCAATTGTACCCAGCTGAGATAAGAAGTGCAAATCACGTCTCACGATAAACCCAAGACGAGTGGGGAATAAGAAGTAAAGTTGTTTCAAAGACGACAGAGTAAAAACATGTAAATATCTGTGAAGAAAAAACGACATTCAGAGCACGTCCGCAGCGGCACTCTCTTTTGATCATGATGCCTGATCATTATTTCTGAGGATGCGTCGGTTCCCAGACTGACTTACACAGCGGGGGGGTGGGGTGGGAGGAGAGTGGGCTGACTGTACAAGATATCCACCGCGCCACACCTTTATCTGCAAGGCTCGTAGCCCGGGGTGAGGATTAGCTCTCAAGGCAGAGAGGCTAGACAGCAGAGCCTTTCCCCTTTGGTACGGATCTGTAGGGGTGCAAGAAATGGAGAGAGCCAGAAGGGCCAGGCCGAAAGAGTGCCAAAGGAATGGTGCCACAGCGAGGCTTTTAATGGAAAAATCAGAGGGGAACAGAAGAGGGGAAGAGATAAAAGGTAAGACTGGGATTGTGCAGAGCCGCGAGCACACAAAACTAACCCAAAGGTGAAGTGTGAAGGTGAGTTGAAAGTTTACACTCAATACAAGATGAGCGATGTGCTCATTTAAAGATGGGGTATCTACAAGTTTTTTCAGATTCAAAGCTTATTGTGTCAACACACATTTTTTGAGAATGATACTTTTGAGAATGCTATTATTGTCATTGTTATTATGGTGATGATAATATATATATAATAAATATGTGTGCTAGTAATGTATGTGTATGTATATATATGTATACATATGTCTGTATGTATATCTAAAACACTATGACTATTTAAACAATAAGGAAATCAACAGAATGGTGACCAGAATGGTAATATACAGTATGCAATGATAAAAAAAATAAGAGAAAATTATAAAACTAAGTAAATACACTCAGAAATCACACACTTTTCTATTTGTATTGCTTCTGCCTCCTCCTTTTGAGTTTTTATTTTATTTTTTCTTGTTTTTGTGTGATAATTTAAATGAAATGATGTAAATATTGTATATAATAAAGCACTGTAAATAATAGCTCAAATAAATAAAAATAAAAATAAATAAATAAATAAAATAAAAACATGTTTGAAATAAAAGAAATAAGGTTCAAAAGATGAGGTGTTTACTAGGGCTGGGACGATCCACTTTTGTCACGATCCGATACATATCACGATACTCAGGGGCCGATCCGATACATATTGCGATACAGCGAGTAATTAATTTAAGTAATATGTTTACCTTAAAATGTGCAAAAAGTCATGTGTCCAAAGTTTTTAAACCAGATGCCATTTTACATTTATGTGTGATTGAAAAGTGCATTAACACAAAATGTAACAAATTGCTGTTACTGGAAAATAAAGGAGTTTCAGGATAAACGTGCCCCCAAGTATTGAAAGTATTGTGACTTGATAAAGTATTGATAGCTGGTATTGCAGCAAAAAAAAAAGAAGCTATCCGATCCGAAATTTTGTCCCAGCCCTAGATTTCGAAGCTTCGAAGCTTCAAAATGTTTTAAATCAAATATGGATTTTACCCTTTTTTTTTTTTTGTATTCACAAAGACAAAACCATTTTCCATGATGAAAAGGTTTTTCATTTTTCAGTCAGAGCTCAGTTCTTTGGGTTGCCAGGTCCTATGGCCAAAACAGGAAACAAGAAAAAAGGCAACAAAGCTTGCTTTTATTTGTGTTGTGCTTTTGCAGTGATTTCCCTCACAAGCTATGTGGGACTCCCACATGGTCTCCCATTCAGGCACTAACCAGGCTCAATCCTACTAAGCTTCCAGAATTAGACAAGATAGGACATTCACAAGAGGTACCGCAGGGGTTAGTACTGGTGCTTCACAGCTCGGTTCGATCCCCAGCCAGAGGGGCCTTTCTAAGTGGAGTTTGCATGTTCTCCCTGTGCCTGAATAGGTTTTCTCCAGGGGTTCCGGTTTCCCCTACCACTAAAAACATGCACAATAGGCCAGAATGAATCAGTGTATGTGAGTGAGTGGTTGGTGGTGGTCGGAGGGGCTGATGGCGCAAATTCGCAGCCTCGCTTCCATCAGTCTACCCCAATGGGCAGCTGTGACTACAACAGTAGCTTACCACCACCGAGAAACTTGGTAATACAGGCTTGTAAAGCGCAATACAAGTGTAATCCATTATTATTATTATTATTATTATTATTATTATTATTATTATTATTATTATAGCCATCAGCAAGTGAGCATGCAACCTTTAAACGTTTATTTAAAAGTATAAATTTTAAAAGTGTCAATGATTAGAAAAATAAAATAAAACCGTGGCAAAAAAAAAGAATGCTAAATGAATGCTAAACTCTTGGCCAACTACCTTCCATGCAGTGTGCGCAGGCAGTAAAGACAGGTAAAGGCTCTTTCAAAAGGACACACACCGGCCTGCATTAGTCGGAAAGTGGTTCAAACTGTCGATCTATGAGCTACGATAAATTTAAACTCATTGCCTATTACCGCTGTTACAGCCTTTCAAGGTACTAAATCCCTCTGCACACTCACACTGGGAGAGATCAAACAGTCAGCCTCTCCAGTTACAAGACGACAGCGCTCCTTTATTTTCTAAACGTATGTAATGTGTTTCTTATAAAAAGTGCATTAAATATTCACTTAGTCCTTGCACACGCCGGATGGAGCTTAACCCAGTGCTTTGTCACCACCTACAGGCCAGAGATAAAAACTGCAACTTGACGCATGAAAAGCCTCCCCCAATTCTCCTCGTTTCATTCCTCTTTATCATCGTCGTAACCCGGATGTCATTGGATAGTGATTGATTTGTCTGTTACTCACTGCCTGTGATCTCGAACAGCACTTTGTCGTTGAGGCCCAGTCGGAGTTCAGGCATGCCAGACAGAACCACTTTGAGCTTGATGCTTCCCACGATCTCACTGCGGAGTACGCTGCCATTCGCGTTGACCTGAGGGGTAAAGAGCAAGGAAATAGAAGAAGAAAACGATGTTAGAGGAAGTATGCTAGAAGTTACAGATGATGATGGTTTGGAAGATATAAAGGAATAACGGTGTAAGATGTGAAAATGAGCTAAGAAATAGCTATCAAGGTAAAAATCATGACTTTTTAAAAATGAAACTGGATTAAAACTTAAAAATTAAATCTGGGTCAAAACAAGGCTAAAATAGAAGAAAATTGGTCAAATCAGGAATAAAACCTTTGGCACAATATTTAGGTTGCCGTGTATTTTTACTTCAAAAAGTGGACATGTCATGCATATGGAGCTTAATCTCTTAACCCCCACCTTAACGGAGCACATTTTTTCCCATTTCGGTATTACTCAAATCTAAAAGCTTCAAAAATAGTGACGAAAACAAGGATGAAAACTTGACAAAAAGTTTTTTAAAAACCGAAAAAAGCAACAACAAAAATGTGACAAACGTGGCAACAACGCAACAAAAAAGCTACGATCAGTTTTGTAGGTCTTGGCTTTCAAATGAAAAAAATAAAATAAAAAAAAGTCTTAAAAACATTACTTTGGGCAACTCAGCTTTGATATTTTGTGTTTCATAATTTGAAAATATGTCTCTGTAACAATTAAATGGTAACAATGAAATGTGGGGCGGAAGAGCTGGTATAAATTTTGACTGGGGCTCTTCCTGCTGGCAACTATAGGAATAATTTTCTTAAAAAAATAAAAACTTCCAGGTTGGACGTACGCCATGGTTATCAACTTCAGCAGTGCGTGATAAACACACTTCGAGCACAGAACGGCTCAAAATCAAAAATGTTGAAAATGTGGAGGACAGTTTTTGAGGTTTGAACAATGACGCAAGTGTAATCAGGAAGTACAGAACGAGGCGCTGACACCGTAGAAGAAGAAACAACATTTTGCATATGTCCATTTTAAGCTGTTATTATTAATGTGCATGATTCATTCACTCCATACTCGGTGGTGGTGGATGGAGGGGAGGCTGCCAATCTGTGCCATTGATCCCTGGTACCACCTGTCTTGCCCAAGGACACAACGACAGTCTCCACCTGCCGAAGGACGGACGACGCGCTCTATCTTCTTTGCCATTTGTAATATTTTGTAGCTCCTTGCGATAGGGATATTACATCACCCAATATTGCAGCAGCAATTATTCGGCGATATACTGTATGAAAATCTTCAACTTTAGTGCTGTGGGACGGCATGTAAAATTGAATGATCGATAAACTTATTATGGCCGACACGTTATGCAGATCATTTGTCTGTTAAGGAAATGTCCCTGAAAGAAGAAAGAAGTGGCAGCGCAGAGCTGCGGCGTAAAATCTTATCAGCTTCCTCTGTCTTTGTGGCAGCAATATGTGAGATGTGACTTCAAGGACAAGGACACAAAACCCTTCCTCGGCTTATTTTGCTTAAAAAGATGCTCACGGTCAAATGTGATAAATGCCTGTGCTCCTTTTGTTTGCGGCAGGAAATTTGTAACCGTGACTTTCTCTGTGAAGTTGGTTTAGATTCATTACAGCTAACAATGGGTTATTTGACAGGTAAACAAACTTGATAGATATGGAGACGTAAGCAAATACATGATTAAGGAGAGTCGCTTAAAGCCACACCGAAGATAATGCTACTTTTGAAGAAAACGATCCAAATAAAACATTTGGAGGAGGACCTTGTGTGAAAAGTAAGGAGAAGAAGCAAAAAAGATGCCCTTTTTAAAGTATTTTTTGCCTAAATAAAGTGAAATGAATGCTTGCATTTGTTCTATTTATTGGGCAAATGTTAAGCAATGAGGCTTTAAAATCAAAACTATATGTAATACACACATGTATCTGTATACGTACATCTTTGCTGTCTTAATACTGTCTTACAGAATAAGCAAAACAAACCGTATTTTAACGCCCCTTGTGGCAGGAGTAAGTAGCATTTTGCGAAGGTTGTTATTACTTTTGTTTATTTTTTGGATTCACAATAAAAATCCTTCTTTGACTGAATATTAGTTATTTATCTAGCAAAAGAATGTGTGCATGATTCGTACAAATGTTACTTTTTGCTCACCAGTAGGTTTACGGACTCAATGACATCCATGAAGACCTCATTCTTGCGGTACTTGATGCCCTCAGAGCGCCAGGACACTGCGTTGGTCACTGTGGCGGGGGTCTCGGGGCCCCAACCTCCAGCTTATGGCCCTGCTGCGTTATGTACCTAAAGGAAACAAAAGGGAACCATTTCATTATGATTCCATCGGCTTTTGAATTTGGGATCGTATTGTATTTTGTTTTCCGCTCTAGTCTCACCTCATAAATTAAAATAAATAATAAGACCTATAATATAGTCTGTAAATAAGCCTGTTGTTTTGGTTGTGTGAAGATTACTCAGGGATGTAATTGGAAGAGAAGATTTACATAAACCTGTTGTGAGGCCATAGATAACAAAAGCCGTTTATGTCTATAAGCCTGGGATCAATTGTGCTAAAAGGGTTTCAGACAGAAAGGATGTAATGGTCGTATCAATCTGCTTGACTCATGGTACTCATAACTTCTCATAAAGAACACATTATTTATTTAAAAGAGTAAAGTAGTCCCTTTAAGTACCTCAGTGCCATTAGAGGTATTTCAACTAAGTATTTGAGACGGCATAGTTTGTTACTAAATGTATGGCTTTTCAAAACTTGTATTCAGAATTTAAATTATGAGTTAATTATGCTAAACTTGATGAATATTTTGATTTTTTTTTAGATAATGTCTTATGCTTAGAATTTGGGTAAATATAACAATTAAAATGCTATGAAAATATTGGTTAAATTAAAAGTCTGTGACTTTTTTGTTGTTTGTGACTATCTTTACAATTGATGCTAAAATCTTCTTAAATGTACGAATGTATGTAAATGTAATAGTTTAGCAAGCTTTAAATTGATTATGTTTCATTATTATACTATTAAGTTAACAATGTTTTTTTTATTGAGAATACTTTACATTCCATCTAATAGAGGAGTGAGGAGAAATGTGGTTATCCAGAAGCAAATTGGACACAATGGGGAAAAAAGCAGGAAATACAGTGTAAATATAATGTATCATTTCAGTTAAAAACTGCAGACCAGAATTTGAGACCAGAATTTTGTATTTCTGACAAATGTATGCAGGAAGTGGAAGTCACTGTTTCCAAGTACATTTAGATTTAAGGCCAGTTTGAATCCAATTTAATGCTTTTAAATTACATTTAAGGCTTTAATTTTGGCACAGTTGATTTATGGACTCAAAATGCTTATTAATGCCCCGCGGAAACCCTGTTTTGTTTAATTGAGCACAATTTCTCCAGTTGGGCTTGACCCAAATCAAAAAGCTTCTTTAAAAAAAACTAGCGACAAAAATTAGACAAAAACGAGGATGAAAACGCAATAAAAAGTCACAAATATGAAACAAAAAGGCATCCAAAGAATAACAATAAAGTGACGAAAAGGCAATGAAAAGAAATGTCAAAAAAGTGACAACAACGCAACAAAAGAGCAAGGAAAAAGATCTGTTTCAATGAGTTTTGTAGGCCTTAGCTTTCAAATGAGGCGTTACACTGGCCTATAGGCTGTGACCTTTTAGATTTGGGTGAAGCTGAACAGGAGAAAATGCACTTGGCGGGTGTTAAGAGGTTAAAAATTAATTGCACAAATGTGTACTGTTAAAATACATTGGACCTCACAAACGCACTCTCCTTCCTCCTGCCTATTGTACATGTTTTTGCAGAGAAAGTAGGGTTATTAGAGTGAATCCCAGTCACAACGTTTAGAGTAGAAGGTCACCTCTTCAAGTTCAGAGGAGTATCTCAGTAAAAACAAATTGAACAGAATCATCTGGTAAACTTGCTGCTTTCATCTTTTAGCCTTGAAAGAGAGAAAGAGAAAAAAGAAAGTGCTGTGTTTTGGCAGGAAGGCCAGCTGTCAAATCAATATGAATCACTGCACACGAGGAAAAAAAGGCTTAAAGGAAAAAGAAATTGCCCGGCATACAAGAGATACGCTAAAGTGAACGCATAGTTACGGTCAACGTTTTATTATTTTATTTTTTTATTTTTTTATTTATTGGTTTATTTGGTCGGGACAGTGCATGTTAATGAACATACATGGGTCTCATGCATGTAAACAAGCCACACCGGATTGTAGCCTTGGGCTAATTTCCGTCCGTCGTCCCCCATGCGCACTCTCAAACACACTCTCATTCATCCTGGCCTATTGTACATGTTTTTAGTGGTAGGGGAAACCGGAGTACCCGGAGGAAACCTACGCAGACACAGGGAGAACATGTAAACTCCTTCGTTTCTCACCCTTTGCACCTGTTGATGTCTGTACTCACAGTCGGAGACCCATATTAGTTCACAATTCCCAGGGTATGTCTCAGAGATAATGGCTTGTGCGTTTAGGAGGCGCTTGGGTTTAGATAAACATCATGTGACCTGCTTTGTTGTCTGTTCTTGCACCTGCCTCCACCGCTGTCCCCTGGCGCCACAAATTCCCTCTGCAATGTCTATATGGCCTATACAAAAAGCAGGTAGGAGTGTTTGCCCTATAATTTGGCTGGTAGAAACAGTGCAAATCATACAAATTGGCATTTAAATCCTTTGGGTGCATGAACTAATAATTGCAAAGGGACCTGGTTGGCACAGATGTAGCTCTACCTTACCTTTGCAATCAGAGATTAAGAATAAAACATGCACAAAACGTAATTGCACCTATAAAACCCATTTGTAAACATGCACCAAAACGTAATTGCACCTCCCATTTCTACTCCCTTCCATGTTTGGTTTCCATGAAATTTGTTTCATCTTTTCGCAGGTCGAGTTTATCTCCTAGTGACAGTGACATTGTGCACATGATGCTACTGCCCCGCTCCTGTTTTACACAGAATGTCAAACCATACTTTTCTTTTTTTTTTCAGTCAGAAGCTCGATTTAGAACTAGTTGAAATGGAGAAACTAAATCTGCCTGTCAACAACTGAAAAAGGGCTGAACGATTTTGATAAAACATGGAATTGTTTATAGATTTGCAAGATTACATTTTTAATCCCAATCAAAGCGCTATTTTACACCCAGAAAACTTGATAAGCAAGCAACACTTTGAGCAAATAAAAAAATCACTTCTATCCAATCAATTTACAGAAAGAATGATTAAATAATAAACAATGTGCTCCAAACATCTCGCAAAACAATATTTGTGATTGAGTGACAGATTGAGGCAGCCTCCGCTGGTTTGGCGCCCCAGTTGCTCCCACCTACAGGGTGTCAGAATTACGACGGAGCGCCCTGCGAAGCCTGAAAGCGCCGGGAGATGAAAGACTGCCACAAGTGGGCTCACAGGGGTTGTCTTTGGGTTGTTTTCTCGCTTGTTTGTTCTGTTTTTGCCCCCATTCTCCTCAGAAATGTTAATGCACAGATCTAGATTTGGGAGTTGTTGGCGGCAAATTGACAGATTAGCATAACAACAATAGCAATCTGAACTTGCGCGTTCACTCTTGTATTCTGTTTTTTATAATAACACAGCAAGCACACGCATGTATTCTAGACTGAGAAAGACGGTAATGGTGTTACATGAGGTGAGTATTTGTAGACTTATTATTTTATATCCGTAAACCAGCGCAAACTACACGACCGCAGTGCAGTACAGGACCACCTAGTGCAGGAATGCCTAAACTTTGTCCTAGGCCAAATCGGAAACCTATTAGTGAACCAAAATGCAATAATGTTTCTGCATGTCAAGAGTTCTTTTGCAAAGTGATTTATGATTACACTCCAAAAAATAAATATCTATATTACTTTAAATGTCTAAAATTCTGCAAAAATATTTTAAGTTGTTTTGACAAGTTAAGATTTAGCTGGGCATTTCACTTGTTCTGCGATGTTTCTGACTCGATTCAATACATTTTGTCTTTATTTCAGCTTGATTTATCTGCCAATGCGGTAAGCACATTGCACTTGTCCCATTGGCATTTTTACAAGCAAGATGACCTTAGAACCACTCTACTCAACTATTTTTTGGAGTGTAAACTTATTTAGGAGCACGTACAATTTCTTTTTGTAGTATTAACTTATGTAGGAGCACACACTAGTTTTTGTAGTGTTAACTTATTTAGGAGCACACATTATTTAATTTTTTGAAGTGTAAACGTATTTAGGAGCACATACAATTTTTTGTAGTGTTAACTTATTTAGGAGCACACACTATTTTTTGTAGTGTTAACTTATTTAGGAGCACACATTATTTAATTTTTTGAAGTGTAAACGTATTTAGGAGCACATACAATTTTTTGTAGTGTTAACTTATTTAGGAGCACACACTATTTTTTTGTAGTGTTAACTTATTTAGGAGCACACATTATTTAATTTTTTGAAGTGTAAACGTATTTAGGAGCACATACAATTTTTTGTAGTGTTAACTTATTTAGGAGCACTCACTATTTTTTGTAGTGTGAACTTATTTAGGAGCACACACTATTTTTTTGTAGTGTGAATTTATTAGGAGTACAAATAATTGTTTGTAGTGTTAACTTATTTAGGAGCACATACTATTTTTTTGTAGTGTTAACTTATTTAGGAGCACACACTATTTTTTTGAAGTGTAAACTTATTTAGGAGCACACACTATTTTTTGAAGTGTAAACTTATTTAGGAGCACACACTATTTTTTGAAGTGTAAACTTATTTAGGAGCACACCCAATTTTTTTTGTAGTGTTAACTTATTTAGGAGCACATTTTGGTCTTGCTTCCAACTAAGTGCCCTCTCAGAAGCTAAAAATCAAGTTTGATCAGTGGCCATAGCAGGAGGTTTTTTTTAGCCTTTTGTGTTTTGGGGTGGTGCGAGTGATCGAAACTCACACAAACACTTGGAAAACTTGCCAACTCTACATAGCGGCACGGTGTCCACCCTGAGTGTAACCAAGGCGTAGGTTAGGTGCCTCGGTAACACACAGTTATCAGATTTATTGGCCATAATAAGCTTTATTGACAGAATAGAGTTCCGGGTATACAGCAGAGAATGATTCTGCAAACGTTCGGAGATGGGATTCATGACACCAGGGGAGACGGGCAACCACTGCTTAACCACTGAGCCAAAGCAGCACTCACGATGTATATTATTTTACTAAGATTTATTTGTGACTTCCTGTTGCAAAAGTTGGTCACAATTGAGGGTGTAGCCTACATTAACATCTGCATTTACTGAAATACTGTAGGTTTCAGCACCTCAAAACAACACTAAGCACAAATAGAATGACTATTTTTCTTATTTCTATCATAATATTTTTGCAATATTGAGCACACTTTGGCCAACCATCTCTGTTTATTGATGCATGTACCCATTTCAAGCCTTTTTTGCATCTGTCCATCTACCCACACACTTTCTCAAACCCTGATCTCCTGCCAGGTAGCTTGCGGGCCCATAGAAGGAGAATAGGAGTGTTTTTTGCCTGGGGGTGAGGCAGAGAAGGTCAGGAAAAGTGGAGCAGCCTGAAGACCGAGGTACGGCGAACACTTCTCCTCAGAGGAGAGCCACACTGTTTGAATGTTGAGTGTGTTTAGCTGTCATTATTACTGAAATTAAAACAACAGTAATTAAAACAGCCAAAGCACATAGTCAAGTGAGGTAGCGTAGGAGACACATAGGACGTTTGGCTGATTAAGAAAAAGTAATTGCAAGGGTAGTGTGTGCAAGGAAAATATGAGAAAATGAAAAGCCAACAGTAAAAAAAAAAAAACAACTGTGTGAAAGCCAAGAACCCAACACTCTAGGAGCCACAGAGAACAGCACTCACAGCAGATAATTTCACTCGCTGAATAAAGAGTGGCTTGGCTGTGGGGGAAAACACAGAATGGCACTGTGTACCAGAACTAAAGGTGGTAACCAGTAGAGTTTGGACTGGTAAAGCACTAAAACTGAAGAGAGGGTGCAAGGAGTGAACAATGCAGCCTTCTCACAGTCCGTTTCATTGCACAATCTCTAATTTAAAGGTGCATTATGCAACTTTTTATACGAAAAACAAAAGTGTATATGTGCGTATTTACCCACACACACATACAGAATGGCGCCTTTACTTTCGTTCACTGTGGTCTCTACAACCCTTCAACTTGTCATTTTGATTCATTTGTAGTGCTCACATTTGTAGAACCAATGGGAGGAATAGCACGCATTGTTAAAGGTGTGTTATGCAAATATCAAAAAGTTGATATTTCTGTGTATTTAACCTTTGTGGCTGTATGAATGTTTACCATGGCATCTTTACTTTTGATCACGGTGGTCTCTACAACGCTCCAGTATCAATTGTTTTGTAGGATTTCTGGTGAGAGGGTTCGTCACCAGTGAAAACCTTCCAAACAATTGATCCTAGAGCGTTGTAGAGACCACCGTGATCAAAAGTAAAGATGCCATGGTAAACATTCATACAGCCACAAAGGTTAAATACACAGAAATATCAACTTTTTGATATTTGCATAACACACCTTTAACAATGCGTGCTATTCCTCCCATTGGTTCTACAAATGTGAGCACTACAAATGAATCAAAATGACAAGTTGAAGGGTTGTAGAGACCACAGTGAACGAAAGTAAAGGCGCCATTCTGACCACTCATATAGCCGCTGGGTCACTACAAGGTCAAATACTAGGGCTGCAACTAACGATTATTTTGTAATCGATTAATCTATCGATTATTTTACGATTAATCGAGTAATCGCTTGGCTGTGAATTGTGTAGATTTTTTTATTTTTTTATTTTATTAAATCACAAAAAGCTAAAGTGGCACCACTTGAGGACGTATTGATGGCGTAAACTTAAAGTAAATGTTTGTTGAAGGCTCTTGGCGCTAATTCAATTCTGCTTTCTGATTGGATGAGACATAGACATATTCATGAAATTTACAATGTACAAAACACTACAGACCCAACTATAAAAACAAAGTTTCATATCATTTTTGCTCTATTTGAGTCTGTGTGAACCAGAAAACAATTAATCGATTACTAAAATAGTTGTCGACTATTTCAATAATCGATTAGTCGTCGATTAATTGATTAGTTGTTTCAGCCCTATCAAATACACACAAATATCAACTTTTTCCCCCCACATAAAGCGTTGCATAATGCACCTTTAAAGTACTGTTGTAAAGCAACACAAATGTATTACTTTCTGTGCATTACTAGGCATGTGACACGTTTGTCCTAAGTCATACTTGTCTTAGTACTAGTCTGTGAAGATGGCAGACATTGAAGGAACTCATTCATTAAAAAATCTAATGTAAATATGTAAAAGCTGCACATCAGCCAGTGCCACATGAACATACGCCTTCATATTTGTCTTACTCTTGTAGGATCTTGCTGTCCGTTGTCTGGGGAAACCCAAAGTCCATGACTTCATCCATGAGCTCATACACTGTCACAAAGTTGTCTCGGATACTCTCTTCTTCTACCTCTTTGAAATATTCCGTAAAAACCTGCAAATACAGGAGAAGAAAAACAGACTCTTACAAGTTGTTCCTACACTGGGTGCATATATAATGTACGAGGTGTCGATGCTTATTCAAATACACGCAGCTTTCTATGTCAGAAAAGTATCGAAGGGTTGTGTACAAGACGAAAAATCTCAGCGGGTCACTTTAAGTCACAGTATGACTCCGGAAATGAGTAGAACTACTAGCAACGATCAAATATTCACATGTTTATGAATATTGCACAAGCGCCAGTAAGAATGCATATGTATGATTAATCCCCAATCATTTTCACAAACCACCGCAATTGATCCATTAGCTCACCTATGTCAAAAAATAAAATGAATCAAAATAATTTTATATACGACTTACCTGAACTATTTTATAAAGGAAGGAGTACACTAGAGCAGCGTTGGCGTTTTTCTTAGTCATAGCCACCACTGAGCGAGAGAAGAGGGTTAAGGGGTAACAGAACGTGTGCAAGAGAGAGACACTGAATTATTAAATGCCACATGCTGGATATACGCGGTATATGAATATTTTTAGATGCAGCGAGTTGCGGGAAAAATAAATAAAACGATACCAGACTGTATCACACTCCCTTGCAATGGCCAGAGGGAGGTAAGAGAGCTCTCTGTTGTCTAACGCAGTGCACTGGGAATACCACTCACTCACAGCGGCAGCATCACGTTGAATTAGTAATATGAGAGAGAGACGCTTACTGCCCAAGCCCACAATGAGAAGGAAAAAAAGATGTACAGCTCAAAGTACAGTGTGATCAGCATTTGTCAACTGTCAACCTGAGATCAGCTTCAAAGGGCTGTGGCAAGAAGATGCAGGATATTTTGGGGATTCGTGCTTCTGTTCAATACTCATTTTTAAAGGTCCAATGCTATGTTTTATACGGGCGTTTGTGAACTACGTTTAGCACCTAAGTCTTGATACCTTTGTCGTAGGACTAAAAATAATGTATGTGTCAAAGAAACACCCCTAGGACTGAAAATGTTATAAATGTAGTTACATAATATGCCAGTGAAAAGGTAAGTAGTTCAAACTGAAATTAATGATATAAACCAGCAAGAATCTGCATAGGGTTTGAAAATGTAAAAGATCAGAACAAGTTTGGCGAAGGTGTCTAGAATATACAATTTTTAATTTTATCTAATATATCTTTTACTTCACCGGGCAAAACATTAAAGAACTTAAGCTTTTAGGGAATAAGTGAGACACGGACATTTGTAAATATGCAGGATTGTTGAAACATGGACAAATTAAACAAAACTCCAGGATTATTTTGATATGAATAGACTTTGGATGGTTAAATCCTCAAAAAAAAATGTAGCATCCATTACCAATGAATACTTAATTGTACCTTTGTATCATGATTATTATGAGGAAGCTGGAGCTTGATCTTACATTTTTCTTCTAACTTTCTAGGTTTGGGTCTGGGTTATCTTTATGTTAATCAAAAAAAAAAAAAATATATATATATATATATATATATATACACTAAACTTCCCATGACACTGAAAAAGCACTGGATATCAGACACCACAATGTTACACAAACATGTTTCTGGATACAGTAGAGGTTGTTGTGCTTGACCCACAGGAAGTGCGTGGAGCCGTGTATGACCAGCGGCGTCATCTCTGCCTCCTCCTCCCTCTTCATCAGCATGGGCATGAAGTGGTCGACCTCATTCATGTCTACGTTCCCCATGTAGTTGCGGCAGATCAACACCTGAAAAAATAAAGATAGAAACTTACATTTACCTGTAAACTCTGCAAACTTTGTCTTTAAGAATCACAGAGGAACCAGATACGACTGCGGTTCTGTGGGATGATTGGGCAACTTTCTCTTTCTCTTTTGATTACAGTCATTAACCTGGGCACTTGATATGCAATAACTGAGGTTACAAAACCAACTGTAGCCTTGGGTGATCTTGTGATAAACGAATCGAGTACGTGTGAGAGGCTATTAAATCATTTCCACTTATAAAAGAAACTTCAGACAAATATTAAAAGGAGGAAGGTTTACATTTTCACTCGTCTGAATTCACACTAAAAGCAGACTCGAGAGAGAATCTACATAATAACGCATAAAGCAGACAGAATTTGATTTACGAAGAATGGGAAATACTCAAGGACTTTATAACATGGGTGGAATCATTTAAACGTTTTGGTGATTTCCTGGAAGTGTTTGCAACAGCTTTGAAAATGGTTTCGTGTCCTAGAGCACTGTCAAAAGGATGGTTCCACAAACTTCACTTGCTTACTAGGGTCTTGGTGATTAGAAAGCTACAAAACAAGATTATCAGTGATAGCGGTGCCAATAACTGTGGAGACGAGCGCAACGTAAAACTTTTAATCATCATCTTCAACACTTGGTATCAATCTGAAGGCTTTTGGGATGCGCTTTTTGGACGTCACCCCATACGCTGGACTGTGTAAGTAGAGTCTCAATCGGAAAGATACCTTTTTTTTTTAGCTTTTGATTCTCTTTGGTTTACATGTGATAAAATGAAGCTCATCAAACTGAAAAAAAAACCAACAACTTGTTTTTGTTACTTTTTTGTTGTTTTCTGGTGTCTTTCAACAGTACCCAGCCCTATTGTATCAAGTGACCTTTTTTAATCAACTTTCAGTCACCCTGACCCGGACGCTCTTCTGCAGTAACTAAAGCACTAACAATAAGGACGAGAGTCTCTCCAGGGCGCCTTAAGAAATCACCACGCCTCTTTTTTAATAGAAACTCACTGGTGGAGATGAGTCAGCAGTCTTGTTCAAGCCCAGACAAAAAGTAGAGAGAAAGAGATGAAAGCCGTATGCTTGAAGGCTCCTGATCACACACGCGCCCTACACAAAGCTCCAAAGGAGATATCTGCGTGGTGGAGGTCAGACGGGGGGCACGCACAACAATGGCGACAGGAAATAAGAAATAAGAAAAGAAAAAAAAAGTCAGTAAAGTAATCTGGCAGAGGAGGGGAAGAGGGGGATGAACAGGCCACCGCTCGGCTTCAGTGAGAGGAGACATCAGCAGCAGAGTGGGAAGGGCAGAGGGCAGTGCGCAGGGAAATGGAAGTTTTCTGTATGAAATCAAAGAGATGCTACTTTTTGAAGCTACTAAAATAACAAACAGGGATATTAGCAAACTTCCGGGCATGCTTATTTGAATATAATAATGTACACATGCTATGGCCAATGTAAGAAGACCTCTGTATGAATGAGAGCTTACACCAGGGGTAGGCAATGCCATCTGACCCTCCAGCAAAGAGCCTCTGGCCCAAAGATGATTTTGAGACATATTATTATGCAAATAAGAGATAAAATACCTGTAAAAGTAAAAATGCTTATTGGGTTGTTTTGATTCAGTCTTAACGCAGAACTAAGTAGCTCATGCCCCTAGAGGCCATAAGCGCAACTGCAGGTGTCGTAGCATGTTGCGTTATTTTTACTCATTAATTGTCCGTGAGAGTAAATACTATGCTGACAGAAAAGACAAATGGAGTGAAGGGCCCGCAGTTAGCTTTGCCTGTTAGCCTGTTAGCTTCTTCTTCATGATTCTATTAGTGTGTATTGCGCCTTCGACCCGGAGCAGGGAAAATTGCAAGGGTGGTTTTCTGGCCAATGACACCCTACTTAGTTCTTCTTTACAGGAAAATCAACAGCTTGTTGTTGAAACTTGTGGAAAATACAATATTTTATATGATATATGAAAAATTACAGTTTTATTTGGGTCGCGGATCATAGGGCAATGGTGGGTCCCAAAGCCCATATGACTTGAGAACCACTGATGCAAAACATTGGCATTTGCAGATTTTGTTTTTCTACTTTTGGCAAAGATGAATATCGGCCCTCTATGACGGAAACTTCCCTACCCCTATCATACACTAACATAAGTTTATAGTCTGAAATGTAGACAGATGTGGTATTCTTACAAAATAAACCCGTGGGGCCAATTATACAGCACATAAGTGAATAAAACCATTATGGAAATGAGTCCAAGCCTCCCTCTTGCTTTCAATCTGATGCTTTTTAAACACTATTCCTGTATTGAGTGCTTCTAGGATTGTCGTTTGTGAAGTGTCGGCCAGTCGATCCACTCCCCGTGAGAAAGGACACCTAACAGCAGGACTCCAGCTGCGACAATTACGGCCCCGCTGCAATCACAGAAATGATCGCGAGGAGGTCATTATGCACCTCCAGGATTCTCTCGCATCAACACATCAACGCTTCACTGCCGCTCGCTCAGAAGCCGAGTGTAGCAGTTGAAGGCAGATTAACAAGGAAAACAGCGGCGGCGTATTGAGCTAAGGCTCAGGACTTCAAACAGAACACCTCACACAGTCCGTTAGCATATTTCATGCCCCAAAGCAGCGCACAGCTACTTAATAATCCAGGTCTCATTAAATTCATCTGTGGATGTGTTTGCCAAATTGAGCCACCGCACTCTGACAAAAGCACATAATGGTGAAATACAGTTATATAAATATAACAACAGCTCTCCAATGTGTTTTTTCTTTTCTTTTACTTACAGTAAGAGACACTTAACTACTCTTCATCTATGTTTCCAAAAGTACAAAGTGAGAGCCGCCCAGTCACCATAACTGTTATTCTGCAATTTATGGAAACTTCAAGGACAAAAATTCAGCAAATCTATCAAAATGCTCAATCCAAAACGTCATGGCAACAAGATTTTTATTTAATATCTTGGTTCTTATTACGTCACATCTCCGTAGTGTTTCATGCGGATGAGAACCTAATTATATTATGTACAATATGAACAATTGGTAGAAAGAATGCTTTAAGCATGTACAATCATGGCACGATGAAAAATGACAATGAAAAGAATATAAATTATATTCAGTTATACGACAGTGTACTTAAAAGAGACATGGCAACTCATTTTTCTTCCGTCTATCTCTCTAGCCATCTTTCTCCAACAAACTACATTTACATCATCTGCTTGACGTAAATGGCACACAGCTTGCAGAAATCTGAAATTAGAATGTACAGTATTTTGAATACAGGATGAAATAAAAGATTGAAAGGAGTTGTATTGGCTTCATAACACAAAGCAATCTGTGTGGATATCAATATAACCCACTCACTTCTGACCTCAAACTGCATCCATAGAGCGGGAGTCTGAATGACACAAATACAGTAGTAGGCACATCTGCACAGATAACTCCTACAGCCTTTCAAACTAATCACATACAGCCCAGTGTGGCACCGTACAATGGGAGCAGCACTGCACTGTGGGGTGAGTTCACAGTGCTTTACTTGTCAATGCTGCAACACAGAGGGAAGAATATGAAAAGATGCCACTGACGCCTGCGATCTGTGGAAAGTGTTTAACTGTGTGTGTAGACTGTCAGTGTCTGTCAAGGTTAACAGCAGCTGAAGGCGCCATTCTTCTGCTCGAAAACAATGGGGTAAACAAACACAATAGAACAATACTTCTTGGTTTAAACTGGAATCGTAATAACCCAAAGTTCGTGAAGATTCGGAGAAGACATCAGGAAAACACTTTTTATTTATTTTAGTTTTCTTCAGCTTTCTTTAGCCAGGGTACGATTGCAATGCGATGATTATGTGGTGACCATAAGATCAAGGGCAAAGCTCTATGTTCCTATTCTCACCTATGGTAATGAGATCTGGGTCATAATATAAAGGACAAAGATACAAGTGGTCAAAATGAGTTTCTCTGCTGGATGACTGGGCACACCCTTAAAGTGATAGTCTGTAAGTTTGGAAAGTGAGGAGAGAGAGAGTGAAATTTGAAAGTAAACAATCAAATATTGGTCCAGAAAGCAACTCCTAGTTTGGAAAGTGAGGAGAGCAGGAACAGAATTTTCAAAAGTAAATGATCAAGCTCCTCCCCGTCCTTTCCTGATTGGCCCTGACGGGCCGGGTCACAGGAAAAGCGTGTCTCATTGGTCAAAGTGGTATCCCGTGGTTTCTGATTAGTGTCTAAAATCAGCAAAAGCAGGGACTTTAGAAAGAAAATAAAGATTTAATATTACTTGTGTTACGTCAAATTTCAGACCCAGGCGGTCAATTATACACAATCTATTGAATTTGTAAAGCATTTAATCTCACAGACTATCACTTTAAAGGAGCTCAGTTACATGGGGGGGAGCTTGGAGTAGAGCCACTGCTCCTTCACATCGACAAGGGCTCTGTTCCGGGCGCCTTCTGGCCGCCTGCCTGTGGAGTCACATTGGGAGGAGGCCCAGGGGAATGCTGGAGGGACTACGTCTCTCAGCTGGCCTGGCAACCCCTTGGAAACATTGGAGGATGAGTGTGTGGAAAGGGAAGTCTGAGCATTTCTGCTCAGTCTGCTGCTTCCGCAACGCGACCCAGATAAAGCAGAAGAAGATGAATGGATGGTTGTACTGTTATAATGTTAGTCATAATTATATTATAAAAAAGGACAAATGGGCCACGGAACAATTCAATAAATTGCTGGGTCACTACTACTGGTAACACATCTATACCGCCTTTGCTCTGCCCGAACCCGTCAGATCTCGGAAGTTATGCAGCAGCTTTAAGTGTTCAGAAAAGCACTATAATAATAATAATAAAAAATATTATTATTATTATCATCATCTAGCGTGAGACCACTAACTTGACAACTCTATGACAACAAGGACAGTAGTTTATCCATTTTCTTATTAATGTATTTTTGCCTGCTAATACTTATAAGTTACTTTGGACACCATCAAACCTTTGACAGAACCAAGATAGGGCAGTGGTTCTCGCATATCATGGTTCTAAAAAAACATATATTCCACTTGCATCCGCTGATGACCCCAACTACTTGACATTTTCCATTCAAGAGGTAGGTCATGTAGGTCAGTGCTTACAGTGAAGTACCCACTGCTATGCTTTAAGGGGGAAACAAGCCTTCCTCCAGCAGCAGCACTATAGCTTACCTCAACCATACAACCCCCAAATCAAAGCTCATTATTCAGCTTGGAGCCCTAATGAAATAGCAGGGCCCCATTTGGCAAGGTCAGAGTGAAAGTTGAGCATCTCCTTACTTGCCTGGGGGCGTAAGAGGGAAGGATATAGAAAAATAGCAGGAAAACCTTTAATCTGCACAATCAGACACTGGGGCTGGGAGGATCTGATCCTACTCCCATAAGGGTATTGTGAAGCATATAAGGCCTCTTCAGCAATTCCTTCTTCGAATACATTAACCCATGGAGATTCAGATGCAGAGCGTGATGATAGGAAATGAGGAGAAATAACACGCAGTTTCTCTTCATTTTATTTTTGCAGAGGGAAGAACTGACTAGATGCAAATTAACTAAAGACAAACCTTTTTGAGAAGAGGAAAAGCTGTACAATGTATTGTTATCGCAAAATTAGGAGACGCAATATCCATATTGTGACTGAGAAACCATAAATTTGAGGTCTTCTATTTTACTGAGCTTTACACATATGTGAACACAGCTTCAAACAGAAACACATAAAGACTTAAAAATGTGCAGTTTCAGTTTTAAGTTCAGTCAAAAGTAAAACTAAATCTTAAAGTTCAGTTTTAGTCGTGCTTTCCTGTTACTTATTCGTAGTATTTTCTTAACGACTTGTTTTGACGGATGAAAAAGTTAATTGCAACCAATTTTTGTTTAAATTGAATTACAGTAAACATACAGTGTATTGCAATGACGTATTACTAAGGTTCTTAAAGGAACAGGCCACCATTTTTCCATACTGAGATATGTTCTTACCTGAGCTTAGACGAGTTGATACGTACAGTACCTGTCTGGTCTTTGTGCGTGGCCGTGGTAGAGCTTGGTCACTTCTAACATCACCCCGTTTGGAGCCATAGGAATATACTGGGAGGGGCCAAATGCTAACAACATCTTTGGTCGTTTTGCGTGACTGAGGGCACGCACAAAGACCAGACAGGTACATATCAACTAAGCTCAGGTTAGAACATATCTCAGTATGGAAAAACAGTGGCCTGTTCCTTTAAGCCATCATATGCACTTGTTTGGTAGTACTACACTTAAACTGCAGGTGGACGGCTTAAGAACCTTTGTTTAAGATGCAAAACATCTGTACAAGCAATCATGTGTCAATGTCAAAATTGCAAAATTCAAGACAATTATCGAATAGGCTATCTCTTTTTTCCCCCCAAACTGTGTGCAGCCCTATTAAGAAAATTCCAATACCTTCAAGACTTTATTTGCAGAAAAGATTATCATTTGAATATCCCAAACACATGGCACTCTTAATATTTGTATTAATTAGTTATCCTGGCTTATGACCACACCCACCACATGTGCAATATGCCTGGGCGAAAGAGCTAGATTTTAATCACGAAAGGTCAAGTAAGTATGTCAACCATTGACTCTTTATTAATAACCCACAGGCATGTGGGTGTTATTTATAGACTACATATGGTAGCCTACTTACTGTACGCGCTATCTAACTGAGTCGCCCATTCACTGATTAACCAGGGATATAATTAATGCAATTTAAAAGACAATTCCAGGCGCCACAAAAGTAAAGAATAGACTTTGAAATGCCACGGCGCATCACTCGCGCCAGGAATGCATCAGTGCACAACAACAAGCCGCCCAGTGTGCAACGACGCTCCTACGGCGAAACGAGTTTGGCAAGTTGAACTTCAAGTGCTGCTGCTGCACGGGTAATAGGACACGTCTGATCTCACTCAGCCTGTCATCGCCCACAAATAAATCAAAGTGGACTTAATCTTCTGCTAAACTGCACAACATGTCGGACAGATTAAAAACACGCACAGACGTTACAGTATGTTTGAGGTATCGCGATGTAGCAGGTGGTTCCTTCACACTTGTGTCAACTTCCCTCTCCTCTAAACTTACCTTCCCCTTCAAGTCGAGGATAAATATCGCCGAAGCCGACATCGTAGCGGAGGAAAGCTGGATGGAAAAATAAATTAAAAAAACAAGCTCGGATAAAACGTGAGTCCACTGGAAGATATGGGTCACTTATAAGGGATAATGCGCGCTCCCATCCTCCTCCATCCTCCACTCCCTCAGACGCAGCGTTTACTGCAAACTCGCTGCTGGCTTTCCTGACAGAGCGTAAAGCTGGCGACTGGTGCCTGACTGTATTTCCGACTACAAAATAAATAATAAATAAAACCATAGATTCATATCATAGTAGCCATATGATCATTTAGGCCTACAGTCTATAAAACAAATAGCCTATGCTACAATATAATATAATCAAATATCATAAAATGTATATGTTTGGGTTGAACTAAAGTTTGTACATGTAGTAATCTGAACTAGATTGTGTTGAACAAAAATACCCGAGGTCATATAGTGAAATGAAGAGTCTTCAGGTTTTGAATAGTCTGTACCATACTTTCAGTTAAAGTGCATATGACACATTAGACACAATTTTTGCTAAAACATAGTTAACACAATTATATTTAAGATTTGATTACCCAGCTTTGTAAAGTTTGTCCATTTTTTGTGATGTTTATACTTTCACTTCCTTATTGGACACCGACAGGAAGTGACATAAGAAGGTAAACATAAGGCGGGCTCATTAAAATTGCTGTTTCACTGAAATAAAATGATAATTATGAAACTGATGAACTTGCAACTGATGTTATCCATCTAAACAAGTCATATTTTCCAAAAGCATTAAATCCTATCATATGCACTTTAACTCATTTTGCAATGTATTTCTTGCGGTTTACCTTTATGTTGTTTATTACATAGCCTAGGCCTATTACCAATTATTGTTAACATCAAAATCTCAATCTAATCAATTGCAAACAACTTCTAGGCCTAAATGAAACATCTAAGCTAGTTTTATTGTGAAGGATGTTCTCTTCATTTCCCTTTTCTCTTATAAATAAAAGTGACTTGATGATGTGTATTTACGGGGTGGCAGCTCCTCGGTCTGACAGCTCAGTGGCACGCAAACCTGTCAGGTCACCTCAACGGCTTGACGGGCCCGAGCACAAAGGGACCCGGCTTAAGACTGTATCAAAAGCTAAACCAGAATTATGCAAAAATCACGCCTCTGTTCAAGTCTCAAGTCTACTAGGGTAAAAGGTCAGTGAAATAAAAGCCTCGTGTTTCGTAAAAGTTGGCGAACTTCTATGATTCAGCTCATTTCACAATCAGTTGCATAAAAAGACACACAGACAAATAGTAGCCTATGAGACACATGGACAGTGTAAAGAATTAAAACAAACGTACGGCTGTTTTAAGTTCAGGATTTTACTGTAAGTTCACACTCATTAGAACAACACACTTTCTCAAAGGCACGATATTTATGGATTTCTGTTATTCAGTTTTGGCTTTACAGTAATACGTGTCTTTCTGTGCTGATTGTCAAAAACGTCTATACAAAAAGATCTCTCTGAAATAACCTCTAAAATACATAACTGCGTCTAATTCCACAACGTAAGGTTTCTAACAGGCCATCTGAGAGGAGAGGGACGTCTCAGCTACAACAGAGCTCAGCTGACACTTCATCTGCAACACCACGGCACAGTTACAGACATCAATAATGTTACTTGCTTTATTATAACAGAAATTAAAACATTAGTCCGATAACGCCTCTATAAACTCAGTAACTGTCTCCTGCTGACCATTTCAGTGCGCTGCTAACAAATACAAGAACTTCATTATCAGTCGTTTCCAGTAACCTTTGATGCATACAATTGCCTCTCTATACTTTATTACAAATACATTAGACTATATCAATAATTACCAATTGTAATAACACACTTACCATTTAAAAATGCATTAGAAAACATCATTTTTTTGAGGACATTGCTTTGTCAGGCAGTGCATTATATTGACACAAAAACATCAACATAGAGTGTTCTAAGCTTGTAATTTACACCTAAAGCATGACTGAGCACACACTAATAGAAAAAAAGGAGGAAAAACATGAATACATCTCACTCTATATTATTCAAAACCTATAGTTGAACTGAAAAGGACCCTGAGTACCAACACTATATGCAGGTCTTGTACCATCAGTGGTGCTTGAGAACCCCCTGTCCTAAGCTATACTAAAATCGATGTCATCCATCTCCTCCTCACTGTCGTCCAGGATCTCTGCTGCTCTCTCGGCTCGCTTCCGATCACTGGGCTGGATGTAATTATCTTCAATGAAGCCGTCATCGTCTTCCTCAATAACCGGAGGCATGCATTGTCCAGCGTGCATGGTAAATCCCATGTCCATACCTGAGGTGAAAACAGGTTTATTCAAATGCTGCAGTACTATTTGTTTCCGATAAGAAATGAACTCCAACCTGATTGCCGACTGACTGTGTCTGCCTCCCGGAGTCTTGTGTGCCTGTAGCTGGCCATGTAGCGCCGCACCACCTGGCATTTAGCCAACAGAGTGATGAGGGCAGAGATGGAGATAGCAACAGCCAAGACAACAACAAGGAACTCCCACTTATGAGATGTGCGGTTCTCTGGGTAAGATTCTGTTGCTGAAACAAAGGAAAGTCAGCGAATGAGGCCAGAATTATTCAAATGTATGGCTTAATTCTGAAACCAAAGCTACACCTCTCTGCAATAAGTGCTTTATGCGTAAAGTTGTAAAATGTATAATACGTTTCAAGCCAGAGGTATTTAACTGCACTTATACACAAATTACTATTTGATAGGCTTTTTGTTCATTAAATGCCAATCCCCAACATTTACTGAAGGTTAACGGAACCCACCCAAGTACCCATGATCAAATAAAGGGAGTTTAGGTTTCATTAGGAAGTATTATTTTGTGCATGAATGTACAAAGAGAATTTAACATGGGTTTTGAGACCCGTTCATCAGCGATATGCAAGTTAGGGCCGGTTTTCTTCATTGTCAAAAGACCAAGGGCCGGACCCTCCAATGTAGGCCGAAGTAAAGCATCACTTTCTTCAACTGCCAGTGTTATACATCATATATGGCCTAAATGGGTGTTTTGCCAAGACATTTTAATGGACTTGACAGTATTTTTCACATTTCTAGAGGACTTTAACAGGCATTTTATCTCTGATTCTTGTAATAATATTCCTCAAAATCATCTTTATGGCCAGAGGTTCTATGATGGAGGGTCGACTTTGGCCCCCGGGCCTGACATTGCCTACCCCTGCAGTACATCTTTGACATATTTGTTAATACCTTAGTTAATTTGCTCCTAATCCTAGAAATTCTTTCAATTGCATTTACATAACTTACACTGGATAGGCAGGTTTGCGAAGTCACAGGCTGACTTTTGCCCTAGTCTAAAGATAAGGGCCTCGATGGCAGCCCAAAGTCAAACATGCATACATACTTCTTTTTCTTCTGTTTTGTTCTCTGTTGTGTGTAATCATATTTTTGGAAATCATCATTCGGGGATCCAAAGGCTATAATGGCTGATTTTCCCTGACATTGTATACCCACTAAGTTCATTGTCACTATCGAACACAATGTCCTGCAGAAGTAGAAACACAGTTTGATCCCAGTTGGCAGTGGATCTCACAATCAGTGACCTTTATAATGTTAAAACCCCGCTGTATATGCCTCTTTATCAAAAACATTGAATGTGTAGCAATACTCATTTCTTCCACTCTGTCAAATCTGACTTACAGTTGACTGTTGTGTTTAGTAGCGCTGTTAACAGTGGTCCTTCAGTTGATGCTTCCATTTGAGTTTGTTTTTCGAGTCTCTTTCATGAGTCACCAGAGAGTGATTGCTGTTTTATGAAATGCTTTTGGCCTCCGAAAAAAAGAAGGAAATTATATCAGTCCAAAGTGCTTCTTAAGACGATCCATCTCAGAGCAAGCTTTAGAGACAGTACAGGTTTCTGAAGCCAGACCCACTATTGTCCTTATCCTCCAGTTTATGTTGAAAACAATGAATCGTAAACAAACAGACAACATACAGGATCTCCAGATGAGGGAGGCAGTTTCCGCTCGATTGTCCAAATGTCCACTAGATGGCACTGTTGCGTGCTAGGCAGGGGGACTCCGGGGTCATTAATAAGTGAAGGGCAGTCCCATTAACTTCTGTTGCATGAGCTGAAAGTGGATCCAGATTTGTCCTGCTGAGCTGTACAGTAAGAGGGGGAGAAGACTGTTAACAACTCAAAATAATCTCTCAGATGCTTTCCAAAACAAAGAGCATTTTTAAGTCTCAGACTACAATACTTCAATCACTCTCGTGCTTTGTGCCTTTGAAATCTGTCTTTCTGAATATTTTATAACTGAACAGCACAAATCGAGGAACAGTCACATGACCTAAAAAACTAAATGCTATTTTGTGATTGAGTTTCATCATTTAGCCGAACACAGCCGTTTTAATTGAACTGATGTGTCAGGAGCCCACAAAGATACAAAAGTATGTCACAAACAGGAAGTCACATATACTATCAATGCTTCCTCTAGAGATAAACAAATGAAAACCAATCAGTCTGTGTCAAATACAGCCGACTATTTTGAACTTCATTAGTTAACCTTTTGCACCAGTATTGTAACCAACAAAATAATCATTAAGGTATGGTCCTTTGTTGTCAATCTTACATACAGTCAGTGTTGGGGCGTAACTAAATACATGAATTTAGAATACTCATTTTGAGTAACTGTATTCTGGTAAAGTTACACTTTCATTTAAGAGTATTTAGAATACAGTTACTTTCCAAATACCAAGTGAATACATCCCAGTACTCAATCATTACACTTTAGCTCCATATTGCACAACATTATTAATAAGTAACGTTTAATGTTGACCTGTTTTTCTTATGATAAAATAAAGATTTAAAACGCCTTTTGCCACAGTTCATACAAACACTGCACATGTGTCACATGATGCTGTGATCTGCATTTGGCAAGTGAGTTAAAGAGTTCCTAATTAATGCCAAGTGAGTTTATAACAGGTGTTCCAACAATCGTAGTCTTCATTTTTGTAATTATACGCCATATTATACATAAATATAATGACAATCAATGTGAAAGTATTCTAAAAGTATTCAAAGTATTCAAAATACAGTATTCTGATTAGGCAAAGTAACGGAATATGCTACAAAATACATTTTAAGGTAAGTATTTCAGTATTCAGTAACTAAATACAATTTCAATGTATTCTCCTCAGCACTGCATACAGTATACATAAAACAGTGTGTAAAGTCTATTGTAGAGGCTTTGTCATGATCCAAGCTTCCTTGTATATGAGTCAGCAGCAACAGCACTGTAGCAAAATGCAAATCCCAATATGCTTAATACAAATATTTAACAGTGCTAGTGTTTATAAGTCTATGCAAATGTAAGGTTTGCATGTGCCAAAATGCCTCACCCACACCATTACCTATAATACACCGCAGATGTAGTTACATAAGCCACGTCCTGTCATTTTTATTTTTGAAAGTTTGTACCTTGCCCTTTAATACAAAAACTTAATCATTATTTTGTTGGTTTGCACATTTGCTTGACTAGTGTACAGGCTTAAACATTAACTGAACAAATGATACTTTTTTTTACTTTTTTTAACTTCACTTTGAAATAGAGTGACCGATCGTGTTGTTGATGAACCTGTAGAGAAGATTTTCCATAAGAAGTCATCTGTACTTTTTCACTTTACACAAACATCTTGGTTGGTTTAACTTAGTCCTGAGCATTTTACTCGTTCTTCTTCCGGGGCAACCTCTTTGAGAATTGGGTGACTATGGTATATAAGGACTATTGTGCTGTTTTTTTAAAGCAGTACTAAGTAACGTGTTTACCTAATAAATCCTTTCCGTAGTCCCTCTGGGGGTAATACAAGTGTTAATGGGATGATTGGAGGGTCTTTCATCTCCCCCTGGTGTCTCTGGCCAGAAAACCATGCTTGCAACTTGACTGCCACCGGGGCGGAGCAACCAATACACACTAATAGAATCACGACGAAGAAGCTAACAGGCTAACGGGCAAAGCTAACTGCGGGATAGCGCCACTTTAAACAGTATTTACAGCCAAGTTTGAGTGAAAAAAAATATTCCCATTGTATAACTGGATGTACAACACCCCTCTCTCCCTTCACCTTTTCTGTCAGCGTAGTATTTACTCTCCAAGACATTTAATAAGTTAAAAAATCGTAACTTGCTAAGACACCTGCAGTTGCGCTTATGGCCTCTAGGGGCAAGAGTTACTTAGTACTGCTTTAACTGTTGTAGGAAACCACAATTCTTATAAGAAAATCAATCCAGACACAGAAAGAGCATACAAACTACTTATGCCACGGGGCCACCTCAAACATTGATAATTTGTTTATTTAGCCGCTTACATGTCTTTACTGTCACTACCATTATGTCCTTTTGAATAACCCATATGTGACCTCCCATATTCATGACGGTAACAAACAAAGTGTAAGTACTGCAAATAGCTTACTCCAGACATATTTTGTAGCCTATATCTCCGTCTAGCAGTGATTCTGTGCAACACCAGGGTTCCCGGCTGTTTACCGCGGCCATTAGAGCCTTTCCTTTTTCCTTTGCAGCCATTCTTTGTACTCGCGAGCGCTGTAGCCGTAAACACAGCAACTCTTTATCTCTTCCTGCTCTGTCCTCACAGCAGTGGCAAGGCAGAACAAAATACACACAGCGTGCAAGAGCAACACCGGGGGCAATCCCAAAGACGCCTGGGAGGAAAACATCTCTTCCTACCGCGCCATATATTCGGCATTTGCATACATTTGCCTGCGAAAAGTTCAGACATGATTTCCCAAACTTCAGGATCAAGATGCGACGTCAGTTTTTGAGGCGCTAATGATGGCCAGGAGCGCTGTGGAGCCTCCCGATTCTGTCATCAAACTGCATAAAAGATCAAAAATGAGACTCCTACAAAGCATTAAAGTTTGTCTTTGAGCAGCCAAATTAACTGTAAGTAGACGGCGGTGCGTGTTTTAAAACAAGTCCCGTATTTCATCGCGGCGCATTTTGTCAAGGCATAATCTTAAATGTAATCTAGTGCAAATAAACATCTCTTTCTTCTAGGTCGAAGACAATCAGCGGTACTCACACACACAATAGCTTTTCCCGGCCCATCCTCCTTTCACCGCTAACTTTAGAAATGTTTGATATTCGTGAGGTACTGCAGTGTAGGCTAAGGTCGTTCTATCTTAAGTGAAGTGCATATCATGTTGGTTTTGCCTATCATGCGCCGCGCAGTGTAAACACTAGCAGAGTGCGCTAACCTTTCACCACAGCTAGAAGGTCCCAGGTTTGATTCCCACCTGAACGGGGCCTTTCTGTGTGGAGTTTGCATGTTCGGCCCTGTGTCTGCATAGGTTTCCTTCAGGTACTCCGTTTTAGGGCTGCACGATATTGAAGTAACTTGCGATATGCGATACCGCTGTGAAATATCGCGATAACGATGTTATTGTGATATTTCACTATTTCAACATATGTTCCATTCTAATTAAACACAAATTGCATGTAAGTAATTTTTCAGCAAATTGTGTCAAAACAAGACTTATAAAACACTGCATCAGCGCCACAACAAGACAAAAATGTTACTCAATTAGTTTAACTAAAACTTTTAACTAGAACTTTTTTAACTGGAACTTTTACACATTTAAGTGCACTGAGTTTGCAAAAAAATGTGTCAATCTCAGCCCGATGAAGACTTTAGTGATGTTGCGATATATTGTGGCTTCTTGCGATATGGATATTCCATACATCCATCCATCCATCTTCTTCCACTTGTCCATTGCCGGGTCGTGGGGTCAGCCGTTGGAGCTGCCCAAATCACATTGCACCAGCCCCTATGGCTCCTCCTGCATGTGGTGGGTCCACGGGAGGACGGCCTCATGGTTCTAACCGGGCCTGTTGGTCTCTCATAAGGGGCTTCTGAACCGCTCTTTGTCTGACCCGTCACCTATGACCTGTTTGCCATGGGAGACCCTACCAGGGGCACGAAGCCCCCGACAACAGAGCTCCCAGGATCATTCGGGCGCTCAAACCCCTCCACCACGTTAAGGTGGCGGTTCCAGGAGGGGGATGGATATGGATATTGCATCATCTAATATCGTGATATGATATTTTTGCAATATATTGTGTAGCCATACATATTTGGAAAAGGTCATGTGACTGAAACATGATTAGATTGAACATTAGTTGGTCATTTTCTTGAGTTAACAAGAGTTGTCAGTGCCTTAACTCTGACATAAGGTACTGAGGTGGCTTTTGAACTTCTAAGGGGTCATCTTGAACAAAGTACATTAAGCATTAAGAAATGAAGACATCACAGGGACTAAACGATGGGTTTGTGCGTAGCCAGGACTCAACTATAGAGACTAATTAACCTAGAGAATTCTCTGCGCACAAAGACAAAAGTAAGTTGCTGGATCCCAGGCCTGTAAAGGGGAAACATTTTTGGAGTACCTGCTGATATTTTTTCATCTGGGTTGCGGCAATTCATCTTAGGGTCACAGTGCAGTACATTGTTGATAATTGCTGCTTAAAAGTTTGTGACCGGGGCCACAAACGGATGACTGCGAGCTGTCCCATTATTTCTGTCATGTCCTTGTTTTCAATACTCAATACTCTTTAAAGTGGCTGTTAGTGCAGTTTGTTTTGGATTGACACAACTACTGGCCTACATCAGCAGCTGGGTCACTGGTTTTCCCAGCAGAGAGACAAACACACAAAAACAAAGCCAATTTTCCCTTTTTACTGACAACTTGATATTATGTAAAATCCAGTCACCTGTTTACTCTCAATATTAGCTGAGAGTCAATATTAGCTGTGAGGAGAAACGCAAACACAGCATTACCAGAGTATTTTACATTTACGAAACACACAATACAACTGCTGCCCTTACCCTGTGGCAGAATGGTTCACCCGCTCACGCCGCTGCAGTGCTACCATTATGGGCACTCTCTGCGAAATGTAGAAATGTTGCTACAGGTTGGACCGAGGTGCGCTGCTTTCCCTGTGTCCTGTGTGAGTTAATGGATAACTTCTGTAACTAAGGTGTGTCCTCATTTGCCTGCTGTTCTCCTTTTCTGGCCAATGGGAGGACAGACCTGCTAAGGCAACGCTGGCCAAACCAGGAAGAGGAATATGACCATGTGTTATGGGCAGGTGAGGAGACCAGTCTGACCAGTCCCAGCACCTGCAGAGTAAACAGGATAATTTGTTTATACATGCATTTGCTATTCTAACCTTATTCTAATAGAGCAGCATCGCTTTTGGCAAATCTATGTGTACACTATAACATTTTGTCACAGAGAAAATTAATTCAAAACTGTCTAAAGGTCCTTCTCCATCTTTTCATGACTTAATCAAATAATTTTGTGTACGATACAGTCAGCAAGAGGTTTGCACTATAGCATCAATTTGGACTTGACTGAGTTGCTGGGATTTGGAAACGAGTCCTTGGTAGTTATTGCAATAATTGTACGCATAAAATCTGACAATTCCCAAAAGTGTTGATCTCATCCTGTCTCCAAAATGGACTCAAGCACGAAAACAAAATATGTTAATTCCTTTCTTTCAACAATTTCCCAAAGTTCTAATTATCTGCAAACAATGCGTCTCGCCTTAACCATGCCCACTTTTCTATGTCCATGTTCCCTGGGATAGGAAAACAAGTTGGTGGCGACAGGGACTTGTGTTTACTTAAGACCTCCCGTCCAGGCCGAGCGGACCAGTGTGTGCTCTGAGAGGAAAAGCAGTGACCGTGAAAACAATAGGGCCACTTCCGGAGCACTCCGCAGCACTCCCTGCCTCTTCACAAGTGTGTCCTCTCGCCATCCCTGTGTGGGATGGGCCCACGGCAGGATGGCTTGGACCTGGGCCTTGGCCACTCTTTTTGGGAACAGGATGGGTCAGGATAGAGGACAGTGAAATGTTAAGTCAGCAATAAATGAAAGAAGGTGGTCCTCGGGATGACCAGAAAATAGTGTGTTATACTAAAACACAGAGGGGTTGCCATTGGGCATCTTGAAGCTCTTTCACTCGAACCTAAAAATCAAGTCAGAAAACTTGGGTTAATCATGGACTCAGACCTGAATTTTAACAGTCATACATCAGCGGCCTATTACCATATAAAAAAAACATTGCTAAAATAAAAACATAATGTCTAAACTGGACTGGGAGAGACTAATTCATGCATTTGTCTCCAGTCGGTTAGACTACTGTAACGGCCTGCTCACTGGCCCCTCTAAATGAGCTGTTAAACCACTGCAGTATATTCAAAATGCTGCTGCTCAAGTCCTGACCAGAACCAGGAAATACAACCATATTAGTCCAGTCACTCAGAGAATAGACTTTAAAACAGCTCTGCTCGTGTATAAGTCCCTTCATGGTCGGGCACCAAAGTACATCGCTGACATGTTACAGCCGTATGAACCATCTCGGGCCTTGAGAACCTCAGGGAGGGGTCTCCTGGTGGTTTCTAAAGTCACGTTTCAGTTTCACGCAGCAAAGGTCTGGAACAGCCTCCGTAAGGATGTGAGACAGGCCTCAACTCTGACTATGTTTATGTCAATGGGCGCTGGCTGCTCTGCTTTGTGACCGCAACACTGGAGGCCGCCATTGCTCCTCCATTGCTGTAGTACCTCCATTTGGCCGCTAGACCCCCATTGAAAAGCATTGGACTTTAGACACGTTAAAAACAACTTTAATGCCTGGTTTCAATTTTTCAACACTTAATATGGCTACATATTCCTCCTGAGATAACCCTGGGTTAGTCAACAAAAAAGAAACCAGGCTGGTTTTCGATTTTTTTTTTTTTTTTAAATCTCCTACTTAACGGAGGTCGGACTGTTGGCATTGGAGCTGCGCGAGCTACACGTCACGCAAGGGCCGAGTCTACAGTGAGATCCCGCCCTTTTGCCCTTATTAGGAACATGCTTCGTCAGAGCTGGGGAGGAGGAGCCTGTAAATCCGCCATGATTTCCCCCTCGAACGTGGTCATTGTGGTAAACGGGGAGGAGTGAGGAGGAGCTGTCTTTTCTTTTTAACAGTCTATGGTTTATGTCCAGGCTGAAAACATGCCTATTTACTGCTGCCAATTGACAGTATTAATTTTGATATATAATTTTAATACATACATATTGTATGTATGTATTTTTTATATATTTGTATTAGTTGTATCAATTGATTTGTTTTATTGTGTTATTTTAATTGTATTCTTATTGTGTTTGTGTGTTTTCGGTGTGAGGCACATTGAGTTGCCTTGTGCATGAAATGTGCTGTATAAATAAATGAGCCTTGCCTTGCTATAGTTTTGCATAAAAACGTACCACACCAGTTCATTTTTTATACTGAACGCTGTCACTATGTCTTGGGCATGGCACTTATACTGCGGCTTGCCTCTGTGTCTGCGAACGTCAAGTTACCCATTACAGTGGTATTTCCATAATTTGACAATGATTTTATTCCTTTTTCAAACTGAAAAAGGGAGCTGCAGTGCCTCTCGAAAGTACTAATACACATTGAACTTTTGCACATTTTGTCATGTTTACAACCATACACATAAAGATCTTATTTTGAATTTTTTACTGAAAGTTCACACACATGTAACAGACAACTGTGAAGTGAAAGCAAAATGATACATGATTCTGTTATTTTTCAAAAAATAGAAAAGTGAAAAGTGGGGTGTGCATAAGTATTCATACAGCATTTTCTGAGTGCATTAAATTGCCTTTATAACATTCCTAATGACTGCAGAATGTTGACACCTTGCCCTAACCATTAAATAGAGGCCACCTGTGTGTAATCTACTCTCAGTATAATTCCAGCTGTTCTGTGAGGGCCTCAGAGCTATGGTCAGAGTGTATTGGTCACTAAACAACATCATGAAGGCCAAGGAGCACACCAGAGAGGTCAGGGATAAAGTTGTGGAGAAGTTTAAAGCAGCGTTAAGTTATTCAAAGATTTCCCAAGATTTGAACATCTCACGGAGCACTGTTCAATCCATCATTCAGAAATGGAAAGAGTATAGCACCACTGCGAACTTACCAAGACACGGCCATCCACCTAAACTAACAGACCGAACAAGGAGAGCACTGGTCAGAAATGCAACCAAGTGCCCCAAGATAACTCTGGAAGAACTGTGACGTACTGCCGCTGAGCTGGGGGAATCTGTACATGGGACAACTATAAGGCCTGTTCCACACCGCACATGGATTCGTGAACGAATTGACGAGCGAACCGCTGCCGCCTCCGCTCCCGAAAACAAAAATGGAACTCGAGCGCATTTTTTCCGCGTGTCGGCTGCGCAGCGAAGCGGTTTTCAGCACCAAATGTGCAAAAATCACTTTTATAAAGCAATTTCACGTCTATCCCATCTTGTACTTGGAATACATAAGGAAATATAACCAGGGTGCGATTTGCTGGGGGGGATGGGGGGGATTTTCCCCCCTTCTGGTTTTCTTGTCCCCGTCTCTGTTTCTTTTATCCCTATCCCTACTTCTACTGTATTATTGTATTAAACGTAAGGGGATACATTGTAAAACTGGCTATGTGTTCAAGGTCCGTGCACCTGCTGGCCAATTGATTTCATTTTACACGCGGGTGATCTCTGTTAGCGGGCTTTAATGCGCACGGGGTCTATACTCTGCAGATGACTGCTGCAGAGAGCGAGGGTCTGCGGAGTCACAAACACTCATGGATCGCATGTCTCGTCACCAGCAACTTTGCAAATAGGTGTTTTTCTTTTTTTTTAAATTATGAATGCCTGAAAGCTGACGCGCTCCCGGGATGGCACTCTCACACTATATTGTGAGAGTGGACTTTTTAAGTGTAGCCTGTAAGGCTGCATGTGTCATTTCTGATGAATGAATATGCACAGAGAACTGTGTTATGTATCCTGATTGACTTTATGATCAGTTAAATCTGTTTTGCACACATACAGAAATGAACGGGACTGGCGTGTCTTAGCCCCTCGCTCTCTCTCTCCCTCTGTGTAGAGCGCTGCAGAGAAGTCGCGCACAGACGCACATGCTGTAGAAAATAGGTCTCCACAAAAGCGTTCTCTGGACCACAAACAGCAAAACGCTGCTTATTTTATGTATGAAAAAACCGCTGTAAAGATGATAGACTGAATCGTGGCTGAACTATGAATGCGCGCATGCAATGAGTGGCGGCAACCGCCCCAACCCGACGCGCGATCAAAGGAGAATGTTATGACCTTTGCATTGAATTGGGCTGTGCGCGCTTATATTCAGCCCAAAAACACACAGGCACGGACGCCCTGCACACAACGGCATCAACTTCACCCTCCGCTCCACACACACTGAGCTACTACTAGACAGTTACAACACACCTTACAACACTGGGATCAAGTTCAACAGCATGAAATGCATGTGCTTTTTATGCAATAATAGTGATTGAGTAACTATGCCCACTTCTGTTTTTTGACAAATCGCACCCTGTGAGTAACTATCCCCACTTCAGTTTTTTTGACAAATCGCACCCTGAATATAACTATAGGCGTATTAATAACAGCATTTTCTATGTACTACTACATTTAGATTTTTTTTATATGCATAAAACACATTATGCACTTAAGGAGACATATCAGTTGTATTCCTATCTTATAATTAATAGTGCTGCTTTAGAATGAACCATGACGAGTTGTTTTGAGTCCAATACTACTCTAGGCACTTCACCCCCGCTCCGTGGCAGTCTACACAAATACACTCTACACAAATCTGGCCTTCATAGCCGAGTGGCAAGAAGAAAGCCATTATTGAAAGGAGGCCATAAGAAATCCCGTTTGAAGTTTGCTAGAAGTCATATGGAGGACACAGCTACCATGTGGAAGAAGCTGCTTTGGTCAGATGAGACAAAAATTGAACTTTTTGGCCCAAATGCAAAATGTTATGTATGGCACAAACCTAACACTGCTCATCGTCCTGAGTGCACCATCCCCAGTGTCAAATATGGTGGGGGGAGCATCATGCTATGGGGCTGCTTTTCCTCAGCGGGGACTGGGAAGATTGTAAGAATAGTTGGGAAGATGGATGGAGCCAAATACAGAGACATTTTGGAGGAAAACCTGCTGGAGTCAGCAAGAGAATTGAGGCTGGGGCGGAGATTCACCTTCCAGCAGGACAATGACCCTAAACACAAAGCTAAATCTACAATGGAATGGTTTAAAAATGAAAAAAAAAACATATTAATGTTAAGTTATATTAAGTCCTGACCTAAATCCTATCCTACTGCTGTTCACAAACGCTCTCCTTCTAATTTGACAGAGCTTGAGTTGTTTTGTAAAGAGGAATGGGCTAAAATGTCAGTCTCTACATGTGCAAACCTTGTAGAGTCATACCCCAAAAGACTTGCTGCTGTTATTGCAGGAAAAGGGGGTTCCACAAAGTATTAATTCATGCTGTATGAATACTTGTGCACGCCCCACTTTTTGGTTTTGTATTTTTTGAAAATTACAGAATCATGTATCATTTTGCTTTCACTTCACAGTTGTCTGTTACTTGTGTGTGAACTTTCAGTAAAAAATTTCAAATCAAATCTTTATGTTTATAGTTGTAAACATGACAAAATGTGCAAAAGTTAAAGGTGTATTAGTACTTTCGAGAGGCACTGTAAGTATAAATGGTAAGTGGACCAAATAATTCCTTAGCTTTCGAAAACACATTCCCACATTCCTTTGGAGAGATTTGTTTATAGCATGTTTTTTAGCAAAAGTAGAAAGATGATATGTACAAATACAAACCTGCACTAGTCTAATCTTCGCTACTTCGCTACTTCCAGGTTTACGATCACTAAAAATAACAGTTTTGAAAAGATAAAGTTGAGTACAGCGACTTTAACGTGACCAAAAGTATACTAGTTTCTTCTATTTCTTTACCTAAATTTACAACCTGTCACTGTTGCACTATTGACGTTAATAAAACCCAAGTGATGTCAAGGTTATCACCAGCTCTTCAGCCCAGACTTTGACCTCCGGGGCTTTCCTTAGTTTTGTTTACTATTTGTCCTCTCAGAGCCGAGGAGGGGCCAAGGGTGAGGACACTTTCTGGAGGAAGATGGGAAGGCTGTGGAAAGTCCTTTCAAGGGCCGGGGAAATAACAACACGTGTGGCACTGTACATTACAATGGCTCAGGAAGGACATTTTTCACAAACACATTTGGAAAGGACCATCAGACGGGCGACATCAGGGACAGTGCACAGTCCCAGCTGCTAATATTGCTCAGGTTTGATATATTTATATAGCGCATTTTGAATATTTAACATTTTGAATATTTAACACATTTGTACAGCAGGACCTTATTCCTCTAAGCAGAGGGCAGAGAGCTAAAAAAAAAAAAAGATTAAATAAAAATCTAACAAAAAATACATTCTAAAAAATACATTCTAAAAAATCGATTTGACCTACCAACTCGATTTTGAAATCAAATCGAATTTTTTCCCAGCCCTAATTTGATCACACATTTGCATCTGTGATTGGATCGACGCAGACCTTGTTGTAAACGGTTTACCGTGACCTTGATCACACACTGCACAGATGACATCATTTTACTAGGTGAAACTTTGTTTTTTTTTGAGTATCCACATCTGGAGATCTGAGACTCGGGGTCACACACTATTCCACACATCTGGTTTCAATCTGTCAAACTGTAATTGAATTTCAGCATCCGTTTCATTTTCAATATGCTTTTTATGCCATTACGATTCATTTTTCTATGGTTTCAAAATAAAATCTCTCTTGCCTTTTTTTTTTCTCTTCCCCAGATCTTCTGCACTCCAGCTGTGGTGGTGACCCAGTTTCTCCGCACAGTTTGGTGAGGTTTCATCTCATTTTACGGGGTACAGGAGATTTCTGGCAGAAGTAAAGAGAGTTTGCAACGAATAAAGCTAAATGGTTTGCAGACACACTTTGGAGATGGACTGTGGTGGTTGTTTCTCTTGTAGCTTTGCCAATTTCTGCAGGTGGATCAATTAAACCTGCAACATCCAATTTTCAAACCATGAAAGTCGGAGTAAAAATCTCTTGGCGGCTGCCCAAACAAGGTAATAAGATACAAGACTGTGTTGGTGAAGTGAACTGGGCGGACCACCCAAGAAAACACCCACATTATATACAGTATCTATGGTGGCAAAGGAAATGTGCTCTACTCCATAGAACAGGACTTTTGCAATCTATTCAAATGTAACAAATCCCTGTTGTGATAAACGATCGCTTTGATCATTTAAAATACTTTACAGATAATACACGTTTTGTTTTTTAGTAAGATTGACCACTCGTCGTCCCTCCCAACAAGCATCAGGCTTTTTATGACTCAAATACAAACTGACAGGTTGTTGGATGTTCTCTGTTTTGGCATATTTGGGGGGAACAGATGCAGGTGTCCGTTAAGCAACATTGCAGAGGAGATAGTGAATGACATGAAATATTTGAAAAGAATGTGCTTTCGAAAATGTGAATTCTTAACAGGGTTCATGCTCCATTACGAGATACAGTACTTACAATTGTTGCGATAAGTAGTGTACAATGTCGTCTTATTTTACTCCTTTCTTCTATTACACTTTTTTTCTTCTTTGCTTTGACACACCAAGTTAAAGCAGAACTAAGTAACTCATGCCCCTAGAGGCCATAAGTGCCACTGCAGGTGTCGTAGCATGTTGCGAAAAGACAAAGGAGGGATATTGTACATTGTGCCACAACCCAATTGCACAATGGAGATATTTTTTTTCACTCAAACGTGGCTGTAAATACTGCTAAAGTGGCGCTAGCCCGCAGTTAGCTTTTTCCGTTAGCCTGTTAGCTTCTTCTTCGAGATTCTATTAGTGTGTATTGCGCCTCCGACCCGGTGCAGGGGAAAGTTAAGTGTGGTTTTCCGGCCAGAGACGCCAGGGGGAGATGAAAGACCTCTCAATCATCCCATCAACACTTGTATTACCCCAGAGGGGCTACAAGGATTTATTAAGTTTAAGTTACTTAGTTCTTCTTTTAGAAATGGCTTCAAAACATGTACAGTACGATGCATTTGATCATTTGATAACTGTCATGTTTTCACCTGCCTTCCTCTGTAGCGCAGCTGATGCATACTTTCACATCCCAGTTTGAGACTCATGGGAACTAACACTAGAGCCTGCTGAGCTTGTGTTGAAGGGACCCCCACAACACCATCCCACACCCCTTTCCTCGTCTCTTCCCTCACCCGCCCCTCACCTCCGCAGGGCTTTTCCTGCCTGTGGGCCGAGGCCTGCACTGGCGCTCCGTACACTTCCTGCTCACACATATCAGGGGCGCGCAGCAGTGCCTCTTCCTGCAGCAGGCCGAGGCTGTGTGGACACTGCCCGAGCTCATCCATCTCTTTCTCCCCAGGTCTCCCCTTTCACCGCATACTTCAGGACTTACTAATATATTATCACAGTCCAACACTCACTCTCTCAAAGGTGTGGGAGCACATGCAGTGAACACTTCAAATCTCAGTTCAGTGCATTCTTTTTATGCCTTTCAGCACTGCGCTCCCTGGGTGTTAGTCAGCTTCCTCCTCTATGATAATCCAGAACATGTCGAGTGAGTTTAGCGCCACTCCTTTTCCATGATTAGCTTGATACACTGATTCTGCTTTTGGAATCACACTAATAACGGACGCACACAATAGGAAATCCAAATTTGAAATCGGAATAATTCTAATAGATTGTAAAGGTTTACAGCATTGACCACATATTGATTGTTACAAAATACTTATTTCACATTTTTAATGTATATTACTGTAGCTCTACATTCTACATTTGAATTTTTAATTTTACGGCAGCAGTACAAAAAAGAGATTTGACGTTTAGGGGGGAAAAGTTCGGGGACAAAATTAACTTTTTTTACTTGTTCAAACTCCAGTCAAATAAATACTAGTACCGGCTTTGCTCTGCCTGATCCGTCAGATCTCGAAGCTAAGCAGGGAAGGGCCTGGCCGGTACTTGGATGGGAGACCGTTTGGGAACACCAAGAAGCCTAGCGAATGTAGTGAGTGAGTGAGTGGTTGGTGGTGGTTGGAGGCGCCGATGGCACAGACTGGTTGCCTCGCTTCAGTCAGTCTACCCCAGGGCCGCTGTGGCTACAATAGTAGCTTACCACCACCATGTATGGAGTGAATGAATAATGCCATGTAAAGCATCTTTGAATGTCCAGAAGCGCTATACAAAACCATGTGCATTATTATTATTATTGCCTAAAGAAGGCAAATGGTGACTTTTTTAGCCATGTTTCCCTCCTCAAATGCACTTTTTATTTAATTTACGCAGTTTTCTACTTAAATCTCTAGAGCTGAAGAGCCCCGATCTGCATTTCCTGGATTTTGTTGTGTTATAGACACTATACAAAACATTTTCAAAGCCAATTATCCATCATCTGACCTGTCCTGAGCACTTCTGTGCTTAAAGTGTGTTCATCTTGACGCCATTGATTTACTTGGATGCCGTTTGCAAAAAAATGAAAGCTTGTTTTCAGTGTTCTATCATCATGCTATTCCCATTGCTGCCTGTAGAGGAAGCTCCAGGCTTATTTGAAATCCTGACCAGCACAGTCGCTCACTTCTTACTGTCTTTTGATAAAACAGACATTATTTCAAATTATAAAACTTAGAATATCAATATCAAAGTACCAAAAAGTAATGTCCTTAAAGTGCATATGACATATTTTAATGCTCTTGAAAATATGACTTATTTAGATGGATTACATCAGTTGCAAGTTCATCAGTTGCATAGTTATCATTTTTTTTCAGTGAAGCAGCAATTTTAATGAAGAAATGTTGGGCAGAAAAGTTTTTATTTGAATTTTTAAGCTGTTGACAGGAAGTGACATAAAAGAAGGTAACATTCCATAGCAGTTTGACTCATTCATTTCCCATTGACTTAACATGTTTGCACGGAAACTTCTTCAATGTCACTTCCTGTTGGTGTCCAATAAGGAAGTGAAAACATAAACATCACAAAAATGGTCAAACTAAAGAAAACTGGGTATAATCTTTAGCAAAATCTTAAAGGATCTGTATCATGCTCTTTTAGCCATTCCAAAGTAAAGTATAGGCTATCACTATGGAGTACTCATTTTGAGAGAAATATAAGTATTTTTGGGGGGTATTTTCCCTACCCGGAAGAAAAGACGCTTCAATTCAGTTAACTCCGCCCCTCTCTCCGCTCATTCCACATTTGCAGTATTATAAATATAAATATTGCTGCAAAAAGTGAAGTTACTTCACATAATGCAGTTATAAGGAGTTGACATGTGCAAAGCAGTTTCATAAATGGCTAACACACATGCTAACACGCGTTTTGATTGACTCACCGCTCAGTCTGGACTCCCCATGAGATCGCGTTGGTTATAAAAGTTAATCCACTTTGATTCTGGCCAAGGTTCACCAAGCATCCATCAGATTGGTTGATATAGTAGCTAGCTTAATCCCGGAAAGAAATTCCAACTTCTGGCGAGTGCACTCTTCTTTAGGAAGGTTGAATAGTCCTGTTCCTCTCGTAGCCAAACGCGCATCCGTAACATTATCGTTCGGTAAGAAAAAAGAACAGGCGGTGTCCAGAGTAGGTTAGAAAGAGCTCAGTCTTCAAAAACAACACTTATGCTCGGATCCATGGATCCTCCAGCCGTGGGTGCGCTTGATTAGTGTCGTGGGACAGCACGGACGCGTCGGAGAGTTGCTGTTTTTTTTTTCTTTTTTTTTCTTCAAAAAAAACAAAAACAAAAAAAAACAAAAAAAAGCTGTTTTATAAATAAAAATCAGGCCGTAAGGCATTACATTACAGATGTAGAGCACTTCTGTTCCGCTGTGACGACACAACTGAACAGCTCAGTCGTTTACCAGGAGAGGGTGGAGCAGCTGCTCAGAGAGCAGGATTCAGGAGGATTACTTAGAACTGCGTGAATGAAGCCAAAAACCGCTCTGGGGGTGTTTTTGATAAGGAAATAGCATAACAACATGGCTAAAAACTCAAAAAAGTCGATTTTGCATGATATAGGACCTTTAAATATAATCGTGTTAACTGTGTTTTAGCAAACATTTTGTCTAATGTGTCATTATGCACTTTAAGTCTCAGTTGTAGATTATATGTCCACCTTTAGTATCATAATAATGCCTTTGCAAGGGACTGTGCTCTCTTTTGAGTTATATTTGTAAATCTTCACTATTACGTCCTCTTATACACTGTGATCTTGAATCTGAAGCGGCCTTTTGCAAAACAAACGGTAAAAACGTGCAAAATAATGTTCTCCTTGTCTATATCCTCCATGGAACCTCCCCATTGTCCCGACCCAAAGCCGCACGACTCACTGTTATGATTGGGCTTTCCGACACAGCCACTTTCCAAAGCACAGTTAATGAGGTGCATGTCTGGGTCCATACAGTTCTACGTCTACCTGTCTGGGGTCACCGCTGTGGAACTAAACAAACTTCCTACATTCTGGCTGCATTTACAGTAAGCCAATTATAGGGTCATACTATGGTGCAATGTGCTGATAGACCCGTGCCACCCATTGCCCCGTGTCCCACCACCCCAGCTGCAAGAGGTCACATGGGGAGATTAGATCCGATATGTGTTTTCTCTCCGGTGTGGAACATAAGTGCAGACAGGAAGAGTTAGGGAATATAAAGTTACAATGGAGCGCGCAACGTGGATGGAGTGTGATATTATACTGCAACTATGAGAAATACTATGTTTGAAATGGGTGCTTTTATGTTTAAGTCTTCGCTTATGGTCTCCTGTGAGCCAGTCAGAATGATTTCAGTTGGAAAAATGTATCACAGGGGGGGGAAAAAGTCTTGCGTACATTTTTCATCATCCAAGAAAATTGACATTTCTATAAACGTTGCGTCAATTCAACCAGAGCCAAAATTTACAGAAAAAAGTATCAGTTGGCGGAGAAGCTTGCCGAATAATGCGTCCTTGGGCAAGACACTCCGACTCAGGCCAGTGGCAGCAGTTGTTTACCCCCATTGTGTGACTGAAAAGTGAATGAATACTAAAACCTGATGCAAAATTGCTTGTTTAGAAAAGCTAAACCATAGTTTTTTTCTCTTAGTCTTTACCATTGTATATTGTGGAAAAGTCCAACTCAGCTCCTTGTGTCTTATCAACTTAGCATCCTCCTGCTGAAGCTGACTGTGGTTTGGGGGGATTTTTTGTTATTACAGCTTTCTGCCTGTGCGCCCATTGTCACCATAGGATTGTATTTCAGAGTGGAGAGTGACAGAAAATGTGGAATATCGCCTGATTGAAGAAGTGTCTCCTTTTCATGACTCTTGGCTTTGTTTGTGGCAAGTAAAGGAGAGAGTTTCTTCATATATTACTGACGGTCTTGCAAGTGACTGGAGCATATAGAACTTTTAAAGTGTTTGGAAAGGACCTGGAAGCTGGAGGGAACCCACAAATACAGACAATGTAATGCGACGTGATGCAATCTATGCAATCGCATTACACTCAATGTAAATCCCATTATCTGAGCAGAGAAAGATGTGCGCACCACTGGATTCTTAATCTAGAAAGATAACATTGTAATCCCCATACTGCACAATTAGCTGGCTTATTGAAATAATATTGGCGCACTTTATCAGAAGGGATATCCGACTCGTTAAGAGAGGGTTTTTAAATGAGGCTTGATAGAATCGGAGAGCTCATTCAACATTGTAATCACTAATGGATCCTTTCGCACAGTTCAGCCCAAAGCAAACACATGTTACATTATTTAATTTTGAAATGTGCAGCATTATTACAGCAGGTTAGAGGGTCAAAATGTAGTAAAAGTAGGCAGGTATTGTTTTATTCCTTATCTAAACTGCATCACTCGAGTCCGTGCGACCTTTGCTGGCAACAGTTTTGTATATACAGTGGGTGGCATAAGTATCGGCCCCCCTTTAACTTTTCGACGTTTTGCCATGCTATGGACCATAAACATAAATATATTTAAGTGACATTTTATGTGAAAGACACACACTAAGTGACACACAATCATGAAGTGAAGTGAAATGAAAAATGATACATGATTTTGAATATGTTTTATAAGTAAAAAACTTAAAAGTGGGGTGTGCATAAGTACCGCCCCCCCCCCCCCCCCCCCTTTCCTTTTAGTGCAAACAATTGCCTTCAGAAGTTGCCTGATGATTTCTGAATGATCACATGTTGACCCAATGTCTAAATAGAGTCTACCTGTGTGTAATCTAATCTCACTACAAATACAGCTGCTCTGTGATGGTCTCAGAGGTCTGTTAAAAGACTATTGGGAGCAGACAGCATCATGAAGTCCAAGAACACACCAGACAGGTCCGAGATAAAGTTATTGAGAAGTATAAAGCTGGGTTAGGTTATAAAAACATTTCCAAAGCTTTGAACATCTCTCAAAGTACAGTTAAATACATCATCCAGGAATAGAAAGAGTGCCACAATGAATGTGGCATCACTGCAAACCTACCAAGACTCGGCTATCCTCCTAAACTTACTGACCGAACAAGGACCGCACTGACCAGAGCTGTTACCAAGAAGCCTATGATGACCCTGGATGAACTGCAGAGAGCTACAGCTCAGGTGGGGGAAACTGTACACAGGACTACTATTAGTCGTACACTGCACAAATCTGGCCTTATGGCAGAGTGGCAAGAACAAGCGATTTTTGAAAGAAAACCATAAGAAGTCCCGTTTTCTGTTTGCTAGAAGCCACCATGTGGCCTCCATGTGGTTTTTATAACCTAACCCAGCTTTATACTTCTCAATAACTTTATCTCGGACCTGTCTGGTGTGTTATTGGACTTCATGATGCTGTCTGCTCCCAATAGTCTTTTAACAGACCTCTGAGACCATCACAGAGCAGCAGTATTTGTAGTGAGATTAGATTACACACAGGTAGACTCTATTTAGACATTGGGTCAACATGTGATCATTCAGAAATCATCAGGCAACATCTGAAGGCAATTGTTTGCACTAAAAGGAAAGGGGGGGCGGTACTTATGCACATCCCACTTTTCAGTTTTTTACTTATAAAACATATTCAAAATCATGTATCAATTTAATTTCACTTCACGATTGTGTGTCACTTAGTGTGTGTCTTTCACATAAAATTTCACTTAAATATATTTATGTTTATGGTCCATAGCATGGCAAAATGTTGAAAAGTTAAAGTGGGGCCGATACTTATGCCACCCACTGTATGTACAAAAGTTAAGGAAAAGGTTACGATGTTACATCTCACCCATCCTTCAATGTCACAGGGACAACTTGTCAGGGGTGTGTTGTTGGTTAAGTCAGAAATATCTCGCTCCGAGGATCAAGCAGGGCTGAATTACTTTTACATTTTACATACATATAACATACATTGGGTGGCCAGGGGGTGTGCACATCTAAAACCCAGGGACAACTTAAGGGGCTGAAACAGTATGCCAGGATCTTAAAGAAGCCAAGGCTGTTCTATTAAAAAAAAAAAAAAAAACTTCATAACGCAAGACCTTTACAGTATAAAACATGCCAGTGTGATTGACAACTGTGCCTACATGCTCCATTGCTCCCACGCAGGGCCCAGCAGGATCAGTACATGTGGAGCCAGTCCAGTCGAACACCACACAATGAGGGGAAATGGGAATTTAATACAAACTTTCTCACAAGGTCTCCCAGGCCTCCCCCCTTCCCATACTGGCTGGTCCTGTCTCACTTCCACAGCAGCTTGACGCAGCCATAAGTGCCCCCTCCACTGGGGGAACCACAACAAAATGTCAGAAACCACTAAAACACGCCGGGAGCATGCCGAGATGCCCCACTTGACACAATTTACACGGTATTTCCTAAACCTAACAGTGCCCCTGTCCACCGCTCGGTTTGGACTAAATTATGGGCGTCTTTTAAATCAAGGAGTCAAAGAGCAGACAAGCCAAGTTTTATGACTCAATATATTCCTGTTTAAGATATGCTGCAAAGTCTGGCAATGTTCAAATCCAGGCTGAAAACAGCTCTTTTTACCCGTGCATATGAAAACTGAGTATTTTATCTGCACTCTTGCCTTTTGTTGTAATTGATTAACTTTATGTTGATGTTTTATTGATTGATTTGATCTGTTTCTTGTAATTTTATGCAACTGTGAAGCACTTTGAATTGCCTTGTGTATGAATTGCGCTTGCCTTGCCTTACCGTACTGTGATTATGCAGTATGTCAACAAAAGGACTGCATGTGAATCACAGTTCAAACTTATGATTGATTTTGACATTGCATGCTACAATAACATATTTAAAGGGCGGTATTATGCGAGATCAACTTCTTCGAGCTTCTTAACGTCTCACATTGGCCCGGAGTTGCGTTTCGACCCACTCGTGCATCTTTGAGTAATCTCTGAATCTTCCCCAGAGGCTATTCTTAGTTACGGGGAGATCGCTTGAAAACCAGTGAAACGGCTTTGTTTCAGCTGTTTGAGATCATTATTGCATTTTTTAACCAACAAAGTGAGTGTAAGATAGTGATAAAGATGTGTTTGAGATTATTATACTGTAGTGCATGCAAAATTCGTAATACTGACTTTTGACTGTGTATTGCTGGAAGTGGTTTTGGTGGATAAATTGCAAGGTAAAGCTACGGTCAGATCATTTCAGAAATGTAAAGTTAGGAATGAGCAGTTGCTTGCATGTCTGATGATGATGATGAATACGGTTCGGGTTAGGGTTAGGTTTAGGGTTATTAGCAGCTTGCTTGAGAAAATCAAATCCATACCTCCTCTCTTTGAGTATTTCATGACAGAAAATTATGTGTTTTGTCCATGCTCCTAAACCCATAGATAGACTGTGTCCTGCCTCACAGTTGTACTCCTTCTTTAAAGGAGGCGGCTAGGTTATAATGACTGTCGGACAACAAAGACTAATGGACACAATGGTTTATGTCTGAGAAGTACATTAAAGCCCTCCACCCAGCCTACACTCTAAACAGACCCACTTCCCTTACCGCCACGCACACGTCTCTTCTCCCCTGCACTGCTACTGCATGGACTGTTACACCGCCTACTGTATGAGCACTCGTCTCTGGCTCCCGTCTGCTACAGTGCGCCCAGACGCAGACAGTAGCATCTTTGGACTCTCCCTACGGCTTTCCCTATATCAGCGTTACAAAAACAAGCGTTCAATTATTCGAGAAAGCCTGTCTGAGTGGTGTTTATTGATGCATTTTCCTGTCATCTCTTGAACGGATTCCAACATTGTGCGTCAAGTGACAATGGACAATGATTGGACTGTTTGCGCTCAGAGGGAAACGAAGGAAACTGCGGCGAGATGTTGACGTAGCGCCTCACAGGTCGCCACCGCAAAGGGGGCGCAGAGATGACCAGGCGGCAGATCTGAGGCCGCTGCGGGCGCCACGGTCTTGTGTTTAGAATATATCAAAGTGGATGGAAACATGGATTGGTAGACATAACATTGCCCACATTGCGTTTTTTGTGTTCATGTGTCATTCAGACAATCATAGGGAAAATGCTATGGTTTTAACAAATCTTATGGTAACGTCAATTTAGTTTGTATGAGATTGTGAATTGGAACGGACTGACAGCTATGTTTCAGCTGTGGCTAGAGATCAATTCAATTCAATTCATCTTTTTTATTTGAGCATCTGAGTTCCGCAAAGTTCTACATATATTTATACAGAGTTAAGTACAGTAAACAAAGCCAAAGAGATACAGCCGTAGGTGAATAATTAAATAAATAGCGTGGATATGATGCTCAAAAGGATTAGGCAGAAGCATAAGCTTGTTTGCACCTACCCCCTTGTGTACTGAAGAATTTGATACATTCATTTACTAAGCATAATCAAGAAAATATGACACATAGTTATTTTGTCCTATTCCAGTGACTATACAATCAGCAATATTAACATTACAATATTCTACTAATCCCAAGGCAAGGAAAGAAAACACTAACCTTTTCTTCAATAATTACAAATACCCATCACTGCCACTAGTCCCCAATCTTTTAATTTGATCATTTGTTCCTTGTTGTTATGAATTAAATGCTTTTAATGGACACAATATTATGGATTATGTTATGAACCACTGGCGTGACTGACACATGAGTGATTAAACTCAAGCAAGGCTCAAGAAATGATTCAGATTACTTGGGCACACTTGCTTGATTGGGCGTCTAAAAAGAGCATTTTGTTTACTACTACGGTGCGAGTTTGCGTTACTTTCCGTTGTTTTCCCTCCTTCATCCAGCCTGCAAAAGCATGAGATGTTCTGGAAAGGAAAACAGGAAATCTTAAACAATAAGGAGTTGAGTCGCCTCCAAGTCGATTGTCGGCAGTCGCAGGGAAATGCATCAAATAAAGCCCACAGCTCCTTGCACTAAACGAGAGAGACATGCTGCACTTATGAAAGATTATGAGAATAGACACAACAAGCATATTGTTCATCATTTCCTGAGCCAGTGATTATAACAGGCCACCGAAGAGAGAGCTGCAGGGAATGTAGCCTGTGCATTGAAGTGGAAGAACAAACTGTTGAAATTGGCAAGACATGACTCCAGACTTTTATTATGGTCAAAGAGTCGACCTTTAATTACACGCAGGAGTATTTGCCGGTATCTCTTTATAATACGATCAATGTAGCTGTCAAGATTATAGCAGCTAATGGGGATCCAAACAATAAACAATTTGTATTTTGGTGATCTTCATTTATGTTTGTGTTGAAATAGTTTTTTGTATGCACTTTTGGAAAGCACTTTGGTTGGACAGGTGCTGTTGTAAAGCATTACACAAATAAAGGCGTATGTATTGATTGAATCTTTAAGGTTAAGGTGTTTTTTGTTGGTGTTTTTACAAGTCAAGTCAGTCTATTATTTTGGGGTGATATGGATAGGGCTGCACAATACATCGCAAACAATATATAGGTAGGGGAGACCGGGTATGGTTGTAACATGGGGAGATTTGTAACACCACCAATTCCACAACTCCGGGATAAGATAGGAGTCAAATGAACATATCAGTGTTTACCCACTTGCTCCCTGATCCCACATGGTGATTGTCAAGGTTGTAAACAGGTTCATGCATATTCTATAGAGAAAAAATTGATTTTGAGGTAAGAAAGTAAACTTTTTGACCAAGACTATATTTTGTTTAGTGCTTATACTATTGCACATAAAACCATATGACTTAGATTAGATTACATTGTAGTTTCTCAGGCAAAATGTGATGCACGTTTCCCCTGCTAATTTCAAACCATTATGCTGATAGAGCTACTGTAACTAAACAATGGCTGACAGGGGTGGGGATGGTTGTAACACAATCATCCCCTATATACAGTTAATAACACTTACTTGATTTTAATACTTTTACAGAATACCTAGAAAACCTAAACAGTGAAAAAGAAAGACTGACAGATTTGTGCCAGCTAATGTTTTTTTTTTTTTAAAGCATCTGGTGTCAGAAAGAAGGGCAGGTTAGATCAGTTGCAAAGGCACATGGAGCTGCCATGTAAAACTGAGCAGATACTGCAAAACACTGCAGAAGCTGAAAGACCAGGGTCCAGTGATCATCCCAGTGTAGGTCACACTGAAGCATCAACTAAGTTTTCTCTGATGTGCAGGAGGAAGTGTTGGCTGATTATTTGACTCAGACCTATTACGAACTGACTCCACATGAGGTTAAGCAATAGATAAGATAGATAAGATAGATAGATATTATTCTGGATTGTTCTTTTATTTAAATAAACTTCTATTTGAATCACATGGCGTGGCCTCTGTTTTTGCTTCTTTTGTCTAACTGTTACAACTTACCCCAGCATGTGTTACAACCTACCCCGGTAGTGGGTAGGTTGTAACAAAGGACCACCATGTATTTGACATCAACTCACGAGGTCTGTGATATTCTTGCAGAGGTTTGAATTGGTGCCATTTGTAGTCAACAAATGTGGGTACTTTGTATAAAAGTTTGAGAACTCTAGCTCAAAAATTCAGTGAGTTACAGGTGCTGAAGCAAAAAGTGTTACAACCATACCCGGTCTCCCCTATATAGATAGGTAATACAATATCGCAAGAAGCCACAATACAGTATATCGACACTTTTTTTTTGCAAACTCAGCCAAAAAGTGCACTGAATTTACACATTTGTAAACGTTCTAGTTAAACATTTCCTAATTTACTTACATTTTAGTCGTGTTGTGGCGACGCAGTGTTTTTTTTTTTAAAGTCTTGTTTTGACACAATTACCATTTGTGTTTCATGAGAATGGAACACGTTGAAATGGTTCAGTGAAACAGCCGTATCGCAAGTTACTTATATCGTGCAGTCCTAATGGGGGACATCGGAGCAAACCCCAGAGTGAAACATGCAAACTCCACACAGAAAGGTCCCATAGTCCGGGAATCGAACCCAGGACCTTCTTGCTGTCAGGCAAGAGTGCTAATCAGCTACTGTTCCGTGTGTTCCAAGTGAAAGACAATGATCCATGAAGATGCACAGTGTAACCACAGAGGAGACACATATAACATAATACATAAAGCCAGTGTGGGGGAAAATGGCTGAAGATGACATATGAAATGATATACAGTAGGCTACACAGTGAACAACAAAGGTTTGGCACAATAAATGGTTCGTGCACGGGTAAACAGATGACCAGATTAATATACAGTGCTGAAGCCCATCCATTAGACTGTGGAGGTGTGGAGCGCCAGCAGTCTGCTCCTCTGACGCTCTTCCTTCCTTTCCCACCCAGATAGAGCCAAGCTTTACCCTAAGTCCAGTTCTGTCTGTTCGATGAAGGGTCTTGACAATAACTATCGCAGAGACCACGTTGGATTTTCTTGTTGTTGTTTTTTGTACCAAGAAAAAGTACTTTTACGCGTGACCCGGAGCTTTGGAAAAGTCGCGAAGTTATGCGCCCAAGTGCGTCGCTCACCGTGACGCTGCGTAACCGTTCTGGATGCTGTCCCCGCGTTGATTTACACTCGGACTGGATTATAAACTTGTTTTAAGGAGACACAGTGGTCATGAAGATGCTGTGGCTGTGTTTAGCGTGCTTCGTGGAGTTGACAGGTACAAAAAAACAAAAAACGATTTCGTGAAATAAAACAGTGGAAGTTAAATATTATAAAACATTTGTTTTTTCGTACTGTGATTATCGAGCAAAGATCATGTATAGATTGGCAATTTAGTGTAGCTGGCTAATATTAATACTTGTTTTCAAGCTAAAGCTCTCTTGACCTCCAGCGTAGCTGTCTGAGCCCTTTGGGAACAGGAGCTCATCCAAGTTTCCTGCCATTGTTCCGCGGATCAGAGGCTAAATAACAGGACAGGCTATGCTGAACCATCACACGATATTAGTTTGGCTGCACTCAGCTTTTCACGTGGTGTTATGAGTTTTGTTCTAAAGAAAATACTTCCATTTAGACTAGGTTGTTTGACATACTAATACATTTGCCAAACGAATAATTGTTTGGTTTGCTTTGGTCTGAAACATGCATTTTAACTTACAATATATGATACTAAGCTAAAGCCTCACTCTGAAGGACATGTCTGACTGCTTATTGAGAGTGGCAGGGGTCCAATCCACCTGCAGCGAATCAGAGGTTTATGAAACAGGCACTTCAAGTTCAGTGTCAGCTTCGAAACAAAACAAAAAAATGCTTGTCATTGCCAAACATTTACCAGAATTTTTTTTTCATCAGAAAATAATATTGTTACAATATCCTTCTTAGTAAACATCCTGCTGGAAAACATGTTTAGCCTTATCTAAATGTGAATGTTTGTTGTTAACCTTATGGCAATTGTTTGAAAACGTGCTAGGTTAATAACTGTATTTATTATATACTGACATAGCTATTATTTGGGCTAGTGGCACATAATGGAGTGTAATGTTGTGTTATTACATATCTATATCTTGGGCTTTTCTCCCAAAAATATGACAGCTTGGGATTTGTCATGAATATTTGTGTTCTATAGACATTTTCTAACACGCAGTCTTGTCCCACAGATGCTGTTCTTGACCTAACCATGATCTCCACAGCGGAGGCTTCCAGCAACCACTTCTCCATGTGGTGCATCAACGGGGAGCGCAACCAGGTGCACAGTGGGCTGGACATCAGGAGGGATGACCACATCTTCAAGTTCCCCCACAGGAGCTTCATAGTGGAGAAGCCCAGGCACAAAGAGGTGATCGCCCGAGACTTCAAGGAGCTGGAAAATGTCGGCATTTACTACTGTGAATACAAGCCCCAGGGACTACCGCCCGAGAAGATCACAATGATCAACAACTGTAACAGCGGTCAGTGTTACAAAACACAAATCAAAACTTCTTACTTTACAATGGATGAATCCTTAGTTCACACCACATACTGTATGTTTAGGGGTATTTTTCAACAATAAAACACCATTAAAAGTAATGCTTCTATTCTGTTCCATTCATTGGGTGAAATGTTGTTTGGTGTGGTTTTAAGTCTGCACTGGAAAAGACTGCATTGACTCACCATTCTGTGTTTGCCAAGAATGTGCTGCATCTCAGTCATGCAAAGAAGGAAGCATATGGATATTAATGAACCAAAGTTAAAAAAAAAAACATGAGGCTTGAAAGATTAAATACAAAACTGACAAAAAAAATCTATTCTTTATGTCATTCAGCTGTTACTGTGTTCAGTATTTGGAGGAATTTGATCTGCTTTTGCCAATGTTCTTTCTCTTTGGTTATCACAGCCCGTTTTGTCCCGGCTCAACTCACCTTGACCATAAATAAAGGGGAAACGGCCAACATCAGCATGCAGCTCCTGGATCCACAAAAGAGAGATGTGACGTGGAAAAAAAACGGTAAATAGTACTGTGCTGCATATGCATCTATTCAGCTGTCAGAAAAGCGGTTCATTGTGCTTTTTTTTCTTTCTATTATCAGGAAACTACTACTACATGACTCACTGGAACGATGTGGTCAATAGCACGGCTGTCTACACTGTGGAAAATGCCACTTTTGCAAATCAAGGCGTCTACAGTGCCAGCTTTGTGGGCGACAGTCCTGTGAACGGAGCATGGATGAGGCTCATTGTTCGAGGTTAGTTTGATCTACAGATTTTATATCAGAAAAACATCAGATAGCTGTGAAATTATTAGCTAATAAAACAAATACTTTATCATCTTAGACTGCCCAGTGACAAGTGGGGTTCCTCCTGTGACAGAAAGTGTCCCGAGTGTCTGAACGGCGGAGTGTGTCATGATGCAGATGGAGACTGCATCTGCCCCCCAGGATTCATGGGGATGCATTGTGAAATAGGTTTGTTTGAGAGACAGCCATTGTCTGATGTTACTGTGGCCTTTGGAATCATGACATGGCAAATCATTTGGACAAACAGCTTTGTAAATTTGTCTTTCACTGATTGATCACAGCCTGCAGAGAAGGAATGTTTGGTGGAAACTGCCAGGAGTCCTGTGGCTCTGACCACAACTGCAAAGGGCTGCGCTTCTGCCTGCCAGACCCGTACGGCTGCTCGTGCGCCAGTGGCTGGTTCGGGAGACACTGTGAGCAGGGTGAGGCTGCGATTACTCACATCTGACACTAGTGTGGAGGAAATACAACATCTATATGGAACAAGTATGTTTGTCGTTGTCAGCCTGCCACACTGACATGTACGGACCCGATTGCAAGCTGCACTGCAGATGTCAAAACGGAGGAGTTTGCCATCGCTTCGGGGGATGCCAGTGTCCCTTAGGTTGGAGGGGAGAGCACTGTGACAAATCTGGTGGGTATTTAAAGGAACATACTTACATTTTATGCAAATGACTACTTACTTTGAACGTCGACATATCATGCAAACCATGTTATAATGGTCCCTTGTCAAAGACATGCCTAAGATATTCCGCTACATGTTTACACTTTTGAATAATCTTAGGTTAGTCCTGACTCCTGTTTAATTCTTTTGCTTCTTCAGTGTCAGCGCTTTGTTCTGTTATTCCTGGATATATAATATTACATCATTGTTAAAACCCCAAACTGTCCTCCACATTATCAAACCCCATAATCCAACATTATATCGGTTCTGAGTTATTCTGGGCTCATCACGCCATGCTGAAGCTGTAAACCATGCCGTGAATTGAAACTGAATGTTTTTCCCAAAGTTATTCCTACAGTTGCCAGCAGGAGGAGCCCCAGTCAAAGTCTACACTAGCTCTAGCACCTGTATTTCATTGTTACTATTTGATTCTTACAGAGGCATAGTTTCAAATTACAAATTGTAAAATACTAACCCAACATGTTTAAGACTATTTTTAAGTGCCATGTCCAAATTATTTAATGCACTCAATTTTATGATAAACATAACTTTGTTCTTTCTGCACATATTGCATGATACAAAGATGAAGTGTGATTATATTTGAACACAATTATCTTTTCCTTAATATTTTTGGTTTTTATCAATCTCTCTGTTTTCAGACCGAGTTCCGCAAATCTTGGACTTAAATACTAATCTAGACTGGAATCTTAACTCCAGTCCAAAGATAAAATGCACCGCTACAGGGAACCCTCTGCCCATCCACGATAGCTTTGAGTTGAGGAAATTAGACAGCATTCTGATCAAGGTAAGGAGACCAGAGATGTCAAATACTCTCTCATAAATCAGCGCAGAAACAACATTCCTTAATGCATAAATATGGCTTGACTTCAGTGTTAATCAAGCTCAGAGGAAGTCAACAACACAATGGCCTGGATAGATAAGGCCATATCAGTCCACAGTGCAACACAGCTCAGACGCGAGCACGTGTTCTTTTGAGTGGGATACTCTACTTGCTGTTGTTCTCGTTTCCTTTCTAATTGAACAAATCTCACACACAGGACTACAGGCTCAAATAGCAAATGCGTGTGAGCCCATTTTGATGAATTTGTGTAATGTTTTTCAGGCCAATCACACCACTCAGGATTCGAAGAAGAGCACAGCCTTGTTCGAGATCCCCCGTGTTAAAGCTGACCAGGCTGGACAGTGGGAGTGCAGAGTGTCCACTAAAGGAGGTCACGATTCCCGCAAGTTCAATCTCACTATCAAAGGTACATTTTAAACACTGAAATAAATTGGGTTTTTCAGTGAGTAAACAATAATAATTCTTAATTTCTTTTTTTTTCTTTTCTTCATCCTATAGAGCCCCCAGTCCTATAACAGCTCCCAAACTGCTGAAGAGGTGGAGTAAGCAGCTGCTGGTGATGCCTGTAGACTCATATAGAGGAGACGGCCCCATTGTGTCCATTAAGCTTCTGTACAAACCAGTGGAGAATGGAGACTCTTGGTCCTCTATTATCGGTGACTAGTGCTTAACAGCAATAAATGTGCCTTGTAAAGGGCCATTTTCTTTAGATGGATAAACCTCATTCCATGAACCATAAATGATTAATTCTTAAATTTACGTCACTTTTATAACTCCATACTTTCATCTACTAATGTCGTCATGGTACACTGTACCAGCAGTCCTATACAGCACTCATTCTGTACTCACTCTAAATAGTGATTGCTTTGACAATACATTGCAGTGTACAGTGACAAAGAACCAATCAACCTGATGAACCTGAAGCCCACCACACCTTACCGCATCCGCGTGCAGCTGAGTCGGCCCGGAGAGGAAGGCGAGGGAGCGCTGGGCCCAGAGGCCATCATGGAGACGGACTGTCCCGGTAAGCACTGGTTTCTATGTCATCAATCTGGGAATTAAAGATTGTCAATATTGTTATGAATGATTAAATACCCTGGCTGAGCTTAAGTAATTGTTGCTCAGCACTGATTTGTACATGTTGACTTTATTTAAACTACCAATTTGTTGTGAGAATTTCTATAGATTGTAGACCAAAAGAAGAGATTTGCAAATTGCACTGGATTTTGATATAAATGTAGTTTAAAGCTGTAGCAGTACACATACTGAGAGGCATGTTTATTGGCTAGAATAATGTTGGTATAATGTAAGGTTTATGTCTTGAGTAAGCAATATCAAGAGGAGACATATTACTGGTCAGTTGATCGGATTCTCTGTTGCCTCAGAGCCCACAGTTCAACCAGAGATTGACACCAGCTCAGTGGAGGGCCGTAACATCACCGTGCACTGGCACATACCCGGAAACACTGCCATCAACACTGCAATGGCCAGCGGCTTCCTAGTGCAGCTGTTCGGCCCCCCGCCCTACAGCGACAAACTGCTGGAGGAGACCACTCTGCTCAGTGTGCTGTCCATCAAGTTCTACAACCTGCAGTACCAGCTGGACTACAGCGTGGTGGTGCGCCTCATCAACTGCAGCAGCCAGGGCCCGCCTTCCAAGCCATATCACATTCGCCTCTTCAGACAGGGTAACTACAACCATAAATCTATAAGCTAGGCTAATAAAGCAGAAAAGCGAAGATAAGATAACACTGATAAGATTATGTCGACGCATATTTGTTTATTGTTATGTTGAAACTAACGGTACAATTATTTCCATTTCTCGCACAGGTCCATCATCTCCTCGCAATGTCCAGGCATTTACCCTGTCCATATCGACCGTCCAGGTGAAGTGGCAGCCCCCGAGGACCCGAACGGAGGCATTATAAAGTACACGATAGAGTACCAGCCGGTGGGACTGGGCCGCTCGCACCCCTGGGTGGACACCGACGACGGGAACAAGACCACCAAGGACGTGACAGCTCTGAACGGAAGCACCCACTACCAGTTCAGAGTCAGGGCCGTCTCCAAAGCGCCCGGAGAGTGGAGCAAGTTCGTCCAAGCCACGACCCAGGGAGACGGTGAGGAAGTGTGACAAATACTTTGACCCTTTCCTGCCATTAGGTCAATAGGCAAGACACTTTGGCCTGTTATAATACCTTTGGCATGTATATAAATCTATGAAATTCAACTACAAAAGAAAGACCTACCGGTATATGTTTTTATAACCAATGCCAAGTCATGTACATTTAATTACAATTTGAATTAATCTCCGCACTTTGTCTCTTTTCCCTTTTCTCTATACACACTCGACAGGCATTGAGAGCCACACCCCGACCACCCAGGGAGTGGCTGGGAAGCCCATGCCAGACAGCTACCGGCTCCTGGTGGCCATCGTGGGCTCTGTGGCTGTGACCGTTGTGACCATTCTCCTGGTGCTGCTGGCTCTGTTCTTCATCAGAAAATCGTTTCTCAACCGGAGGAGGACTTTCACCTACCAGTCCGGATCAGTGAGTGTGCGAAATCCTTTGATGAGAACCTGTCACTCTTGCAAGGTTTGACCAATGCCGTGTCAGAGGTCCTTCTTCAGACTTTTGTCTTTGCTAGTTTGTGCTTTTGTAGATTTACACAAACACATTTCTTTAGGGAGAAGAGACTATTCTGCAGTTTAACTCAGGCACTCTCACCCTCACCCGAAGACCAAAACCCACCCCGGAACCACTGACCTATCCCATCTTGGAATGGGAGAATATCAAATTTGAAGATGTCATTGGAGAGGGAAACTTTGGCCAGGTAGTTTACTTTGAGTATTCTTTACACTTTTTGATTCGCTGTGATGCTTCAGCTCATAAATATTTCAAAACTAGGTCATCAAAGCAATGATAAAGAAAGACGGCTCCAAGATGAGCGCTGCCATAAAGATGCTAAAAGGTAACATTCAGCTCTACTCTCAGACTTGCTCCCGCAGTCACACGCGGAGAATCGAATCCTTTCATTTCAAAAGAACTGAGCGGCTGAAGCTGCTGCGCTGGCATCATTTTTTTTGCTGATGATATTCCACAGAGTACGCCACGGAGAATGACCACAGAGACTTCGCAGGGGAGCTGGAGGTGCTGTGCAAACTGGGGCAGCATCCCAACATCATCAACCTGATCGGCGCCTGCGAGAACAGAGGTAAGACATTAGTGACACCTAGTGGCCTTTGGCAACAGGTTTGCGTTGTTTGAGGTTGAGCAGGGTCTCCATATCAGTAGCAGTATTATGTGGACACAGCAGAAGCAGTAAAGAATAGGAGGTATAGTAGTAGTTGTAGGAAGGGTTGTGCATTGTCTATACTCATGTGCTGTCCTGCTTTAATGGCTTTAAAAACTGTATTTATAATATCAATTCACATCATTTACAACTGGTTGTTACATTCAAGAAAAAAACAGTGCCAGAGGAATAGGGATTGAGATCCAAATGAAAATATTACACATCCCGAAGACAGAGTAGTAAAAATTTAGAGTAAAAGTTTGACAAAGCAGCAGAATGCCACTTAAAATATAATACACTGCCTGACCCAAAATAAAGTCGCCACATGGATTAAAAAAAAAAAAAAACTGTTCTGATCTGGGGTTGTTGCAGTTGGTCAGGTGTAAGTTCAGCAACACTAATGTTAACTGTCTTTCTTTCTTTTTTTTAATCAAATCAAGTAAGCTCAACTTTAGTTTTACTGACATTACCTTGAGTTTGCACGGACACATAAGAAATTACTTAATTGTAAAAAAAAAAAAGAGTTCTGAGATCTTTTTTGCACACTTTTGACTGTTATACGTTATGTTCAGCAGTATTTCTGAGTGACATGGGTTTGAGAATCCAAAGTGCGTCATTCATCGAGATGTTAGGACCCTAAACTATTGCCCCCGTCCCTTTGCTGTGATCTGTAACTAGAGATCCCCCACACAAGTCCAGTGTAAATAGTCCCTGTCTGCCAGAACGAGTTATGTGATTGGTCCCTGTTGCTCTGGCGTGTTTTTATGCATTTTGATCAGGTTTCCACATAACCCAATTGTTAACATTAAAAGGATTTAGTTTCCCATTTTTACGTTGTTTTACACTGTGGTATTGTTTAATCAGAGTTAGGGGACATCTGAGATAGGATTTAATTATGGAGATTACAACAAATGTAATCATAATAAAACCCCAAATCGGGCCGATACAAAATAAACAAGCGGCGAGTCCTCTGCTTCTGCCGTGTTTGATTCTGAAAACTTAGATTGCTTGCATTGCGTGTGGTGGTTTTGCATAATGAGAAAAGAACAAAGATTTTCTCATTCAAAGCTGCGTGTTAGTGGAGTGGAGACAAACAGAGTGCTCCAGGAAGAACAGCTTGTTCTGAAAAAACTTGAGAAGACCTTTGTTTATAATCTCAGAGTTTGTGGATTGTTTATTGAGTTGTAAGGCAAGGCATGTTTATTTATACCGCGCATTTCGTACACAAGGCAACTAAATGCGCCTTACAAAAGAAGGTATGCGAAATTACAATCAGGTTAAAGTAAGGCAAAGCACATATATAAAACTATCAAGACATGGGAAATACACAGTACACCAGGTGAGGTGTTGGAATTTTTCTTTGGAGACAGGAAGGACGACTGGCCATTGATGGGGGGTGGGGCTGAGGAAACGTGTTGAGGCAGATGCAGAACAACGGGGGCATGGTTAGGGAGGGGTATGTGTGTGCAGTTGTTTATAATCCTGAGAGTCAGTGTTATGCAAAGAGCTCAGTCCTTATCTGGTTTAGCTCCCTCCGCCGAGAAAACGGCTCCAGTTGTAGTGAATAGGAACATTTATTTTGAAACGCAAAGTGTCTTTATGTCTGATTGCAAGCATAATATTACTTTACTCGACCACGGTTTACAACTCATCATTCAGAAAGTAAAATGCACTCCATTGCCTATATTGTGAGCTTTACCTAATGTTTCCACTGTATTTTATAAGGCTACCTGTACATTGCCATTGAATACGCTCCCTACGGAAACTTGCTGGATTTCCTGAGGAAAAGCCGAGTGCTGGAGACTGACCCTGCCTTTGCAAAAGAACATGGCACTGCCTCTACTCTCACCTCACAACAGCTGCTGCAGTTTGCTGTGGATGTGGCCAACGGGATGCACTATCTCAGTGACAAACAGGTACAACATGCACAATGATATCCTATGAAAGCAGTTTCATGTATTATTTAAAAAATATATTTGATTGACTGCGGAATCTTCCGCAGTCAATCATTGATTCCCGTTTCTTTATTATTCCCGCACATTTTTCCAGATTTTCTGCAGCTTTCAGCACTTTCATGCTTTGTGCAATTTCTGCAAGTTATGCATCAAAATGTTCTGCATGTTGAGGAGAATCGTGCTATTACTTTTGGGACTTCTGCAATTGACGTTTTTTCCACAATCGGACGAAATACCGCACAATTTTCCCATTGACTTATAATGGGGCTCCCACAAACTCATGCTTTTCAGCATTTTTCTCCGCAATTTCTGAAATTTCTGCAACTTGTGCATGTTCAGCTTCCGCAACTTGTGGGTTCTGAGAAAAATTGGCCTTCTGCTGTTTTCCTTTTTTTTTCTACGGGAATTTTAAATTTTTGCATTGGTGTGTATGGGGAATCCAGCCAATGCATTTTAATAGGATTTCTGGCTCTCCATGTCTTTCAGCTATTTGTGCAGCTTCTGCAATTTCAGCATTTAGGCGATTTCAACAGTTTGACCAGTTTATGGAATTTAAAAAGATTATGCAATATAAACAATTTCTGCAAATTAACCACTTTATGGAATTTAACCAGTTTATGCAACATAACAATTTATGCCATTTAGGATTCATGAAATTTAAACAGTTAATGCAGTTTATATAATTTATGCAAATTAACCAATTCATGCATTTTACAATTTTTTTTTGCAATTTAACCGGTTTATGCAATCTAAAGTTTATGCAACATAACGGTTTGTGCAATTTAAACTGTTTATGCATTTTACCACTTTCTGCAAATTACATTTTGCAAATTAACCAACTAACGCATTTTACCAGTTTATGCAATTTTACCAGTTTATGCAATCTTAAGTTCATGCAACGTGAGAGTTTATGGATTTTACCGGTTTATGCAAATGAACCAATTTATGCATTTTACCGTTTTTTTGCAATTTAACCAGTTCATGCAATTTAACCAGTTTATGCAAATTACATTATGCAATTTCTGCATTCGAATCCCGCAATTCCGCAGTCTAGTTATATGTATTGTTTATTTTCTTAACAGTTCATCCACAGAGACTTGGCAGCAAGAAATGTCCTTGTTGGTGATAACCTCGTTGCTAAGATTGCAGACTTTGGCTTGTCCCGAGGAGAGGAGGTTTATGTGAAGAAAACAATGGTGAGTAGAACTTGGCAAATGTGGGATATAGATTTATAGCCTCACTGTAGAACATTCACGTTTTATGTTGTTACAACACACGGGCAAAACAATGCTGATAAAACAAACAACTAAGCAAGGTAACATTAAAACAAAACAACAACTAATGTTTGTCAAAGGAAAGCATCAACATCTTCATGGAGACAAGCGGGTGATTTTTTTCTTTCTTTTTCATTATTGGTTTAAATGGCAAAATGGCCTTTAAATATCATGAAGTCACATTTGAATTGTGTTAATTTAGTTAATTTATTAAATTAAAACACCATTCATCTTTGTTGTTATTCAGAACAACAATTGTAATGTTGAATGGTCAGCAGTTGGATGAGATTGTTGTTTCTTTCCACTAGAGGGCAGGGGTGAGGTAAATGTACTTCAACTACTCCAAAAAAAAAAAAACATTACTTCCTGCGTTTCTTGTAATCATGACAAATCTTATGAAATACAAGTAAAAGGAGTTTTGGTAAAATTCCTGCATTTGATGTGCACTATTTCCTTTTCTTGTTTTTAGGGTCGACTGCCTGTGCGCTGGATGGCCATTGAGTCTCTCAACTACAGTGTGTACACAACCAAGAGTGACGTGTATGTATCTTTTCAACATTCAATGTTAGATCCTATATAAAGGCTATATACTCTATACCTGAGTTTTGTGCTTCCAAACAATGAAAGAAGGAATTTTAAATAGTTGTGGTCCTTTACTTTCCCATTTCTAACATTAGGTAGCAATACTAATATCGTTATGTAAACAGATAAGAGTGTAAATAGTTAAAGACCAGGTTCAGAAACACATCTTTTTTTATTTTATTTCTACAATGTAGAAGCCTCATACTAAAATTATACTCTTTTTTTTTTTTTTTTTTTTATTCAACACTGATACACTTCAATAATGCATGCAACATAGAAAAAAATGAAGGTAACGAGAGGAGGCCCATTCCATTGCTACCATTTATTTAAGTTTTGGTCTGGGGTCAATTCCATGCAGGATTCAGAAAGGTAGTTAGTTTCTATATAAACCAAAGTATAGTTTTATTCAGAATAAAACATAATTAAAATGAGTTAGAAAAACATATATTATTAGAGGGGTGCGAACACTTGCTTAACCCACTGTACAAGATCCATAGGGACTGAGCCTATAGAAACAAAATCACCAACGCAACAACAACAAATCAGCCCCGTGTTTGGGGCCATAGTAATGTGCAGTGTGGCTGATAGGGCAGGAACACTGGCTATGTGCTGGTCTAGAGACGTTAGATTGCCAACCAGAAACTATTTATACACAGCAAAGTACGAGTAAGGACAACTAACGGAAGGGGGGAGGGGGGGGGGGGGGGGGGGGTCTGAAGGGGCCCCAGGCGGTCGTAAACAATGGTGATAGACAGATACCAGACCTCAAACAAAGAATTCGGTAAATGAGCAAAACAAATGCAAAGGAACCCACAATGCAATGCAGTATTTGTCTAGTGTACAATCTACCACAGCGCACATTTCTGCAGATCAGAGATAAAACTCAGTTCAATATAACCAAACATGAATAAAAGGTGTTTGGACACGCAGCAAACCCTGTGCATACAAAATGAAATTCAAGTAGCAAGTTAAGTCTGATTTAAGCGTCACTGCTTGTTTTTTCCCCCTCGGTCACCCGTTCGCTGCAACTTGTTACACCATGTCAATTTGACGCTGCTGACTTGCTTTTTGGATGTCGTGAAGATTGTTGCGTGATGTTTATGTTGCGTTTGTAAGCCTGTAACTCATCACCGCTGTTGTTGAGGCACTGTGTGTGGCCGTTATCATGATGGATGTCTCTTAAAGCGACTCCTGCTCCTCAAAATGGCCCTGCGGGGACTAATAAAGCTCTTTGATTGGTTAATTTCTGACACATTCATAACCCCAGTACACAGGGCAGGGTGCAGTAACATGGTCAGGTTCAAGCAGCATTTCAACGCTATTATCCTTATGTTGATCCTGATTTCCTTTTTTTAAATATATATTCCTCATCATAACAACAAAGCTTTCCACTCTTGTTTGCATTTTATTTCTCCACTCCTGCCACACTGACTGTAGACCTGTCAATGAAAAAGCACCATGTCAAAACTGTCATTTTTTTCTAGGCACTTCATTTTATAGTTCATTGCATGTAAACATTCACTTTAACCAATTCCATACTAGTAAAATTGGAGTGGTCTAAAATTGAAAGCGACTTTCCCCTTCCTTTCAGGTGGTCATTTGCCGTGCTGCTCTGGGAAATCGTAAGCTTAGGTAGGTACATACAAAACAACATGGTTTCATTTGTCTCTTATAATCTGTAAAATAATTGTTCTTTTTTTTGTGTCTCATCTTAGGTGGCACACCGTACTGCGGCATGACGTGTGCAGAACTCTACGAGAAACTGCCGCAAGGATACAGGATGGAGAAACCCAAAAACTGTGATGATGAAGTGTACGTTTCCACCGTCGTGGAAAACTGTCGGCTTGGGTTGTTTGTAATACTTGTTTATTTGATGCGGATATTTGTGTTTGTAGCTACGAGCTCATGAGGCAGTGCTGGAGGGACCGGCCTTATGAGAGACCCCCCTTCTCCCAGATCTCTGTGCAGCTCAGCAGGATGCAGGAGGCCAGGAAGGTAAGCAATTACAACCACTGGCAATTGTTTAGAAACATTTGACTAAAGGTCTAACCACAGTGTGAGCAGAGATTTCTTCCCAACACTAAGAACACACTAATAATAAGGCTAGATAAAAGCAACACAATAAAGTGACAGAGAAAAACAAGGCTCAGCTCAAACGGTTTTAAAACTGTTTGATCTTGTCAATGTACCAACACTAATTTATGGAAAAGTGTGAGGAATAAAATCGAGCAAAAAATTATGATCTATGCTGTTCTCTAGACTTTCATGTACCTTTAAAATTCGACATAGGATACAGTGCCTCTCGAAAGTACTAATACACCTTGAACTTTTGCACATTTTATCATGTTTACAACCATAAACATAAAGATTTCATTTTGAATTTTTCACTGAAATTCACACACAAGTAACAGACAACTGTGGAGTGAAAGTAAAATGATACATGATTCTGTTATTTATCAAAAAATAGAAAAGTGAAAAGTGAGGCGTGCACAAGTATTCATACAGCATTTTTCTGAGTGCATTAATTGCCTTTATAACATTCCTAATGACTGCAGAATGTTCACACCTTGCCCTAACCATTAAATAGAGGCCACCTGTGTGTAATCTACTCTCAGTATAATTCCAGCTGTTCTGTGAGGGCCTCAGAGCTATGGTCGGAGTGTACTGGTCACTAAGCAACATCATGAAGGCCAAGGAGCACACCAGAGAGCTCAGGGATAAAGTTTAAAGCAGCGTTAAGTTATACAAAGATTTCCCAAGATTTGAACATCTCACGGAGCACTGTTCAATCCATCATTCGGAAATGGAAAGAGTATAGCACCACTGCGAACTTACCAAGACACAGGCTAAATGCAAAACGTTATGTATGGGGCAAACCTAACACTGCTCATCGTCCTGAGTGCACCATCCCCAGTGTCAAATATGGTGGGGGAGCATCATGCTATGGGCTGCTTTTCCTCAGCGGGGACTGGGAAGATTGTAAGAATAGTTGGGAAGATGGATGGAGCCAAATACAGAGACATTTTGGAGGAAAACATGCTGGAGTCAGCAAGAGAATTGAGGCTGGGGCGGAGATTCACCTTCCAGCAGGACAATGACCCTAAACACAAAGCTAAATCTACAATGGAATGGTTTAAAAACAAACATATTAATGTGTTAGAATGGCCCAGTCAAAGTCCTGACCTAAATCCTATTAAAAATCTGTGGAAAGACCTGAAAACTGCTGTTCACAAACGCTCTCCTTCTAATTTGACAGAGCTTGAGTTGTTTTGTAAAGAGGAATGGGCTAAAATGTCAGTCTGTAGATGTGCAAACCTTGTAGTCATACCCCAGAAGACTTGCTGCTGTTATTGCAGCAAAAGGTGGTTCCACAAAGTATTAAGTCATGCTGTATGAGTACTTTCGGTTTTCTATTTTTGAAAAATAACAGAATCATGTATCATTTTGCTTTCACTTCACAGTTGTCTGTTACTTGTGTGTGAACTTTCAGTAAACATTTCTAAATAAAATCTTTATGTTTATGGTTGTAAACATGACAAAATGTCCAAAGGTTCAAGGTGTATTAGTACTTTCGAGAGGCACTGTAATTATGTAATTACTATTATAATGACATATTGTAATATGTAATTACTTTTGTAAAACTAAAAACTTTACTCCTTAATACTCCTTAATAAAATGAATGAGATTAGACCAAATACTCTCCAAGGTTTTTGGAAGACATCATTTACAACCTTGGTCCATGTCAGCTGAACTGACATTTTGTAATACATACACATCGTCGCAGGCTTACGTCAACATGGCCCTGTTCGAGAACTTCACCTACGCTGGGATCGATGCCACCGCAGAGGAGGCCTGACGACCAGCCCCCCAGACTCCAGGACGCCACGTAGCCCCACCAGGAGGAGCAGAGGATGGTCTCCACGCTACTGCCACCCCCCTCACCAGCGGGACAGGAGAGGCAGGCGCTCCACTCGGACTAGGACCAGCCAGCTATAAGACTAGAACTGTGATAGGACACTGTGAGCGACACCAGGACGCACGGTTTGGCTGCGCCCTAAATACGGAGATCAAATGTTACAGAGATGGAGCTACGTGACACCGCGGGGGTCTGAGGGGAGTCTGTTTAGCAAAGACATTTCTTTTTTAAACAAACAAAAAATTATCTGTGAATCGCATCAGCCAAGTCCAACACACATTGTAGCACTTAATGGGATTCTCCACCTCTGGTTGTATACTGTACTTTAGCGTATCACTGCCATATGAATGTACATAACTACTACTGTAAGTTTTTGTATCTTGTAATATAAGCCAGTTACATGCCTCATATTGTTTTGTACAGTGTTACAGATGTAAGGCCTTCACCTTTTTTGTTTCAGTGCAGCGGTATTGACGCTGCTCAAGGTGTCATTGTGTAACAGAAGATATCGTAGTTGATTTGACAATTCGAGAAGCAGCAGCAGCCACACAAACAAAATGTCTTAGTACGTTGCTTGCAACATGTACAGCAGTGCTGGATGCCCTGACATTTTAGTTTTGTACAGTATGTTCCATTCATTGATCATATGAACAATGGCCAACTACTTTGTTGCTGATTCATAGCCTCCACCCCTACTGGTCTCCAAAAAAACAACATATTTCTTAAGTAAGGCAGCACAATTTCAGAGAAATGTCCGTTTAATTTTTTTTCAAGAATTACAATTAGATTTGTGATATGTTTTATTTGTATGGTAATGCCACTGTTCCCTGTACGCTCTACACACCCAGGAGCATTCATATTTGAGAGAAGACTGAAATATGGACTGCTAAATAACTCGATAATTCTTTGCCTTTCAGAACATACGATTTTGTAGTGGTCTCAACATGGAGATACAGGGGGGTCCCTGAAGCTTTGTCTAGTCCGTTATCAAATATATTATTTGAGCAAAGTACGTAGCAAAGAAAATCCACACCAATGATTGACAAAGAAGCACAAATGCAGAAAACACAAAAGAAATTCTAATTGTCAATTATTTTTATGTTTTGGTGCATTTAAGGTAAGGTATAACTTTATTGTCCCTGTACGTAAATTTGACCTCTGCACTTGACCCATCCTTCGATGCCACTGGGGCGACCGCAGTGCATGCCCAGGCATGAGCAGGAGAGACTTCAAGATACAAAGGTTGCAAGCCGCTGGTTTAAACAACAGAGTTAGTCTATGTATATAACACCCAAATGGAGACGTTTTTGTTTAGGATGTTGTACTACCTGAATAACTGCAGTCTTTGCTGTGTACTTATCGCATCCATTGAAATTGTAATTCCCCAAAAGTAAGGGATGCCGTCAAGCTGAAGAAGGAGTCCTACAGTAGTGTTCAAAATAATAGCAGTCCAACATGACTAACCAGATTGTTCACGGTTTTTGGTATAAATCATAGAACTACCTGGACAACAATTTACCAGTAGGTGCAGTAGATTCTAGACAGACCCAGCATTCATGGTATGCATGCTCTTACTTCTGTGTAGTTGAATATTCAATTGAAAGGGGTGTGTTCAAAATAATAGCAGTGGGGAGTTCAATTGGTGAGGACAATCATTCGGTGGAAAAACAGGTTTGAATCAGGTGGCCCTTATTTTAGGAAGTCAGCACATGTTATACATGCATTTCACTTTGAAATCCTGAAGAAAAATAAGTCGTTCAAGACATTGTTCAGAAGTACTGTGTTCTTTTGTTAAAAGTTACACAGACTTCCTCAATTATTGCATTATTGATGGGTTAGTTTTACACTATTGATTATACATCATCTTCGCTTTTCCAGAGGTACATAGTGAATTCAGAAGTACAAAATAAAGAAAAAAAAAGTGGCATTAGTAGCGCAATAATAAATTGTATTGCATCTTGGCAGTGCCACTCAATTCAACCTTTTGTTAAAAGGTTGATTGGAGGGGTTAAAACTGCTAAAATTATCTTCAACGTGTTCAAATGGAAAGTAAAAACACAGAGACGCAGAAGAAAAAATGGAAGACTACCATTCAAATGGATCGGACAATAGCCAGAACTCCAAAGGCTCAGCCAATGATCCGCTCCAGGATGATCAAAGACAGTCTGAAGTTACCTGTGAGCACTGTGACAGTTAGAAGACGCCTGTGTGAAGCTAATCTACTTGCAAGAAGCCCCCGCAAAGTCTCACTGTTATAAAAAAAGACATGTGCCGAGGAGGATACAATTTCAAAAGAACACATCATCTGACAGAAAGAGAAATGGAGAAAGATTTGTGGACTGATGAAAGTAAGATTGCTCTTTTTGGGTCCAAGGGCTGCAGACAGTTTGTCAGACGACCCCCAAACTCTGAATTCAAGCCATAGAAGAAGAAGAAGAAGATCTTTATTTAAATAGCGCCTTTCACAGACATGGTCACAAAGCGCTTTACATGAGAGCATTTTACATTCACTCCATACTCGGTGGTGGTAAGCTATGTTAGTAGCTTCAGCTTCCTCTGGGGATGACTGACAGAAGCGCTGTCGCGACTGCACACATCTGCGCCAATGGTCCCTCTGACCACCATCATGCATTCACACACACACATCATTCATCCTGGCCATAGTACACTCTGAGGACTGAAGCATAGCCCACTATGCTTCACTGTCCTCAGAGCAAGCATCATAATATGGGCATGTTTCTCTAACTATGGTGTGGGGCCTATTTATCGAATACCAGGGATCGTGGGTTAGTTTGGATACATCAAAATACTTGAAGAGGTCATGTTGCCATATGCTGAAGAGGAAATGTCTTTGAAATGGGTGTTTCAACAAGACAATGACCCCAAACACACCAGTAAGCAAGCTAAATCTTTGTTCCAGACTAGGAAAATTAATTTCATGGAGTTGCCTGACCAATTCCCGGACCTTAATCCCATAGAAAACTTGTGGGGTGACATCTGGGGCTGGAATACCTGTTGACAGGTGCCAGAGGTCGGTTGACTCTATGCAACACTGATGTGAACCAGTTCTAATAAACTGTGATCATACAACTAAATATTAGTTTATTGATTCACAGGAAAGCTAAATCCTATGGCTAAATCCTCAAAATCTGAGGCCATGGTTCTCCACCGGCAAAAGGTGGACTCCCTCTTCAGGTCGGTGGGGAGTCCTTGCCTCAAGTGGAGGAGTTCAAGTATCTCGGGGTCGTGTTCACGAGTGAGGGACGGATGGAGCGTGAGATTGATAGACGGATCGGTGCGGCGTCAGCAGTGATGCGGTCGCTGTATCGGACTGTTGTGGTGAAGAGGGAGCTGAGTCTGAGGCAAAGCTCTCGATTTACCGATCGATCTACGTTCCCACCCTCACCTATGGTCATGAGATTTGGGTAATGACCGAAAGGACAAGATCGCGGATACAAGTGGCCAAAATGAGTTTCCTTCGCAGGGTGGCTGGGCGCACCCTCCGAGATCGGGTGAGGAGCTCAGTTGCCCAGGAGGAGCTCGGAGTAGAGTCGCTGCTCCTTCACATCGAGCTGAGGTGGCTAGGGCATCTGTTCCGGATGCCTCCTGGTCGCCTCCCTTGGGAGGTGCTCCAGGCATGTCCTATTGGGAGGAGGCCTCGTGGAAGGCCCAGGACACACTGGTGGGACTATGTCTCCGAGCTGGCCTGGTGTCGGGGTCTCCCCAGAACAGCTGGAGGAGGTGTGCGTGGATCGGGAAGTCTGGGCATCTCTGCTGAGACTGCTGCCTCCGCGACCCGGCCCCAGATAAAGCGGAAGAAAATGGATGGATGGATGAAATTGTAATTGTGCAGCCCTAATGTCAAGTAAAATATAAAAGATATAAAAGTGATCTAAAAAAAAGTGTAGGTTTGTGTACATGTCTACAACATATAAAACTACATAAACATATCCATAATGCCATAATACTCCAGGACATGTTTATGTGCAATTTGAAAACTGATCCATTTTAAGACAGTTGGGTCGTTTTGCTCACTGGATAGAATATTTAAAAGATTTCTTGGCAAATGTATTTATTTATAGGTTTTAATACATCCATATTAAGAACAAAAGTGCGGACACATAATCCATTGTTACATTAATTTGAGATTTTTGCTTCTTCAAAAACAACTGCATTATTGAGTGTTATTGGCTATCTTCATACATTTTTTTCTTATTATCTAACTTTCTTTTTGTACAAACTCAAGTGGATCGACAAAAGTGTAACTGGCCATAGTGGCTAGTGTGAACTACTCGCCAAAACGGAAATCCATTAAAGGAGTTGGCAGTAGTGTTTTTGCTCTTGCTCAAAGCGGGCACGTCTCGAAAGGTGGAAATGACAAACCCAACCACATGCAGCTCGTCTGTGGCCCATGTGAGTGTGGTGAGCTCAGAGCCAGTATCTGCTCCTGCTGCACAGAGCTGATCTGTCACTGCGCTTCCTCCTGCAGACCACCATGAGGCCAGAGATGCCAGTCAAAACTATAAGCACGACTTCCTGCTTCTCCCAAAAACACCAAGGTTACGAAAACAATAACAGAATTCGACTAAAGTGTTTTGTCTGACCACCCACCCCCCTTTAGGTTGTACTGCACAGCCATATTAGCGTCTATCCCGGGGCGGACTGGCCATATGTCCATTATGGAAGAGCACAGAAGGGCCACTGGTTCTAGGGCCACCGGTCTGGCCCCTCAGTTTTCTCCTTAACCTCTTACCCCCCCACCTTAACTGAGCTTTAACCAAATCTAAAAGTATGAAAAAGCAATGAAAAAAACAACAAAAAAGCCACAAAAACATGTCTAAAACGCAACAAAACAGTGACAAAACCGTGAAGAAAACACAATGACAAAGCAATGAAAAAAGCAATGAAAAAGCAACAAAAAAGCCACAAAAAGTGACCACAAAACGTGACCAAAATTTGACAACAACACACCTAAAAGCCACAAAAAAGCAATAAAAAAGCAACAACAAAAACAACAAAAACATGACAAAAATGCGGAGACAACGTGACAAAAAGTTACAATCACTTTGTAGGTCTTAGCTTTCAAATGAGGCGTTACACTGTTGCTCTCCAGTCAAGAAGCTTTTAGATTTGGGTAAAGGCGAACTGGAGAAATTGCACTCTGTGGTAAGAGATTAAAATGTGTCTTTTGGAAGTGCGCATTTATTCTAATTTGGGCCAGGCTGGTCAGAGTCCAGGGCCATTTTTCAGTCCCAGTCCGCCCCTGGTCTATCCCATGTATTTAGTGCAGCCTCAGGATTCACTTTCAACACAGTATCATCACAAGCCATAACCCAGAAAAAAAATAAGTATTTAAAATGTACACAGAAAATACTACTTTTAGGGTAGCATTTTCTACCCTAAAGAGATGCTACTTTTAGCTCATTATATATGCTAAAAGTAGCATATATAATGCTCGTTTAAGGGTAGCATTATATATGCTATATACAATATTTCTTCCGAGCCTTTGCAATAATTTCTGGTAAAGGCCCACGACCCACTGAAAACAGTCTCGCCAACCATTTTTTCAGCACATCTGTCAAATATACAATTTTAAAGGGACATTGCGTAACATTTTGGACTATACTGTTGCCATCAGTAAAATACATGCTCCTAATGACCAGCTCACTTTTAGTGGGTAATCAAAGAATGGATCTGGATGAGGACCTAACCTGTTTAAATCTCAAATTCTGCTGACTTTAGTCGACATCTCCATGGAGATGTCTTTGGAGAATTGAGCCGCTCACAGCAAAAGCACATATTTGTTTGTACATTTATGAGGTATTTTCAATGATAGAAATATCTGTCATAAAATAAATTTCAATGTTATTTATTAGGTAAAATTCTACGCAGTGTTTCTTTAAGCTTTTAACCAGTTGGATTATGTTGAGATCCTGTTTGAACTTAAATTAAATGCTGTGCTTTTGCTGGTCAGATCCTATGACAGCCTTTATCTGGTTCAGTGAGGCCCAAGGCGTGGGAAGCCAGGGTGCTGAGGGTATTGCAGCACCCCCTTGTGGATATTGTGTGTGAAAGCAATAAAATAAGGAAATAAGTACTAAAAAGTTGTTTGGTCATCCTCGGTGGTCACCCTCGGATGTAACAATACCAGTGTTACTGAACTTCAAGCCACTACTTTAAATTCAATTCAATTCAATCAATTCAATTCAATTTCAATTCAATTCAATTCAATTCACCTCAAACATTATATATCTGCTGAACCATTCAGGATTTTCCCATCACATTGTTTTTTAACCAATGAGAAGCCTCTTGAGCTTAAGCTTCATGTGGGCCTAGTCAGAGCCGTGGCACATATTTAAGTTAGGGGCGCTGAAGAATATGACTGCCCCCCAAAAACACTTTTTAGTGGTGAAATAGGTGAAACTAATTGCATTACAGATAATAGTTATGTTTTATTTCTTCAAAATACCATGTTTACCATAACTTTTAATGTCATGTTTCATAATGTCTAAAACCAATTTGCATCATTTGCAAAATGGTCTGGGTCACGGCCTCATTTTTTCTTCTTCTTAACCACTGCGCTGTCACAAAATTATTCAAGGGGCTTCTCATTGGTTAAACAAAAGGTTATGGGAAAATTCTGTATGGTTCAGCAGATATAGAATGTTTGAGGTGAAAGTAGTGGCTTAAAGTTCAGTCAGGTTATACGACCTGATGTGCACTGCAGACCTGGGCCGCAAGATAAGGTGCAGAGGAGCTATGGGACATGTTATAACGGTTGTGTGGTGATTTTAAAGGGGACCCAGCAGTCACCTCGATCTGAAGGCTAAAATGATTAATAAATAATGAATACATATAAAAATGGACGTCTTTTGAAGGTTCATCAAGATAATCGCAAACAACATCCTGGGCCCCAAGATCCGAATAGAGTGTCAGGGTGAAACTATACTAAACAAATTATCGTCTAGAAACCTGAGAAGTCTCAGAAGCAACACAAACCTCGAGTCCCCTCCCACTTGTCCTTATTTGGCGTCGATTTTGGAGTTGACACACGTTTCCTGCTCATGTGTGAACTGTCATTTGGGGTCACATCTGATACCTCTGCACACATGTACTGTTATTACTATACAGCAATAGTAAAATAAGATGTACGGTCTGACCATGCTTTGGGCCGGCAGGTGGGAAGCAGCCTGCGTCGCTCTGTGGACCTTTGTGGCCTTCACATCTTGGACTAATGCTCAGGGGAGTTTGCCTGTGGAAGGTATTTATTTATGAATTATTTATCTATTTGTTGTAATGTATTTCCTTACCTTTCCATACCTATTTTTTGTTTTATTTCCCTTTTTCCCCCTATATTTGTGTTGTGTTTATAGCACATTTTTATAACTACTTGTTTCTTTCTTTGTAACTAAAATACTAAATATATGTACAGATGTTTCCACCTTATTCATTCTTTACTCAACTCTCAGACAAAACAGCTTCACACTAATAATATGCTTCTGTGTATGTGTTTTTTTTGGTTTCTTTTTTTCTCTATAGACATTTTGCTTGTAAAAAATGAGCCCAGTCCAAAATGCCTTACCCGGATGGTGAACGGAATAGCCAAGGAATTCACCTGTTTCTTTATGACCGAAGACTCAGACTCTGCTCCTGAATTCTACTACACCATCGACAAGTACAAAAAGCCATCAACTTACTTTTTCTAAGTTTCTTGATCGCTTTTTCTCCTTGCTTTTTGATGCTCTTTTGTTGTGTTTTCGTCATTTTTTTGTTGCTTGTTTGTCGCTCTTTATTTTTTTTGCTTTTTGTCACTTTTTCATCCTGTTTTTTGCCGCTTGTTGCTCTTATGTCGCTTATTTTGTTGTATTTTCAGCCTCGTTTTTTGTTGCTATTTTGTTCAAGAAGCCTTTTCATGTGGGTAAAGCCAAACTGGAGAAAATGTGCTCCCTTCAGGTGGAGGTTAAGAGGTTAACTGAAGACCCTTTATTTTTCTGGTTTTCTTTCTGAGCATATACGCTTTCACTTCATGCTAATGCATTTAATTATCGAGTCACTTTTGGAATTCGTAAGAGGGGCATTTTATCTACTTAAAGGTGCATTATGCAACTTTTTTAGGGAAAAAAAGTGTGTATTTGACCTTGTAGTGACCCAGCGGCTGTATGAGTGGTCAGCCTGGCGCCTTTACCTTCCATCACAGTGGTCTGATCAATTGTTTGGAAGGTTTTCATTGCTGACGGACCCTCTCACCAGAAAACCTACAAAACAATTGATCCTGGAGCGTCCTAGAGACCACTGTGATGGAAGGTAAAGGCGCCAGGCTGACCACTGACACAGCCGCTGGGTCACTGCAAGGTCAAATACACACAAATATCAACTTTTTCCCCTAAAAAAAATTGCATAATGCACTTTAAATAGATAAAATAAAGTTGTTGTTTTTTCGCTTAAAAAGTTGCATAATGCACCTTTAAAATAGCACCTACAGATACAGCATTTTGAAGGAGTTTTTCAACATTTCTAGTTTTATTTATTGACCCCCCCCCCCCCCCCCCAAAAAAAAAAACAAAAAAAAACAAAGCAAACTCGTTTAAATAAATAAATAAAAAATTCACAACTAGGTAGCTTATTCAAAAAACAGGTTGCATATACAGTAATCTCTTTTGATTATTATTTTTTTGTATCTAATAAACAATAAATGAAAGAACTTGCTGTAGATTAAGGAAGAGATGTACTGTAAAATATTTCAAATGGATTCTTTTTTTCTTTCATTTGCTTGTAGTCTATCGCTTTAAAGGGACTAGATGCAAGTTGGTAATTTTATACTCACTACTGCCACCTCAGGTCTTACGCGTAGCTGCAGTCTCTATATTTGAGTAACAGTGCAGGATTTTAGAGGAAGTTGTGGTGAATAGGTCTGGGCTCATTCTACACATTAAGACATAGCTGGAACATGTAGGGGGAGGAAAATACATAACTTTAAAATGTTTAAACTTCGTACAGTCCCTTTAATGGTTACTGGGAACATTGTATGTCTGGTACCATAAGTTTTGTGTCGTTTCTCTGATCTCCAGTCCTCCCCGGAGAACACGGTGTGAGATACAGGTCCAGAGATCAGACGATGAAGGCTTCCTGCACATCTGCTCTTTTCCACAGTCAGATATTTTCTTGTTTGATGATATTCCATTGGAAGTTCTGGACCGAGCCAAGAACCGCAGCCTCTACAGCCGGACCGTCACTGTGGAGGATAATAGTGAGATACTTCTATTTAGATACATTTGACGGATATAAATCAAAGTACCATCATTTTGTTCATCAACACGGTGTGCTTGTATTTCTTCAGTTGTTCAGAAGCCACCCAGTAACATTTCTCTAATCCAAAACAACAACATTGGAGAGCTGCTGCTGTCATGGCAGACCGAATGTGCTTTTACTTTGTTCTACAAGATTAGGTTCTCCTCCAAGAGCATGAACCAGACAATTAAACAGGTATGTTCCACTTTATGACATGAATGTTTTGTGGGGGCAAAAGTGCATCTGTAAAATGTCAAATATTTGAATAATCCCAGGGGCAAAGTGTGTTGTAGTATTAAGCTACAACCAGAAGATGGTGCAACTACAGTTGTAGGAACGGTACTGACAGTATTATTGGAGCAGCAGTATGAGTTAGGAAAGTGAAAAAAGTACTTTATTAAATGTAGCTAAGCACTTGTTCTGCATCTGAAACAGTTAAAGGGATACTTCGGGATTTTTGACACAGGGCCTCATTTCCTAGTTATCCAGAGCGTTGTTGATGTCTGGAGATATTTTTTTCTTAAATTCATGCAGTTCTTATATTTGAAGAGTCTAGTTGCGCTAGCCTAGAGCAAGGCTAAAGCAGTTCTATGGTAAACGCTAGCCCGCATTAAAAAACAGTCTGACTCACTCCACAGTGCACCTGAGGTAAATCACTTATAACGCCAGACTAACCATATAAATGTCTGTGTTAACAGAATTTTTTTTTTTAAATAAAACTGACCTTGTATCACATGAATTACCGCATTTGAGGGACTATTTTCTCGCAGATCACTCCGCCGCTGCCTTAGCTTACAGCCACGAAGCTGATGCCGCCCAGTTATTTTAAACGCAAAATGGTTAAAATTAACCTATCGACACAGACATTTATATCGTTAGTCTGGCGTTATAAGTGATTTACCTCAGGTGCACTGTGGAGTACGCCAGACTGTTTTTTAATGCGGGCTAGCGTTTACCATAGAACTGCTTTAGCCTTGCTCTAGGCTAGCGCAACTAGACTCTTCAAATATAAGAACTGCATGGATTTAAGAAAAAAATATCTCCAGACATCAACAACACTCTGGATAACTAGGAAATGAGGCCCTATGTCAAAAATCCCGAAGTATCCCTTTAAGAACAACGTGTTTGTACCAAAGCTGGGGGTCAGCCCTATGTTCCCCGGTACCTATGTTCCCCAGTACCTATGTTCCCCCACTTCTATTGATTAAGATTAGGCACCAGCCCACTATCCTTAAGGTTAGTGGCTAGGGCAGGGTCAGGGTTAAGCTGATTGATATATGTATGACATTTCACTCTCATGATTTGTGATTGGTTGAAGTACCAACTCACCTACGGAAAAAAAAAATCACACCCGGGAACATAGGACCCGGGGAACATAGGTATGCACCCCCAAAGCTGCACACTCAGCAAACACATCTAACTGTTAAGTGCTGTCTATAAAGGTTCACAGCAAATTTAAAGAAACGTTGGATGGTCTGGTGCCAGGAGAAGAAGTCAAAGTTCAAGTCTCTGCAAGATGTTCCCCATCAGAACCACCGGACACTGGAGCCAATGGTCATCGCCTGTTAAGGCTGTGGTTCCACAATCTGCAGGTCTGTCCTGTGGCTTTCAAGGATTTCTTAAACAAAACAAACAAACTGGCTTAGCAGAATGCTATGCCATAATCATTGTTATTTTTCCCTGTTTATTTGCTTTTAACAGATGACATTTTACTGACGTGCGCCACAAAGGATCTGCTTAACGTCACATGTCAGTGGGACAGTAGCGTATCAAACATAGAGGCAGGCTACACACTATTCTACAAAACAGGCTCAAGGTATGCCAATATGCATGCGCACAGTCATATTGTTGTTATACCTATTATAATTGCTGTGTTGTATGCTTTGTTAATTCTAAAGCGAAGGACGTGGTTGGACACAGTGGACACAATGCTTCCCTGAGACTAACTTTACTGATCAGTGTGGTTTCCAAGGCAAGGCGCAGAAAAGAATGAGAGTCAAGCTCAGCAGTCCAATGGCTCCACTCAACAAGACCTTCTACTCGGAAGACTTCAAACTCAACAGCATCAGTAAGAAATGCTTCCTCTATGAACTGTACAGCAGTTCATACAGTTTTCAAGTAGGCTACTCAAATTTTTAATTACTAAAATTACTAAAATTGATACTAAAATGTGTACATGTCTTTTCTAGTGGAAAGATTCTACATTTGTCCCAACAATAAAGAATAAAACATAGATATTGACAGAAGGCAGACATATTCTGTTGCTCTTTATAAATATCCATAAAACTTTAGGTTAATATTTTCATGATCAGACAAAACTGCGGTTAATAGAAGGGTAATGCTAATATCTGAATCCATATGTTGAAAACATCACCAAGTAAATGTTTTATTTTCAGTTAAAACGTCCCCTCCGAGTGTCCTAAAGCAGAATGAGACTGATAAGCTGTGTGTGAGCTGGGACTCTCCTCTTCCTGCTCTGTCATCCCACCTGCAGTACGAGCTCAACTACAGACCAACAACAGAGAAGCACTGGACGGTAAGAGAATTATTGTGTGAACATGTCCTGATAACTCTACTTTTCAATTGTTACCACAAGATGGCGCTACTGAGACGTGTTGAAATATCCTCATTTACACAAAGCTGTTAGAATCATTTATTTTCTAAAATGTTTTATTTTTCAGACCGTCGCCTCAAATGGCCCAGAGACAGAGGTGTGTCTGAAGCGTTCCTGGAGCGGTCAGTTTGAGGTGAAAGTCCGGGCTGAACCTTTTGGGCCTGAGTACTCAGGTCAATGGAGTGACTGGTCCGATGTTCTTACTGCAGATATCCCAGGTAAATATTGTAATTGTAATTACCTTTTAGAGTAAAATAATAAATATTCTGTTATAACAATAATGGCTTTAGGTTTCACTGATTTTTGCAGTGGTGCTAATTTACTTCTGATGGCACACCACTGATTTATTGTTAGAACATTATACTCTATTCCAATAGTATTCTTTAAAAAAAAACACACACACCAACAGGATTTTCTTTTGCAGTTCACTCATCTTCTCGTAACATGTTGCTCGTTCACTGCAGTCCTGTCTTGTTCCTGGTCTTTCTAGTACTCCTAATTTATTGTTTTCAAAGTATTTCAAGTAAGTACATTATGTCTATTTACCATTTCTCACCATATGATACTAATGTCTCTTAATTGTGTGTTTTCAAAGAAAGCTGAAGCTATATGTCTGGCCGCCTGTGCCAAACCTTGACAAAGTTCTTCAGGGTTTCTTGACCGACCTTAAGCAGCAAAAATGGGTGCAATATTTTTGACTTTCTAATCAAATGTATTATTACAGTGAGTTTAGAAAGGATACTCCTCTACATTTTGTTTTAACCATTAGAGAATAAATAATGGAATACAGATAGTTAAAAAGGATTTGATAAATGATTATTGTTTAATATGGCTTTTGTTATTGCCAGGATGGTCCAGTGACCGCCAAGCAGATGTACGCGAAACCACCGCATCCATAGTCGTCCTGTCTGAAGATGACGACTCAGGACTGGAGGAAGCTTCAGCAAAATCCGCTGCACTTCTCACCTCATCGGGCACATCCTATTCCAGTGTGGGACAGGAGGACGACAGCATAGAAACTGAACTGTACCCCGATTATGTGGCCCTAAACAAAATACTATCATTCTATGCATAAAAGAGAACAGTTATATCTATGAAGATCACAATAAGGATAAAGAAGTAACTGTAATACAAAAGTCACCTCACGGTTCAAAAGAAACATTATCAAGAGAGCATTGCTCAGGGTCAGACTTCTTGAACCATTCGTACCTCTTCCTGGCCACAGAAAATGTGGGCAGTAAAGGAAGAGAGCAAAGAGGACAAGAGAACATCTATACTAACATGCCATGTAATTAAGTGATTGGATAAACAATCTAGGAGTGAGTAGTCACTGTGTCACCAGATACAGTGGCTACTCACTGTATCTAAATAAATTATATAAAAAGGACAGTTTCTAGGGGATCTCCAATTTCCTTTTCCCTCTGAACACTGACTGTGTTGATTTCAATTCTTGATATTTTTTAATAAAATATCAAATGTATGAAAGAGCAATGTAGTCACAATGTACATAACATCATGTTCATACAGCGTTTATAATATTGTTTTTAACGGTTTGTACTTGATATTATTTGTACAAGTTTAATGTTGGTTGCAACTGCCTTTTGATATCAAATATACGTTATAACTTTTAATCCAAAATTCTTTGTGGTGTACCACTTTATGCATTGGCCACTAGATGGCGGCAGTATCTACAGGTAAAGCAGTTCACAGATGAGTTTGTAAACAAAAACAACCTTCTATTGATAGTCATGATACAATCGTATAAGATGGTAAGGTACTGCCTGACTATTGGTGTTTTCAAATATGTTGTATAATAACCAAAACTACACATAATTAACTGCTCAGAGGTTGAGTGGATGAACATTTTATGAAAGCAAAATCGCACAAATTAAAGTCCCGCAACAGCTACCACTTGTTTTCGTCTCTGTGCTATACAATTTACCTTTTTGAACTATTTTTCCGATAAGTCCAAGTGCCAAATTTGAGAAGTAGTAGTGGTAGTATCACTCCGACGTAATTCCAAATACTAAATTCCTATTTCAGATGTCGGTTTTCTTGTTGATGAGAATGGAGATGCAGGTGAGCGCCCCGTCCACTTTATCTTCTCCAAGCCCGACACAGCAATCAACGAGTAGTCCGTCAACTTCTCAAATACCTGCGCACACACGCACAGCTGGATTAGTTGGGATCAATTTAGGTCCATCAAAACAAATACCATTGTGAACTATTGCACATACAGAAAGCTTCTGCAAAACCATCGAGAGCCGTCTGCTTTTACAATTAAGTTTGGAGCTAAAAAAAAACAAAGTAATTTTCCCCCAGGCCTGGTTTCCAAGCTTGTGGTTGGAGTCATTATCCAGAAAGCGGCCAGCTCACATCAAACTGCAGGTTCTATTGTTAAAATAACACAGCGCTGGCAGAGGCAAACCTATAGTTGTGTGTGGAAAACAATCGCATAGACTCAGATGGGGCTCAGTTGTCTTTCTCAGGGGCTGGTGCCGAAGAATCACAACAAACTCGAGTTTTAGCTCATCAGAATGGAAGATGGATGTTGCGTGAGAGAGTTATTGTTGTCTGCACGAATGTTACCTTGAAACTTTCAGGAAACTGGTCACCAGTCATGTGGAGGAGCACGTGGCCTTTGCCGGGCACGTTCATGTAAATGCAGACAGTTGGCGCCGAAGTCATCGAGTACCGTCAGCGTGTGGTAGCGGTATTTCGTCTAAAGACACAACAGTGAAAGACATTTAATTGAAAGGAAAAAAATTACGAGGAAATTGGAATTGAAGACCGATCAAAAAGCTAAACGGCTTGATTCAGATCTTAGTTTACCCCTTGTGCCCTGCAGCCACGCAACACCAACAATTTAAACTGAAAAAACAATCCGGTCTCACAAATCACAAATGATTGGAAGCCAGTATACTTTTTGATCAAACCATACACGCAATAATTGCACTGACAAATTTCTGATAATAATTATGGCTGTGTAGTGTGTACCCACCATACCAGTATGATATTGAAAAACCTGTTTTAAGAACTAGATGATGCCTGTCTCAGTTTAATTCTGCTGGACCTGAGCGCTGCCTTTGACATAGTGGACCACGGGATCTTACTTCACAGGTTAGAAAACTGGGTGGGAATCTCTGATACTGGTCTAGTTCAAGTCCTATCGAGGACAGGACGTACTTTGTCGAAATTGGCAACTGTGTCTTAGACAAAATTTCCATGACCTGTGGAGTCCCCCAGTGGTCAGTCTTGGGACCCCTCTTATTCAACTTGTACATGCTTCCATTGGGTCAGCTAATAAAACAGTAATAATGTGTCTTACTGTACCACAACTACCCAGATGAGGCTCAGATCTACATGTCACTGATGGCAGGTGGACATGGGCCTGTAGATACACTCTGTCACTGCATCCAACAGTCAGTCTGTGGATGCAAAATCGTTCAACATTCAAGTCCTCCTGATTAGCTCAAGAATATCTAAGTAATGACTGGAGTATGTTGTGCTCCTTTTTCCTTTGAATCGGTGTGTGCTGTGGGCAGAAGGGAGCATAATGGTGGGCTTAGTGATGGCTGTCAAGGTCAGGCCAGAATGTTTGAGGATTTGTCAGAGGGAAAATATGGTGAAATCGTGAAAAAGTCAAAGCTCCCATTAACAGGCAGATAAGGAGACTTCAGGTCATGTCTACCACTGGAAAAAAAACAAGTACATGACTTTTTATACTAGTAGAAACTAGTAGGTATCAATGATTTTTTTTATGCTCTAAAAGACAATAGAGGGTTTGCCTGTAAAAAAAGAAGAAGAAAAAAAGGCAAAATCGTACAAAAAGAGTAAAGTAATGGACATAAAGAGTTCATATTTCTAACTGGGTCAAAGCACAAAACACTGAAGACACGTAAAATATTTACTCTTGGTTATTCATCAACTGTGATACAGCAAATCTTGCCATTTGTAACGCTATTCACCTTATTCCGGAAGTTTGCATGGGTGCCGCCAATGATTGTCACTACACGAAAACAAAGCCGTTTTTAGGCCGTGCAGAGAAACGGTGCAGTGTTGAACATGTTGGTGCAAATGAACATTGGACATTTTACACTGATCAATCTATTAAACATCAGAGTTTAGCGGCGAACATTTTCCCTCATTCTCACTTTAAAGGAACGGGCTTTGCGCTCTACCGGAAGTGTCTGTACAAAGGAAGTGTAAAGCAAAGCAAAAGAGGCAAAAGTGGGCGGGGCGGAGTAAGGTGAATAAAGGGCGAGGTGAACACATTAGCGTGCCACACTAACACATTGCCACATTGTCCGAAGGCCTTGTCCCTATGTTAAGGTTAAGGTACTTTATTTATCATTATACAACAACAGCACAACGAAATTTGTCCTCTGCATTTGACTCATCCTTTGACGCTGCTGGGACAACCCTTAAGAAGCAGTGGCAGTACCGCACCCGGGGACCAATCTCCAGATGTGGGGCCAGGCTCAGGGTCAGAAACACCTGGCTGGAGGAGTCACCTATTGCACATGTTTTAGTGGTAGGAGAAATCGGAGTACTTGGGAGGAAATCTATACGCAGACACGGGGAGAACATGCACATGAAAACTATCAGCGTTAGAAGGGTCTGGAGGCTCAGTGGATCAAACGTTAACCCTGGAACCAAGATATCCTAGGGCACTGTAACATTTTGTGGTCATTGCCATTGGAAATCTGCACACAAATCTTGTTCTCATTAAGGGAAACACAAGTAGGCACTGTCTAGCTTTCAAACTAAAAAAGTAAAAAAGATACATAAGGGTAATACATTTTATGCCCACTGTCTAATTTGATTTTCAAAGTTTGTTTTCGCATGTGTCTTACCCTTAAAGGTATCAGCTAAGATTTCTGCTCCTCTCTGATTGGTCCGCTTAGATAGCCCCACAAATATCTCTTGACCTGGAGGCAAACGAAAATGAAATTACCAACAAAAAAATCTCAGCGGACACAGCAATTTCACAGTCTAAAGTTACTGCTAATGCCTGGGCCTTGGATTCTTGAATGCCGTACTAGCGAGTGAAGCTGTGCGTGCCGGTTCAGTACTTAACTGTGAAATATCGCTTGTGTGGTCAGTGTGGTGTGGCATTAGCAGACTGTGCCTCCATTGCATGCTAAAGCCTAGATATGGGGTTCTTCTCAATCTACTGTGCTGTAACAAAATGAGCTGTTAGCTTGAGGCTTGCAAGCAGGAAATGTTTCTAGCCCTGCCATATGAAACCCATTTGGATTGGAAGCACTTGGAGCACAAAGTCAGTGTCTAGGAACCTAATTAGGTGTACTAGGCTGTTTCCCTAGCGGCCTGAGTTTTGTAGAAGACAGACATTGACCCACATTTTAAAGACCAGAGTAAAATGTACTGCAAATCTAATAATAGTTGTGCAGAAATTTCAATTTCAAATGTTTACTTTAGTTATTTTTACTGATTTGCTTTGACCATAAAGAATGATCAATACTATATTGGGAGAATATTTGTAGTGTGCAAACCCGGTTGATGAGGTTGCCTTGCAAAAGGTCTTCTAAAGCCAAAAGGCCCATTTTCATGTACTTCTAACACTATACAGCATTAGGAATACAAGACAATAATATTATAGTATTACTGTAATTTCCGGCCTTTATGCCACTACTTTTCCCCACGCTTTGAATCCTGCGACCAACATGACGGTGCGGCCAATATAGAGCCGCCAACAGGCACTAGAGGCGTCTCTAGCAGTAAACGCAAAAGTGAGATGGGACTTTTAATCAACGCTGCTCTTGGCTGAGGAACGGTATGAGTAACTTTTAAAATGATGAAGGCTCACTTTAGCCTAAATGTCGAAGTGCGCTTAATTGGCCGAATGTGCGCTTAATTGGCCGAAATGTACGGTATATATAGTACAGGGACAATACATTATACCTTTACCTTAACATAAATGTTAAAGTAGTCATTTTTAGTAGGCATGCAGAATTATGAAAAAACATGGAGGAAACACAAAGAATCCAGAGAACATTAGATAAAAAGTCTTTAGAGCACTTTTTTTAGACAGGAAATGATGTGGTGTCAATCCTCAGCCGGCTTTTGTTCCATGCACCTCGGATTTAAATTGTAGTAACTACAATAAAATATTGTTTTCCTCTACCAATTATTACGATTTTTACTACATGTAATCATAATAATTGGTAGATCCATTTGTGGATCCATTTTGGTTTACTTTAATTCCTTATTATTGCTGAAAACAAAATGCCACCAGTGGGGTAAAAGTTTGTTTATTTTACACAAACACATACTTTAGACTTTTGATGAAGTATCATTGCAAACTGATAAAAAAATAAAAAATTATTTTATTCAGGACAACTGTCTGAACAAAAGTCATTGTAACAGTGAAATAAGAGGTCTCGCCTTCTAAACATGTTCCTCGATTGGTAACAAGATTGATGTGGGCGGCATGGTAGCACAGCTAGAAGGTCCCGGGTTCCATTCCCATTCCACTGAGGAGTGAGTGGTTAAGTCCAGTGTAGTGGGCATTGCAGTAATCTATCCTCGAGCTGATGAAAGCATGAACGGCTTTTTCAAGGTCAGCTCGGGACAAGAATGGTTTGACGGTCCTTACTGAGGAAGCTTAGCAGGTAAAAGCTCGCCTTAACAACTGCAGTTATCTGTTTGTCATAAATCATGCTACTGTCAAAGATAACACCCAGGTTACGCACGGCGGAAGCCATCTGAGGTGTTAGAGGACCAAAACTGGGGTGAGTCTGGCCTGAACAGGATGCACTCAGTCCGTCTTTCCTTCATTCAGGTGAAGTGAGGGCAGTTACGTGATCAGAAATGGGCCTGGCATAGACACATAAACGGCAAGCACTCAAGCTAAATATTACGTCTATAAAATATTACGTCTATAAAACATGACCTAATGCAAATAGATGGTTTTCCACTTAGAGGGTTAAATACAGGGGATCTTAGAACTGTATTCGGACTGCGATATCTCTTTACATTCAGCCAGTATGAGCCACCAAGACCATAATTAAGTCTACAAGCAGTAAAAGATGATGACTCACTCTATTCAAAATGTTTATGAAAACATTTAAAGGTTATTACATAATACATCATATATATTTTTAAGTCAGTCAAATCGGTGTCCCAATATACGGTCAAAGATCATAAACAGAACTGTCGTCAAAAATGTTTTTATTATTTATTTGGTTGAGACAGTGCATATTAAAGCTACTCTAAGCCACTCCATTTTGCCGGAACGGCATGGTTGCATTCCCACAATGCATTGCTACATGCGCCACCTTCGCTTTGTGCCGCAGAAGAGGACCAGCGCCGCACCTCTCTCACATCAAAGGACACCCTCACAACCCCCCAAACACACCCCACCTGCCCTCACCATATAAACACATGCAGAGGACGCAAATGTTTGAAGCAGCAGAAGCCGCATCAGTTAGTGGCTAACAGTCAGAGTTTAGCATTATGAAAGTTTACAAAAGATCGTAAACTGACAAACATCTGAACGACCTCCTCTGATGCAGCTGAAATCCTCATGAAATGTCAGTTTGTTTAATAGTCCAACATCTACAGGGAGCCTTCAGGTCTTTTTTCTCGAAAGCAGCACCGGAGGCTCAGACGTTCAAGGGTTGCGGGGGGAAAAAAGCTCTGCATTGTAAACTTAGTTCTAAGTAGAAGTATTATGTGGCAGAGCAAGGTTCACTAGTACTTACACCTACTGACAAACAAATTCAAAAGACACAGCTTAGTGCAGCTTTAATGAACACACATGGGACTCATGCATGTAAACACGCCACACCAGATTGTAGCTTTGGGCTGATTTCCATGCGTCATCCCCAATGGCCGCTAGCTGCTCTGCTTTATGACCGCAACACTGGAGGCCGCCATTCCTCCGCCATTGCTGCAGTACCTCCATATAGCCGCTAGGCCCCCATTGAAAAGCATTGGACTTTAGACACCTTAAAAACAACTTTAATGCCTGGTTTCTATTTTTTTTAACACTTTCTATGGCTACATATTCCTGCTGAGATAACGCTGGGTTAGTCACAAAAAAGAAACCAGGCTGGTTTTCGAAAGAAAAATATTTGAAATCTTGTAATAATGAGGGTCGGACTGTTAGCGTTGGAGCTGCGCGAGCTACACGTCACGCAAGAACCGAGTCTACAGTGAAAATCCCACCCTTATGCCCTTATTAGGAACATGCTTCGTCAGAGCTGGGGAGGAGGAGCCTGTAAATCTGCCATGAATTCCCCCTCGAACGTGGTCATTATGGTAAACGGGGAGGAGTGAGTATTGACGGTCTATTATGTCTATGGTCATCCCCCATGTGCACTCTCAAACACACTCTCATTCATCCTGGCCTATTACATGCTTTTAGTGGTAGGGGAAACCGGAGTACCCGGAGGAAACCTACAGTACGCATGCACGGGGAGGACATGCAAACTCCACACAGAAAGGCCCTGTGAAACACGAGCACTAACCGCCGCTGTGCCTCTTTCTATGGAGGCTTCTTCTTGCTTTTCAAAAGAAAAGACTGGGTAACAAACAAGCTGGACGCCTACTTAACTCTGGGAAGGGGCTTGTTTTTGTCTTCATTATAACGGCTTATAGCATACTTGTATAGCGCTTTTCAAGCTTGCATTAACAAGTTTCTCCAAGTGCCACACTGTGTGAATTATTCATTCACACCACACTCTGCCAATCTGCACTATCAGCCCTCTGACCACCACCAACACTCTCATTCATTCTGGCCTATTGTACATGTTCTTAGTGGTAGAGGAAATCTATGCAGGCACCCTACACAGAAAAGCTGCTTATCATTCATTATCAACTTTTATTAATGCTCTATTAATGCTCGAGCAAAGTCTGTAGCTTGGAAGAGACTGGTAATCTTTAATATGGTACAGTACGTCAGTTTCCTGCACTAAAGGTAAAAGCTGTTAATGTTTGAAAGAAGGAAAACGTGCTCAGAAAATGTACTGTACAAACCGAGAGATAAGTGACAATGAGCAAATGTAGCTGAGAACATGTTCAGCGTTGTTAAAACTGTGTTGTGTCAGTGCAGAACTGGCCATTTCAAAACCCCCAATGTCAATACTGCTGACCCCAGAGATATGAGCAACCATTAACACCACTGAGCTCAGTACAGTGACAGTGATGTGGAAGGGCTTCAGGGCTTTCAGATGAACCATCCTACGGTTTCCTTTATTGTCATCCACACACGACACTGTAGCCAAACCCCTTGCAAAACAGATACAACTGAGTGGATAAGATTTATGATGACTCAAATTAATTATTTTGTTTTTATTTTTCAAGAAGAGAAGTGAAGTTAGAAGGTAGTTTCTGTCAATAAAGCCTTTTTTTTAAATCTTCCTCTCAGATTTTCTGTTTAGTGTTGCCAGCTAGTAAGAAGTGCAGTAATGTTTACATGCATTCAAAGTCATGGCTGCTTACTAGCGCATTTCCATTCGGTTACATGTGGTACCGGTGGTGAAAGACTTACGATTTTGTGTTTAGTGTTGTGTTGATCTCCACTTCTGCTCTTCAAAGTGAACCCAAACTTGGAACAGAATCAGAAAATGACGCATCTATTAACCTGCAAGAATAACAAATCATTATTACCGTAATAAGAATAACCAGCATCTTATACTGATTAAGAAACAAATGGTTATTTCAATACAATACTTTTCTGTTTTCTGTGTTTTCTGACAGGAATAGGCTAGTAAATGGTGAGGTGGCTAGAGATCAGAGCAGAAAAACACTCGGTGGAAAAAGCGTGAAAACTACAGGAGGGAGGCACAAATTAAAGACAAAGTTGTAAACATTGGCACGTTAGCATATTTTCCAGTCACAAATGTGCATATGTTTCTAATGTACAACAGTACCTAAAGAAATAAAGCAATATTTATTGGTTTATTTGGTCAGTGCATGTTAATGAACATGGTCGTGTTCTTTAATGGATGGAAAAGAATACGGAGGCTTGATCTATTAAAATCAGTCATGGTTTTATTCCCTATATTACAATCTACAACACAAGTTATCTGAGCGCTACATCTTGGTCGGTCCAGCGACGAAGAGAGAGACCGCACCTTCTGTGCGCGAGTAATTTATAGCAACAGGAAGTAGTAGGCATCTCCTTGTCATCGTCACTTCCTCTGCACAATCTGACTCATCCTTCTAACACACTGCCCCCCAGTGACTCCAACAGTAAAGACAATAAAAATGAGGGAGTAAAATGGAAGTTAGTTGTAAAGTCTACCCCCAGTTTTATATATAATCACTAAAGCCTGGTATGATAATATGTATAGAAATATTTCCACATTGTATAATAATATTTCCACAACATACATGGGTCTCATGCATGTAAACAAGCCACACCGGATTGTAGCCTTGGGCTAATATTACACTTGACTCTTTCCGTATCGCCTTTTTTTCAATGTGTGTGCTAAGATAACTAGCTAAATGAAGTCAACAACTGCAAAGGAAAAGGTGGAGTGAACACGCTGGATTCACTCATTTTATGTCATTTCATTTGATCTGTCTTACACATGTCCCACCAACTGACATACTGTCAATAGAACTCGAACCAGCGACACTGGCATTGAGGCAATAGTGACACAATGGAATTTTCGTCAATTCACGATTGTACAGTTAATTAAAGCATACAACACAACAATTATAATAGGTATAACAACAAATATGACTGTTCGGATGCATATTGACATACCATGAGCCTGTTTTGTAGAATAGTGTGTAGCCTGCCTCTGTTTGATATGCTACTGTCCCACTGTAACGTTAAGCAGGTCCTTTGTGGGGCACCTCAGTAAAATGTCATCTGTTCAAAACAAAATAAACAGGGAAAAATAACAATGACTATGGCTTAGCATTCTGCCAAGCCAGCCTGTCTAGTGTAAGTTTGTTTGTTTTGTTTAAGAAATCCTTGAAAGCCACAGGACAGACCTGCAGATTGTGGAACCACAGCCTTAACAGGCGATGACCATTGGCTCCAGTGTCCTGTGGTTCTGCTGGAGGAACATCTGACAGAACTTTGACTTCTTCTCCTGGCACCAGACAATGTTTCTTTAAATTTGCTGTGACCCTTTACAGATAGCTTTTAACAGTTAGATGTGTTTGCTGAGTGTGCAGCTTTGGTACAAACATGTTGTTCTTAACTGTTTCAGGTGCAGAACAAGTGCTTAAATTTAGAATAATTTGAGAAAATTACTACACTCTTTTTACTCATATAGAATTATTTATATAGTTACTTTCACTTGGCTACATTTAATAATTAAACAAATACATTTAATTTTCACTTTTCTAACTCATACTGCTGCTCCAATAATACTGTCAGTACCGTTCCTACGACTTGCACCACACTTTGCCTCCGGGATTCAATCAAATATTTGACATTTTACAGATGTACTTGTGAAAAAATTTGCCATTAGAAATGAAAAAGTAATGTCAAAGTGGAACATACCGGTTTTATTGTCTGGTTCTTGGAGTGAACCTAATCTTGTACAACAAAGTAAAAAAACATTCGGCCGGCCATGACAGCAGCAGCTCTCCAATGTTGTTGTTTTGGATTGTTTTGGCTCCTGAACAACTGAAGAAATACAAGCACACAGAGTTGGTGAACAAAATGATGGTACTTTGATTTATATCCGTCAAATGTATCTAAATAAAAGTATCTCATCATAAGCCTGCGGTTCTTGGTTCGGTCCACAATCCCCACTCATCTATGCTTTCTGTCTCTGCCTGTGAGATGGTAGCATAGTGAAGTTTTGGGATTGACAGCAGCTTCTCTACATTCTGTCCTGAAACCAGAATTGGAAGACGATCGACCAGGATCCAGCATCATTGAAGTCGTCCACAATTTTGCCGTCCCAGTGCAGTCCAGTCTTGCCATTTCCCAAATCAGCAGGAGCAATGATGCTGTCTGGTCTATGCTGTCCTGCATATCTTCACCACTGTGGTAGTAAAACAACACCTTTGACACTTAAAGGGATATTTCAGGATTTAATTCATGCAGTCAGGATTTAATTCATGCAGTCCTTATATTTGAAGAGTTTAGTGGTGCTCGGATTTAGTAGTGCTCGCATGTCTATGGTAACTAGTAGCCTGCATTAAAAACAGTCTGTCCCAAGCAGGAAAATCTGTTATAACACCAGACTACCGATATAAATGTCTGTGTTGACTGAATCATTTTTAAATATAACCGATTTGCATTTAATACAACTTATTTTGGAGCAGCATCATGGTTGTAAGCTCCGCAGCAGATGAGTGGTCTGCTAGGTTACCGGATCTACAGTAGTTTGTTTACCTGCAGCCGGCATTACTACACAAGGAATTCACAAAGGAGCTTTCTACAAATCAGATATGGCAACGTTTGGAGGACTACCCGATGATTTTTAAGAGGTTTTTAATGTAGGCTACTAGTTACCATAGACATGCGCTAGCACTAGCACCACTAAACTCTTGAAATATAAGGACTACTGCATGAATAAAAAAATAATAATAATAATCTCCAGAAATCAACAACACTCTGGATAACTAGGAAATGAGGCCCTATGTCAAAAATCCTGAAATATCTCTTTAATGGCTTACAGAGTGGTGTTTGCACTTTACAAACACCACTCTGTTCACGCATACTCAGTGGTGGTAAGCTACCCTGCCCCTGAGGTAGACTGATGGAAGTGAGGCTGTCAATCTGCGCCATCGGCCTCTTCGACCACACACCAACCACTCACTCATACACTCATTCATTCTGGTCTAATTGTTTTTAGTTGTTGGGGAAACTGGAGGAAAGCTACACAGACACGGGAAAGGCCATCTACACAGAAAGGCCCCAGCTGGGGAACAAACCCGGGACCAGCTGTGAAGCAGAAGGACTAACCTGCACCACTGAAATGTTTTAATTCTCTTGTCCCTCAAACCAGCCAGACAGACGTTGCAGAACGTGTAATGCTTGCCATTGTCCAAATCAGACAATTGCAAAACAAATTTTATTCAATGTACAATTATCACACAATTTTCCGAAATATTTGCTGCCTTAGAACATGATTCATTTTATCCATCCATCCATCCATCCATTTTCTTCCGCTTTATCCGGGGCCGGGTCGCGGAGGCAGCAGTCTCAGCAGAGATGCCCAGACTTCCCGATCCACGCACACCTCCTCCAGCTGTTCTGGGGGACCCGAGGCGACACCAGGCCAGCTCGGAGACATAGTCCCACCAGCGTGTCCTGGGCCTTCCACGAGGCCTCCTCCCAATAGGACATGCCTGGAGCACCTCCCGAGGGAGGCGACCAGGTGATTCATTTTAAGTAATTTAAATGAAACGACAGTTAATGACAATTTACAAAAATAACCAGATCAGATTTTCAGCAGCACTGGGCAAGTCCTATTGTTCAATTTTAAAAATACTTGGTTAGAGTCTCAATCGTCTGTGTACTTTTGCGTTCATTATATTTTCGATTTTAAAAGGTAAATGCGTCAAGAATTGCGTTTTTTACATATTCTGTCCTGTTGCAATATAAAAACAAACATTCCCCGTATCAGAGAAATATTTCATAACTGAGTGTGCAAAAAAGGAAAATACAATAATTACGCTTTTATTGATTGGGATGAATCCCATTCTGCGTCAACTCAAATGCTGAAATGGAACTTGCTCGTTGAGGAAAGCAGCAAACATAAAAATTTAGTACATCTAAGTATTTTGGCTCCAAGAAAACTCGTGACAGGCTGTGGCTGAGGGGCCATGGAAAAATATGATTGGTTCTATTTTGAGGAATGCGTGATGCGTGTTGCCTCTGGCGCGCGTTAAGCACAGCAGTGTGGCCACCTTCAGTGAAATCTATGTCAAAACGCGTCAAAAATTTAATACATTTTCGCAGCGCAAGGTCATAAACGTGCAGAAAATGTGGCCATTGTGTCTGGGTCTGAAAGCCTTAAAAGTGGTGCTGCGTGGTTCCAGACAGGCAGACGCAGATGCGTAAAGCTTGTCAAAGCATGCGCACAGGCATTTCCCGTGCAACGATTGTTAATCAGATTTTTCGAAGCAGCACAAAGCGAAAATCTCTCTTTGCAGGAGAGGAGGATGGGGTATCTTTTTGGCTGTCCAGTCTGTGACATCATCCTAAACTACTTTGGGCACAACTTACTCTAAGTTCGCAAACTGGCGAACAGCCTGGGTCTTGTGGCAGCTATGGCATCAGCAGGCTGGACAGCGCAGGTAGGCTTTTATATGAACAACAGGTAACCTATATAGTACAGAACAAACACTCCACCCGATCACTGACCATCGACCATAAGTCGGCGATGGCACTTGTGCCTTGGCCATCGTTACGCATCCGTTTATCCACGTCTGGTATTGTCCTCGCACCGCGGAGTCTGAAAAGTGCGCACAGTACACGAGCCGCACTTTGTCCACAGAACACATTGTGCACATTTGGCAGGAGTGCAAACAGCCAGATGATCTGTTAAAACCGTGCGTAAACGGTACGTCACATGGCCATAACGCAAGTGTTAGTGAATAGGAGCAGAGCGAAAGCCAGATGCTGAGCGCTGGTCAATAGCGTATTTATATTTTAGCCAAGAGACTCAGATCTACTAAAAGTTTAATTCACGCTATTCTCCTTATCAATACAGTTTCACTTCCGGATATTCGAGTTGACGCAGAAAAGGATTTAACGTACTGTAGTCAATAAAGGTTAATTGTTGTATTTTCTTTGTTGGCAGTGTCTATTATCAAGTAGGCTAAATGTCTGATATAGACAAATGAAAGCCCAAAAACAAATTATTATTATTGTTTTTAAATATTGCAACAGCAGGCCTACACAATATGTAAAAACGCATTTTTTTTTTAAATCTTGCATGTTGCTTTTAAAATCGAAAATATAACGAACGCAAAAGTACACGGACCCTCTATATACTGTAGGCTATAGTATCACCAAATGCTGGGTTTGAGGAAAATAAACAACTAACGTGAAAATTCTCAGTTAGCCTAAGACTGTTGCTCTCAGTTATGTTTAAACATCTATAAGACTTTAGGATCATATTTTCATTATCAGACTTCAACATTGAAACTGCGATTAATATAAGGGTAATACTAATATCTGAATTAAAACATCATCAAGTAAATGTTTTCTTTTCAGTCAACGTCCCCCCGAGTGTCCTAAAGCAGAATGAGACTGATAAGCTGTGTGTGGACTCTCCTCTTCCTGCTCTGTCATCCCACCTGCAATACGAGCTCAACTACAGACCGACAACAGAGAAGCACTGGACGGTAAGAGAATTATTGTGTGAACATAACCAGATAACTCTGCTTTTCAATTGTTACCTCAAGATGGTGCTACTGAGACGTGCTGAAATATCTTCATTGACACAAAGCTGTTAGAATAGAATAATTTATTTTAATTTTCAGACCGTCGCCTCAAATGGCCCATACTGTAGACAGAGGTGTGTCTGAAGCGTTCCTGGAGCGGTCAGTTTGAGGTGAAAGTCCGGGCTTAACCTTCTGGGCCCAAGTATTCGGGTCAATGGAGTGACTGGTCCGATGTTCTTACTGCAGATGTCCCAGATAAATATTGTAATTTTAATCACCTTTAGAGTAAAATAATAAATATTCTGTTACAACAATAATGGCTTTAGGTTTCATTGATTGGGACAGGAGGACGGCAGTATAGATATGGAACTGTACTCCGATAATGTGGCCCTAAACAAAATACTATCATTCTGTGCACGAAAGAGAACAGTTATATCATAAACATTATCAAGAGAGCACGGATCAGGGTCAGACTTCTTGAACCATTCGTACCTCTTCCTAGCCACAGACAAAATGGGTAGTAAAGCCATGTAATTAAGTGATTGGATAAACAATCTAGGAGCCTGAGTGAGAAGTCACTGTGTCACCAGATACAGTAGCTACTCACTGTGGTCACTGAATCTAAATACATTATATAAAAAGGACAGTTTCTAGGGGATCTCTAATTACCCTCTTCCTTCTGGACACTGACTGTGTTGATTTAATTCTTAATATTTTATAACAAAATGTCCAAAATGTATAAAAGATCAATGCATGTAGTCACAGCGTACATAACGTCATGTTCATACAGCATTTATAGTATTGTTTTTACGGTTTATACTTGATATTATTTGTACGACTTTAATGTTGATTGCAACTGCCTTTTGATATCAAATATACAATGTTATAATTAATCCAAATTCTCTGCAATGTACCACTTTTATGCATTGACCACTAGATGGCGGCAGTATCTACAGGTAAAGCAGTCCACGCATGAGTTTGTAAACAAAGACGACCTTCTATTGATAGTCATGATACAATCGTATAAAATGGTAAGGCCCTCCCTGACTATTGGTGTTTTCAATAATTGTGTATAATAACCAAAACTACACATTATGAACTGCTCAGAGTGGATGCAAGCCTAAACATTTTATGAAAGCAAAATCACATTAATTAAAATAGGTTTTGAATAAAATGTTTATACAAATTTTAGGGTTACAGCTCTGTGGAAGATATTCCAGAAAGTTTAAGACCCAAGTGTATGATCACTTCAAGTCCATAAATTTGGCCAGACTGGGCTATAAGGAAACGGGTTAAGCAGGGGACTACAGCACAGTTGACTTTCTGTTTACGGCTGCACAAGGCTCTCCTCCCAAAAAGCATTCTTTCCACATTCCGTCAGTGTCCACTCCACCGTTTTGCAAAATGTCTACGGACAATCACCGCCTACCTCCTGATGTCATTTCCTCAACTTTCACTTACAATCACAGTGACAAATAGCAACGAGGACAGGACAGGGCATGTTGCACATATACAGGGGTAGCATGTGTGTTACACAAAGTGAGGTCGTCATGGAAACAGGAGCGAAACATAGATTTGGCCTGAGCTCATCAACACCTGTTAAACTGCCGCTACAGCTACCACTTGGGTCTCTCTGTGCTGTACAACTTACCTTTATGAAACAATTTTTCCGATAAGTCCATGCATCTTTGAAAAGGCAGAGTTGTCAAAACTATTGTTCATGTTTGGGCTGATGTATGGGCTCATTTATAATCTTTGGGTCCCTGCTTAGAAAAGGACTGAAGAGCTAGTTTAATAAAAAAAAGTATGTTGACAAAAATAGACACTTTAAAAATGATGTGTCAGTGCCAGACGTGTTAAGGTTTTAATAACCAAAAGTAAAAAAAAAAAAATATACTATTGTACTTTTTCTACTTTTTTTTTATTGTGTACAAATATTAGTGACAGATTGACATTTATTGCAACATACTACAGTTGTCAGGTTAATAAACTGTAGAGATGCGGCTAGTATCACAATCATCAGTATTATGTTAGTTTCCCTATTTTTGTCTGTAGTTATCATTGTAAATAATCAAACATTTGAGGCTGTGGTAACATTGAACACACAACATGACACACCCTAAAACACAACAAAATATTAGTCCTTTAAATTTAGTTGCAACAGTGCACTCCCACCTCAAGTGTGCCAAATTGGAGAAGTAGTAGTAGTAGTAGTAGTATCACTCCGACATAGATCCGAAAACTAAATTCCTTTTTCATATGTCGGTTTTCTTGTTGATGAGAATAGAGCAGCAGGTGAGCGCCCCGTCCACTTTCATCTTCTCCAAGCCCGACACAGCAATCAACGTGTAGTCCGTCAACTTCTCAAGTACCTGCGCACACACGCACAGCTGGGATTAGTTGGGATCAATTTAGGTTTCACTTTACAGCACAAACAAACATAGTAATAAGATGGAAATAGCATAGCATTGTAACAGCATGTGGCTTCCAACCATCTTTCCTGGTGATCCATAGTCTTAAATTGGGTTAAATTTGAATTACATAACTATGGAATAAATTAGATCTTGTCTCCATGTAATTACCATAACTGCCATGTTAGTAACTCTTTAGGTACCATGCTATTTCCATCATATTTCCAAGCTATTGCTGTGCTAGTGCTAAGCTTAATTATATTCGGTTAGATATTGCGTCCAACAACTCAACAACTTAAACAACAATTTTAACTTTGTGGCAGTCTGTTTCATGTGGATAGGCCCAAGCGAAAGAGACATTAACCATAAACCACATTTTAAATCCTTTTCAAAATTTCTAGCGAGCTTGAAGTCAACTGAATGTAGTTTATTGGTCGCCTTGAGGTGAATTTGAGCCACTGTCTTCAATTTAGCTCTAGGAATGGTTACACAACGCTTTAAGACTCTGTTTGTTTATGCTTCCTGCCAACCGTTTAGAAACGCAAGAAGTTGAGAACAAGCCTAGTGGTCTCCCAGAGAAATATAAACCAGGGTATAAAGAGAGAGCACATTACAACTCTCACTAAAGACCCTCATAAAGCTGTGTGTCACCTTGTGGACACTTTCCAAAAGAAAACTACTGTTTTCCTACAACCACACCAAGATACGTTTTCTCTTTTACACTCGTAAACTCACTCACCCAGGGGCTATATGGAGATAGCGAGCAGGGCCTTGTGACACTGGCTAAACAAATTCTTATCTCATGAAGTAAGATGGCCCAAAGGAGTAACACAAATGGCATCTTTGGCAAATAAAGCAGTTGCGGAAGCCCACGTACTACAGTTCTATAATCACTGGAATAGGTTATAGCTCCCACCATTATTTACATTAATCAAACTTCTAATTGGCACCAAAGTCGCTCTTATTAATACGGACCATGGCTGGATTGTATCTTTAAGTGCACAAAATTCAGCTTCATTTAGTGTACGTGCAATCAAAATACCAAGACACCAGAAAGGCTTTTCAGTTGTCTGCTTTTCATATCATCGTTTGCAAATTTGGCCAAAGTTAACAATATTCCGACACTGTCCAGGTGCAGAACTGTGTGTTTTGAAATATGTTCCAAGAGAGACCGCAAAATCATAAGAGTCACCTCGGATTTCACTTTTGCATAACTTCCCAAAACAGAAGTAAAATCCCTGCTGTTTATAGCATATCCACCTCTAAAGTATCCATGTTCTTTTCATTTCCAGCCACGTTCTCATTACTGTGGTTGAAATGTATACTTTGGGATAGAGGTCTGTCATGGTCTGGCACAGTGGGGGCTGCTGTATTTCATTGGCCCCTTTGTCCATGTACACTACCCAAAAGAGCCGTCGCCAGGGCTAACCACTAAAGATGCCCACCCTTCCAATCCCCACGCATGACCCCCCACTTTTGTTATTGCCTAACTGGTATGTACCTTCATGTGACTGCTAAAAATAGACCAAGATTTGTTCACAGTTTGAAGCCGCAGTGCTCTCCACATCTACTGTGGGGGGAAAATGACTTGAGGTCCTAAATGACGCTTCATTCGGATTTGAAAGTACTTTTGGACACATTAGACAATTTTTGCTAAAACATAACACAATTGTTTGTAAGATTTTGCTGAAAAATTTACTCTTTAGTTTGACCATTTTTGTGATGTTTATAGTTTCACTTCCTTATTGGACACTCACAGGAAGTGACATAGATAGAGGCAAACGATTTTAAATTGTTGCGGTGGCGACCATGTTATATTCCATATCAATGGAAAAAAGTGAGTCAAACTGCTATGGAACTTTACCTCTATCTACAGGTGTGATACTTCCTGTCAGTTGCTTTAAAAAAATCAAACTTTTCCTCCCACAAATAGAATGTTAATTATTACTTATAAGTCATATTTTCAAAGCATTTAAACCTGTCATATGCACTTCAAGTCTTGGTATTTTTTGTAGACTAACTTAAAATATTAGTATGTATATAGAAAATTCCCTTTGTACTTCAGATGTTTTAACATGTAGTTATACTTAACTCCAGCAGAGGGCAGCCTTCCTGCTCCCTACGGCAGTAAAATAAGAAGCATTCAAATTTAAAGTATGAGCAAACATGATAATCTGCGTGGGGAAGAGAGAGTTTGACCACAAACAAGATCAGAAGAAGAATAGTGAAGGTGTCAAGAAACTCTAGTCTAAACAAAACAATTCAGAAACTCTGTGTTTGTCCGTATGACGTATACAGGAGTGTGGGCTGGCGTCTTTAGTGTGGAAAAAGGAGACAAAACTAAATATGCAGGATTACTGAAACATAAGTGAAAGAAACAAAACACCAGTCAAGGTATGTTTTTGATGACGTTATAAGAGTTAAAAGCTCAATAGTGTCATTTCCCCCCCCCCCCCCCCCTCTCTCTTATCATTAGTGTTTACATTTAGATAAAGTTATTGTTTCATCCCACTTTTCCCACTTCACACACTCACTATTGTGTATATATATCATGACCAATTATGCCAAGTTTGAGGCAAATCTGAGATGGTCAAGCAGGATACAGTTGTTGATTTGACATGGATAATGCACTTTTACAGTACAGTTTTTATAACTGGAAATGCTAATGTAGGGAAAACAAAAAGTAATTAATATCAGAGCATAATACAACATTATCGCATGGTTAAAGCAAAGAAAATACAGGACGCTGGGCTGCAGATAATGAGACAAGAAAACACTGGGGGCCCATTATATTAAATGCGAGCGTCCGGGTAATATCTCATGTAGTGTATGTCCTCATTTTCCCTTGCAGAAAACCTGCTAAATACACACACTCACTAGAGCCAATAACTGGTGGTCTGACTATATGGAGAAACAAAATTTATATGAAACTTCATTCAAACTCCAAGTGGTCTGTGCAAATCGTGCAACCCAGGCAGGAAGCAAGAGATGCAAAAATAGATTTTAGTATGGTGGATGAAATTCCCACTGTTAATCGTCCAGGAAAAAGAAATCTTCACTGTAGATGTCCAAGGATACATCATTTTGTGCATTCTTCCTTCTAAAAATATCTGCTGGAGGTTGGGGTTTGAACCACAAAGTACATTTTGAGGTCGGAGCACTGTCTCTGCACACTGTAGCCTGTTCACTTTGATTCAAAGAGAAGCTTTTGAAATGGTTATGATAAAGCTTTCAAAAAACAAAACTATCACTCAAAGTTGCTCGAGGCTGTGCACGGCATGGAGTTTAATGTATAAGAAACAAGTGTAGGTTAGAAAACATGACTAAAATTTGAAAATGACAACCTTCGTTCCTATGCATTAAACAAATGGGGTTTTGGAGCAGATAGAAGCTGAAAATGGAGATTGACATTATCGTAAGTCCACACTAAGCTGGGATGTTGCAATCACCAGGGTGAGCTATTTAGAGTAGTGGACACTTCTCCTTTCACCATGGCTTTGGCATGTTTGTGTCTCGTGCAGGTGTGATAAAAGGTTAAGCGCCTAACCAGTACAGACTAGAGGCTGACCGATATATCGGGCCGGTATTTGGAGATTTTACAATATTAGCTCTTGGCCGATATTTCCGGGACTGAAAATGATAGAGACTTCCCGTTTTTGCATCGCAATGAATATTGGATAGCTTCAAGTTTGTTAAACACAGGTTTCACTAAACCTCCGTCAATGTGGACATGCTGGATGTCATTTTGAAGTGCAGAATCTGAAGAATTCAATCACTGAGTTAGTTTTAACCTCCACTATTGTATGTGTGATCGCCGCAAAATGCCACGGGTAGTAACAATATGCTAATGCTAGCGACAACTAATCAAAGCTGGAACAGAAACTATGATTGGATCACTTAAAGTAATAAAATAAAATCGGCCAGTGCTGCTAGAGCGGATTATAGACCAGACATTTGGAAAAATCGGCCAAAAGTATCGGTCAAAAATACCGGTCAAAAATATCGGCCGAGCATATCGGCATCGGCCAGTTAACATCCCAAAATATCGGCCTCGGCCTTAGAAAACCCATATCGGTCGGCCTCTAGTACAGAGGACATAAACAAATTAGATAAATTACTTTAAACTGCTTGAATGAAGATAATTTATGTTGATTCTGAATAGGTTTGAACTATCTTGAAATAAAAAAATATATATAAAAAAATAAGAAACCAAAGGAAGAAGCACTGATGCCCTTAAAATTAGAGAAACTAACCGTTAGAGTCAGTACAGATTTTTAGAGATGCGACAAAGTTCTTTATCCCATTTAAGATGGTTATTTTTACGATGATGGGAAACACACACAAAACTTACAGATGACCAGATTAGAAGAAGAGCTAGAGTCCCAGCCTCCGTTATGTGCAACTTCTACAGAGGGAGCATCCTGACCAGCTCCATCACTGTGTGGCACGGCGCCAGCACTGCCTCCTGCCGAAGGAGCCTCCAGCACATCGTGAGAGCAGCAGAGAAGATCTGTGGAGCCCCTGTCCCCACCATTAAGGACATGTACTCCACCTGTCTCGCACGCAAAGCCATCAGAATCACCAGGGACCCTACGCACCCATCACACAGTCTCTTCAAGGTAATGCCTTCAGGGAGGTATCTACGAGCCAGGTCCAGTCGACTTAAGAACAGTTTCATACACAAGGCCATCGGGAAGCTGAACTCCCTGCCCTCCATCCCACCCCTCTTCCCCCACCCCGCTCCACAAACAATTTCAAATCATTCACATGGTTTAACAAATAAAAAATCTTGAATCTTGAATAAGTGAGGTCCATCAAAACAAATACCGTTGTAAACTTTTGCACATCCAGAAAGCTTCTGCAAAACCATCGAGAGCTGCCTGCTTTTACAATTAAGTCTGGAGCTCATTTCCCCCAGGCCTGGTTTCCAAGCTTGTGGTTGGAGTCATTATCCAGAAAGCGGCCAGTGCACATCAAACTGCAGGTTCTATTGTTAAAATAACACAGCGCTGGCAGAGGCAAACCTATAGTTGTGCGTGGAAAACAATCGCATAGACTCAGATGGGGCTCAGTTGTTTTTCTCAGGGGGTGGTGCAGAAGAATCACAACAAACTCGGGATTTAGCTCATCAGAATGGAAGATGGATGTTGCGTGAGAGATAGAGTTACTGTTGTTTGCATCAATGTTACCTTGAAACTTTCAGGAAACTGGTCACCAGTCGTGTGGAGGAGCACGTGGCCTTTGCCGGGCACGTTCATGTAGATGCAGTTGGCGGCGAGGTCATCAGGTACCGTCAGCTTGTCGTAGCGGTAGTTACTCATTTGCTGCATCGTCTGAAGACAAAACAGAGAGAGACACGTAATTGGAATTGCGGACCGATCAAAAAGGTAAACCGCTTGAATCAGGTCTTAGTTTACCCCTTGTGCCCTGCAGCCTCACAAACCCCAACAATTGAAATTGAAAAAGCAATCCCGTGTCACAAATGATTGAAAGAGTATACTTTTTGATCACACAATACACACAGTAATTGCACTGACACATTTATGATAATAATTAGGGCTGTGTAGTGTGTACCCATACCAGTATGATATTGAAAAAAAGAGTTTAAGTACGAGGTGATGCCTGTTGGGTTCAGGGGCAGCATTAAAGGAAGTTACTTGTTTGTTTCAGCTCAAATAAATGAAACAAATTTAAAATAAATTGCCTTCTATGGAATCAATTATTTTATTTTATGGTTCTATACGACAAATAGGTATCAAAAAAGTATTTCAGTATCAAAAACCAAGTATTGTTAAAGTACCGGTATCGAAAAACAATTAACGGTACCCAGACCTAATAATAATAATGCTTGTCTTATACAGCACTTTTCAAGGCGTTCTAAGTTGCTTCATTCATTCAGCCCTAGTCATAGCTGCCTTGGGGTAGACTAATGTAATTGTAGCTTCTAATCTTCTAGCACCACTTACACTCTACTTTCACATTTAATTAGGTTTGCAGAATCTTGCCCAAGGACACAACAAGACTTGGAACTCTGCTGTAACCACTGAGTCACTGCCACCCATTAGCTGGCAGAGTTTGTTACACCAATACAGTCAGTAAGCTTAGGTTAATTGTCGTTTGAGCTGCAGGGTTATAAGCACTATGAAGGACGGATTTGATTGTAACAACACCACAATAGTACTATCAGTATTTAGGAATATTGAATAGTTCGGCTTTGTGCAGTCATTCAAACTGAGACGCAAGATCCCAAAGTTAAAGTAACTCTTTCCAAGCCAAGCCATGCTGAGAAACTTGGGGGGCCTTAATGGAATAGACAGCGGACATTCTTCCTGAGCAGATGTCATATTATTTATGTAATCGGACAGAGGTGAAGGTGGGATTTGCGCTGGTGGGAAGGCGGCCATGTTAGGTCCAAGGGGAAGTCAGGGGTGAGGATGTTATGACCAGCGGAGAGGCAGAACATCTGTGAACGGATACCTTGGAGACAAGACAGGGAGGGGGTGGAAAGTGTGGTTTAAAAAAAAAGAAAAAAAAAAAGACAACATTGAAAAAAAGGCTTTTGAGAAGGGACACTCTGAACCAGATTTTATGTGTCAGACTGCTTCCTGCCTTCACTCTGTCCGGGCTTCTAAAATTACTTAACCAGAAGAAAAAAAATTGCATCAGATTCTAACATAATACGAAGAATAAAGTAAGAGTAAGATTTCTTCCTGAACTCACTGTACACCGTCACCGACATTCTGCAGAAATGTTGGTGACGGTGGTTTGACGCATGTACGGTCTGTGGATCAGTCCTGCTGAGCCAATGCAATGACACAGGGCTATTTAGGAGGAAATATGTGGTTTGAGAGCACAATGGTCTGTGTGGTCATCAATGTTTTCCTTAAACCTCCCACAAAAGTTTGGGTTTGCTTCAGTAGGAAAACCCTGGGCGTTTCCATGAGAACGGGATGGCCTGTCCTGGCAGTACAGTATTGAAACATTTTGTACTTAACATTTGGATGTTCCACACAGTTTAACTAAATATGCTATTTTATTTCATGTTTGTGACGTATCTCTATCAACCAGGATTTTTCCAATGCAGTAGAGCTTTGGTCGTCGACTGAACTTTTTGAGTTTTTGAGTTGAGGACATTTTGCTTCTACAATAACTGACATATAACCATCTCCTAACATTGATCAGAAGAACGAGGCAAAGCCTTTGGAGAAAACAGGCAAAACGTCACTCAAAAACACAGTCCAGTCAACATTTGAAAAACCTTACATCATTTTATTTTGATCTAATTACAAAATTTGTGTCTGTTTGATGATAGATATGAAATCATTTGAAAGATTTGGGCCAAATCAATATGCTAAGTTGTGACGAGCAGTAGGTATGGTGCACTTTTCATCATAGGCCATCGTAGGCCTTGTTGACAACATGGCCTATGATGAAAAGTGCACCATACCTACTGTGAAATATGGAGGTGGTTCGCTGATTCCACTAGCTCCAGCAGAATAGTGAAAGTCCTGTTAGTGTCCATCTCAGTCTCTTGACCTCAATATCATTGAACCACTGTGGGGAGAGCTCAAACGTGCTGTTCATGTAAGACAGCCGAGGAACCTACAGGAACTGGAGGCTTTTTGCCAAGAGGAATGGGCCGCTTTAACATTAGATTATATACAGAACCTTCTCCACAACTACCACAACAGACTCCAAGCTGTCATTGATGCCTGGTAAACCACACCCACTTCTTTCCTGCTCAAACAAATGTACAGTAGGTCTGGACACACACGGTAAACAAGCGACTGAGGCCTAGCTGAACCAACCACGACCATTACAGGGAATTGACAAGGTTACGTCACTCACTGCGCTAACTAATAATGGATGAAGGAGTCGAGGATTTTGCCTCCGCGTTCTCGTCTGTTTATATTCAGTTCATATTTTGTGAATTGGACTACAGCTGTCGTCACGTCCACTAATTGCTGCGCTTTCATTCATATTCATGAGCAAAAACGTGGTCAAAGCTTTAAACCTAAATATCTCAGAACTCGGATAAAAACCTTATAATTCTAAGGGGATGTGGGACCATACAACTACAGAAAAAGAATTAGGCACAGGGCCTTTAACATGTTTAGATGAACATTTCAGTGGATGGGAACACGAGCCCTTTATTTTCTTTTGACTCTGTTACTTCTCCACATATGGGAGTCTGTGGTGGAGACATAAATCCGGATAGTCATTTTAAAGCTGCCTAAGTGTTTTGCCTAAGAGTACTGTAAGTCAAATCAGTCACACTGTAAATCAATAGCGCGGGCCTTTCCCTCTCGGCGCAGACACATTCCCCACTCGCTGGTGGGTGTGTTCCGAAATGAAAACACTGCCCATGTGCGTGACGGGCCGGCACACGGGGGACCGACGAGAGGGACCGACTGGACTCCACCAAAGATCACATAGTCGGCACGTCCCTCCACACGTCTCGGATTCTCAGTCAAAACACCGAGGAAAAACTATTTGTGGAGTAAGGAAAATGTCCTGCAGCACAAAATCCATGTGAGATCCACAGGAGGAAATAAATCCTTCCAAATACACCTGACTTCAGAACAGTCGAGGCTCTGTTCATGAACTACATGGTCAATGTATAAATGGGTGAGGCTGAAGATAGAGACAGTAATATGGCAAGAGTCAGCAGTAAAAAGTAACTGATACATTTTACAGGAAATTGCAGGACATTTTGTAAAAAAAACATAATTTTTATACACACAATTTATAACTTTATCTTTGACTTGTGAATCATGGACAGAGTGTTCTCATACTTGGAAGGTGTGACAAGCCTGAGAACCATTGAGGTAGAGGTTGATCATGTGCCAAGCGTTTGCCCATGTGCAAAATGAGTAGCACGTGCAAAAGTGGATCAGCAGCCAGTCATTTATGCATTTTTCACTCGCGCAGCATTCTCTTATTTCCCTATCAGATTTGGGGTCCCAATACTGTCATACATGCAATTTCAAATGGTGAATTTGGTGCAACGCGTCTGCAAATAGCTATATTCAATTTTCCAGCTTGCAACCGGTATTTAGCTCTTGTCTTGATAAATGACCTCCTGAGAGAGCTACAGGCTGCAACAACAACCTCCAAATACTACAGGCTTATACAGCCTGTGGCCAAAGTCCCGTGTTTATGGAAGACTATTGGCACCTTAATTCAATTGTCTATTCATTTGTCAAATGGCTATGCATTATGTTATTTTAGTATTTATTTTGGAATTGTGTTTGGCAAAGTGTAATGTTATATCCAATTTTGACATTTAATGTTCTATTCCAAAAGTTCTAATGGCAATTCAATATGTAAAGTGTCGATACAATGTCTTTATATATTGCAAATTACAAGATTTTGAAATGAATAGCATATTGACATGGAAATTTGGCCTCTTTATTCATTGTTCTATTCATTCTTAAAATGGCATTTAGTTTCGAGTTGTATTTGACAAAGTTGCATGTTATATCCTATTTTGACATGTAATGTTCTATTCCAAAAGTTCTAATGGCAATTCAATATGTAAAGTGTCGATTCAATGTCTTTATATATTTCAAATTACAAGATTTTGAAATGAATAACATATTGACATGGAAATTTGGCCTCTTTATTCATTGTTCTATTCATTCTTAAAATGGCATTTAGTTTCGAGTTGTTTTTGGCAAAGTTGAATGTCATATCTTATTTTGACTTGGAATATTCTATTCTACTTTTGAGTAAGTTTCATTTAATGTGTTGTGAAACAGCACCTCCCTCTGGATTGCATTGCATATTGCATATTGCATTGCCACAAGGTTTGAGTGCAACTATTTTCAATATGCTATGCAGTTCTTGACCCCTGGAAGGCGGGCCCTGGTCCGCTCTCGGCCAATCAGAGACGAGTATATCCTCCTAGCTAGATGCTCTGTGTTGTTGTTTTTTGCTGGAAGTAAATGCTGTTATGACGGATTGGAAGTAACAGATCACCCTTCATGAAGATTCCAAGTTACTCTAAGGAGGTTCTATGTAAGTATAGAAGCGTGTTTGTTAAAATACCAGTACTGTTTAGTGTTTTTTCCCTCTTTTGTTTATTAAACACTTGCTACCTAGTTCAGTCATGCTCAGCAGTCCCACAGAAAGTCAAACTCCAGTGTTTCAGCTTCTTACATTTTATTTTGGCCCACAAAAATATCTGTCTGTAAGTATTCAAATGATAGTGATCTTAGCTTCCATTAGATACCAAATTTAGTAATTTTTAGCATGTTTCCTATTCGTAATTAGGAAGAAAATATTCGGCGCTAATACCGTTAGCATCCCTATGGCTTTTCCCATGTAAATTAGCCTCGTGCTAATAGCTCGCTAATACAATCGTTTTTTGAAGGTTTTAGTTAACTCTAAGCTACTTATTTTCTATTTGCATTGTATATTTACCCAATTGAGATTGTAATATGCATTCTTTGTGTAACTGTATGTTACAGTTTTAAAGTACTTCAGTAAATCACACAAATACAGCAAGACACTTCTTGGTTTTCATTAGAGACTGTTCTATCTGCAAAGCTGGTTCTCACACACTAGTAAAGGCAGAATACTTACACTAAACCAAACGTGGTGGCACGTGTTTTTGTTTTAATGATTAAACTATACTTTATTGTATGCTCATGTTAATTTCTATTCTCACACTCTTCAGTGCAGTGATCCTGATGATCAGATTAAATAACGTGACGACAAAATACTCCTACATTTGTAAAAACATGAGGCTAAGTACTATTCTGTATTTTAGATCAGAGTTGTGTAACAAATCTAATCTGTTACTACCAATGTTGATTGATTGGATTTATTTGAGTAATTATTTACATTAACATTGTTGCAGTGCAGAAAATAAATAAAGTAACATAAACTCAAAAGGAGTAGGCCGAAGCAAGAAAGCTTATAAGTGCCTACCCCATATTCAAAATTAGTTTACATTCCGGATACAGGCAGGGGTGATTATAATAGTGGTACTAACAGCATCTAGAAAGCATCATGAGATTTCACAGTACATCAGTAATACCTAAGTTATTCAGGCACAAACTCTGTCTTACCCAGGCACCTGGACAGCCGGAGCATGTTTGTGCTGATAAGCACACACATCACAACACATTGTTTTATTTATTTATTTAATCATTTATAACCATCTACATTCCAGATGCCGCTATGAAGAGACCGTACAACATCTGAATATGAAGAGACGGTAGAACATTTTTAGACTGGCCAATAAGATTCTTCTTGTATGGTGGAATCATTCTTCTCTGCAACCCCAAGAAGCAGCTGTGTGGTACAGGAGCGGTTCAGAAGAACGAAGGCTAGGAGAATGTCGCAGAGGAGCTGGGTTGAACCCGTTTGTGTTGTCAGGAGCTTCTTGTAAATAAATATTAAATTGAGAGATGCAAAGATAGTCTGCATTTAATTAATAACTAATTTGTTAGAATTTGTGGAAAAATTATGAATGTGATCATGTCAACAGCGCTGAGGTGACTGGATGAAGATGGCAGCAGGCTGTTGTCCGCACAGGTGGTCTGTCTTCTTTACAGGTTTCTCTGGGCCCTAATGAACAAAGGAAGAAAACTAGAGTGACTGACCACAACAAAAAAGGATATTGATTACTGTTGGATGCTAAGGATAGAACAGAATTAGATCTGCATTATCTTATCACTATGCGAAATGTTAACAAATATTCACACGCTGTTCACATTCATGTACATACAGTCACCTGACCTCTTGCTACATAGTCATCGCTTTGCACGTAGGTCGCCATTGTTATTTACATCGCAATAAATTCTGGGTAGTGATGTCGAATGGTTGCACCACCCAGTACCGAAGATACCAGTTTTCAGTTCTTGCCCACAGCGTGTTTTAAACAAGGAAAGTGAGGAAGAAGTCCGTGATGAAGATGGAGACGGAAATAGACATATTCAAAATCAAATGTATCATACTGTAATTCGCAGCCCTACTAAACGGCGGCACCTGGTGGTTTGAAAAATGTATCACCCTGGCTTAATTTGTTTTCTTGTTCTGAAATGTGAACCAAATTGACAGGAATGAGGTTTCACCACGCATAAAGATATAATTGAGTAAGAGGATAACTGCGCTGAAGATTGTGAGACCCGCTAGAGAAGCGGGTCGTCTCATGATCGGAAGGTCGTGGGTTCGAATCCCGCCTCCTGACAGTGCACATTGTCGTTGTGTCCTTGGGCAAGGCACTTCACCCACATTGCCTCCAGTGTCTGCCTACACTGGTAGCCCCTAGGAGAGACCAACAGGCCCGGTTTGAACCGTGAGGCCGTCCTTCCGTGGACCCACCACCTGCAGAAGGAGCAATGGGGGGCTGGTGCAATGTGATTTGGGCAGCTCCGGCAGCTGCCCCCACGACCCGGCAACGGACAAGTGGAAGAAAATGGATGGATGGATGGAAGATTGTGAGAATAGAAATTAACATGGGCGTACAATAAAGTAGGCCTATAAAGTGCTTAATCATTAAAACAAAAACACGTGCCACCACGTTTGGTTTAGTGTAAGTATTCTGCCTTTACTAGTGTGTGAGAACCAGCTTTGCAGATAGAACAGTCTCTAATGAAAACCAAGAAGTGTCTTGCTGTATTTGTGTGATTTACTGAAGTACTTTAAAACTGTAACATACAGTTACACAAAGAATGCATATTACAATCTCAATTGGGTAAATATACAATGCAAATAGAAAATAAGTAGCTTAGAGTTAACTAAAACCTTCAAAAAACGATTGTATTAGCGAGCTATTAGCACGAGGCTAATTTACATGGGAAAAGCCATAGGGATGCTAACGGTATTAGCGCCGAATATTTTCTTCCTAATTACGAATAGGAAACATGCTAAAAATTACTAAATTTGGTATCTAATGGAAGCTAAGATCACTATCATTTGAATACTTACAGACAGATATTTTTGTGGGCCAAAATAAAATGTAAGAAGCTGAAACACTGTGGAGTTTGACTTTCTGTGGGACTGCTGAGCATGACTGAACTAGGTAGCAAGTGTTTAATAAACAAAAGAGGGAAAAAACACTAAACAGTACTGGTATTTTAACAAACACGCTTCTATACTTACATAGAACCTCCTTAGAGTAACTTGGAATCTTCATGAAGGGTGATCTGTTACTTCCAATCCGTCATAACAGCATTTACTTCCAGCAAAAAACAACAACACAGAGCATCTAGCTAGGAGGATATACTCGTCTCTGATTGGCCGAGAGCGGACCAGGGCCCGCCTTCCCAGGGGTCAAGAACTGCATAGCATATTGAAAATAGTTGCACTCAAACCTTGTGGCAATGCAATATGCAATATGCAATGCAATCCAGAGGGAGGTGCTGTTTCACAACACATTAAATGAAACTTACTCAAAAGTAGAATAGAATATTCCAAGTCAAAATAAGATATGACATTCAACTTTGCCAAAAACAACTCGAAACTAAATGCCATTTTAAGAATGAATAGAACAATGAATAAAGAGGCCAAATTTCCATGTCAATATGTTATTCATTTCAAAATCTTGTAATTTGAAATATATAAAGACATTGAATCGACACTTTACATATTGAATTGCCATTAGAACTTTTGGAATAGAACATTACATGTCAAAATAGGATATAACATGCAACTTTGTCAAATACAACTCGAAACTAAATGCCATTTTAAGAATGAATAGAACAATGAATAAAGAGGCCAAATTTCCATGTCAATATGCTATTCATTTCAAAATCTTGTAATTTGCAATATATAAAGACATTGTATCGACACTTTACATATTGAATTGCCATTAGAACTTTTGGAATAGAACATTAAATGTCAAAATTGGATATAACATTACACTTTGCCAAACACAATTCCAAAATAAATACTAAAATAACATAATGCATAGCCATTTGACAAATGAATAGACAATTGAATTAAGGTGCCAATAGTCTTCCATACGTGTTGCAAAAACAGAGATGCCCTGTGTATTAACCCCAGAGTATTGACAATCCAAATGTGTTAAATCCTTCTGATCGAGCCTTTGAAACTTTGACAACAGTTGAGTTCATTGTGGGGTGCAGGAGACAAATCCCACTTGAATCGGCTCCAAATCCGGATGGGAAGTGTGACGGGGATTACTTCCTGTTGCTTTACAACAAATGTTTGTTATCGCTCACTGGCACTCATTCAGTGGTGGAAATATCGGCAGTGTATGGAAAGGGCTTAGAGCTGAACTGTAACACACAGACTACAGTATGTAAATCAAATTCCTCAGTAGCACATGATTCTGAGGTGAGAAAATCGCGAATAAAGAATTTGGGGAGATTTGTGATGTGCCTTGTAAGAGGTCCTTAATTTGGACATTTGTTTTATTTATTTCATGAGTCAACTTTTTTCTACTGGATAAAAATGGAGAAAGAATTTGTAGCATCATGGCATAGACGATGACCAGCTCATCCTTGCCCTGCCACATCAGAGTGCGAAGCCTCAATATGACTGAGGGTTCTTGTTGGGAGTAATGACGTCAGTGTGCAAGTGTGGAGGCGGCTGCTGAGTTCACATAGAGACAGATAGAGAGAGAACGAAAGAGAGAGATATGGAGTGGTGCTGCCGTCTGTGACACGGGCCGTTATTTCAGGCTATGACTTCATGAGGCAGGATCGACTGTGACGAGGGGCAGATGTGATGAAACCCATCCGGTCACGCTAAAGCAGGGCACAAGGCCTGAATGAGACGCAAGCCCCTTACACGGCACTGAATGTAGAGCCAGCTGGATTTCAACAGTATACTGTAAACACCGAGCAGTACTGTGTCACTGTGGGAGGTTGTTTTCAATGCCACACATTTTATCATTGATATAACCAATGACTAAGCTCTTAAAGGCACACTGCATAACATTTTGGACAATACTGTAAGGCTGCAACTAACGATTATTTTGTAATCGATTAAGCTATCAATTATTTTTACGATTAATCGAGTAATCGCTTGGCTGTGAATTGTGTAGAAATTTATTTAATCACAAAAAGCTAAAGTGGCACCACTTGAGGACGTATTGATGGTGTAAACTTAAAGTAAATCTTTGTTAGAGGCTCTTAGCGCTACTTCTGCTTTCTGATTGGATGAGACACAGACAGATATTCATGAAATTTACAATGTACAAAACACTACAGACCCTAACTATAAAAACAAAGTAGGTTTTCATCAAAAATACTACATTTTCATGTAATTTTTCCTCTATTTGAGTCTGTGTGAACCAGAAAACGATTAATCGATTACTAAAACAGTTGTCGACTATTTCAATAATCGATTAGTCATCGATTAATCGATTAGTTGTTTCAGCCCTACAATACTGTTGCAATCAACACAAAACATGCTCGCAATGACCAGCTCAACACAGAAAATGCAATTTTTGCTGTGGGTAATCAAAGGATGCATTTGGATGAGAACCGGTTACCTGTTTAAATCTCATATTCTACTGACTTTAGTCGACATCTCCATGGAGACGAGCTGGAGACGTACCCACTCCCGGTAAAGTTACAATCATATCATAGGAGAGATGAGCCGCTCACAGCAAAGGCTCATGTTTTTTTTGTACATTTATGAGGTATTTTTGTCTAAAAACATGTACAATAGGCCAGGATGAATGCTGTGTGTGCATGAATGCATGGTGTTGGTCAGAGGGACCATTGGCGCAGATGTGTGCAGTCGTGACCGCGTTTTTGTCTGTCTCCCCCAGGGGAAACTGAACGCCACAGTATGGAGTGAATGTATAATTGTCTCATGTAAAGCGCTTTGTGACTATGTCTGTGAAAGGCGCTATATAAATAAACTTCTTCTTCTAAATGTTTTATTTCAATTTATTTATTGCGTAACATTTTACGCGGTGTGGCTTTAAATAGCATTAATCTTAACCGCTGTTAAACTGCAGAATAATAAGGAATTGCTTTAGTAGACGAATTATCTAAAAACAGCGAGCAGCGCTATTAGTAGTAACAATTAGTAGTGCTACAAATTGAAGACCAAAGTAGTTACTGCTTTGAAATAAATGTGAAAACCTGAAGCATGTAAAATAGGCTAAAACCTCTATCAAGGCAATCCTGACCAGAATCCTGGCTCAAGATCAATCAATCAATCAATCAATCTTTATTTATATAGCGCTTTTCATACATTTCATGTAACACAAAGTGCTTTACAGATTTAAAAACATTCTCTCACACCCACCTCCTCCCACAAATACAAACATATTGTCGCACTCACACTCTCCCCACCCACCTTGCCAGAGACACACCACACAAGCACAACACACACACTCAAGGTAAAACAATGGACGCAATGGACATAAGGCTGAGGTAAGGCTGGGTACAGATAAACCAGGTAAGGAAACACCATCCAAGGAGCCGTCTGCATCGGGAGCGGCACCTCGGCTGCAGCCACAGGGCACCAACACAGGACGCCCGGAGGAGGCGCGGTAGAAACACCACACCTCCATCCAGACACCCACAGGACAGCACCACAGCAGCCACAGCCAATGACTGCTCCCGAGGCAGAGGGCTCCTCCAGAGGAAACTGGGAGACCATAAAAATGGTTCAAATAAGTAAAAAGTAAAAGTAAAAATAAGAATATAAGGACCACTAAAATAAGACCGAGAGGTAAAATACATAAAGAAAACATAAATAAATAAATAAATATTAATAACAATTAAATAAATAGGCCTAGCAAGAATAAATATCAGTTAAAAGCTAAACTAAAAAGGTGGGTCTTAAGCCTGCTTTTAAAAACATGAATGTTCTCTGCGGTCCTGAGCTCCTCCGGCAGGTCTTTCCAGAGGCGAGGGCCATAATATTGGAAAGACGCCTCGCCGTGAGTCTTTTTGTTGACTTTAGGAATAACTAGGAGACCCCTGCCGGTGGAGCGAAGGGGCCGTGAAGGTTCATAAGGTAAAAAGCAGTTCTGAAAGGATAAGAAGGACCAAGACCATTAAGACATTTAAAAACCATTAAAAGAACTTTAAAATCGATCCTGAAACACACGGGGAGCCAATGCAGCGACTCTAAAACCGGTGTAATGTGGTCCCGCCTCCTGGTCTTTGTCAGGACACGAGCTGCTGAATTTTGTAAAAGTTGTAAACCTGAGATACTCTTTTTGGGAAGACCAGAAAGCAGGGCATTACAGTAGTCGATACGACTGGTGATAAAAGCATGCATCAGCGTCTCCGTGTTGGCCTGAGAGAGAATGGGGCGGACTCTGGCTATGTTCTTTAGATGGTAAACACCTATCTTTGTGGTATTCTTAATGTGTGGAATAAAAGTCAGCTCAGAGTCAAAAATCACACCCAGGTTCTTCACCTGTGAAGAAGGATTAAAAGACAATGACTGTAGTTTGGGTAAAAGTTTCTCTCTCTGGGCCTCAGGACCGATGACTAAAACTTCAGTTTTGTCCTGGTTAAGCTGGAGAAATTTTTCTGCCATCCAGGATTTGATATCTAAAATGCAGTTAAAAAGTGTGTCCATTGGCCTGGTGTCATCAGGAGACATGGAGATGTACAACTGTGTATCATCAGCGTAACTATGAAAGTTGACTCCATGTCTCCTGATGACATCACCAAGAGGGAGCATATACAGGTTAAATAGCACTGGGCCTAAAATCGAACCCTGGGGCACGCCACATGTAATTTTATGGACCTTAGAGGAGCAGGTATCCACACTCACCATGAATGTCCTGTCTGTGAGGTAGGATGTAAACCATTTGTGGACAGCACCAGAGAGGCCGATGTGTTCTAAACGAGTTAAAAGAATAGTGTGGTCTACTGTATCGAAGGCAGCGCTCAGATCCAGTAGAACCAACACTGTCAACTGTCAAAGATGGAGATTGGTCCACTCCCCCGGGACAGATTGCCCTGAAGGGACAATAAAGTCTACACAAATCTAACAAAAACACAGTTTTCATGTTGGAGCTATACAATGTTCTCAAGAAAAAAGGTCACATTTGTTATAAAAAAAAGGAGGCTGGTTAAGTAATTTTTGGGAGGCTGGAACCTCAAATGATAATAAGTAAATATCTAAATACGCCAAATATATACAAACATCTGTCTTGACAACAGGATAGGATTACTCAATCTAATAAGTGGGCACTATAGGAAATAGGCACTGCACCAATTACATGATCACATTTGTACAAACTAAACAACAACGTCGCTCTGCATTCAATTTGTACCGAGTGCAATTATCCACGAGTATGCAAACACAAAAACTCTGTTGTCATGGCAGCTGTATCCGCTGTGTCCAAAACAGGCGCCTCCAAATTATTTAAGCAGCATTCGGAAGAGAACATTACCTAATTACAAATCCGTGGGTTGTTAAAGTAATCCTTTAAAACAGAAGCTAATAGCAGTGAGAAGGTGATGTAAGGCATAATTGGGAGAGGCGGACTCTCTCATTAACTCCATCATGGCTGACGGCTACAGCATTGCGGATAATGACCAGGCGTGATCAAATGGGCAGGAGTCTAAATGAGGAAAATACTACGGAAAATAGGATGAATTAAACATAAAACTATTTGAATGTACATGTCCACAATGTAAACTCAAATTATCCAGCAGTCTGTGGAAGTGTTAGTCCTGTCTGTGAGTTTTTTTTAATGAAAAGTCAGGACATTCTTCTTTTTTTTCTAACTGATTTTACCGATGTGGTAATGGCTTTGGGTTAATAAAATCTGTAATAATTACAATTTGTGCTGCACAACTTTGGGAAAACATCCAATTATAATTTTTATATTGTTCAGTAACATAAAACGTTAGCAGGTATTTAGGACTTTATGTTGCATACAGAGCATACAGTACATCTGAAATTGTTGCAGCTTTTGTAATTTAAGACCGTTGAAATTGCAGAGATGAAAAGAAAGTAATAAATAAATCAATAAAAATACGATTGCCCATATTTTACTTTCTGTGCCTCGACCAGCAGGGGGTGGCCTTAGTCAAGGAGGCTTTTTGAAAATATCTAGGGTAGTGCAACTCTTAACTTGTGTGCATTTATAGTTTACTACAAGCCTCAGCATGAGTGATACGCCACGTCTAATATTAGGGGATAAGGTCTGTCTGTGGTTTAAATGTACGGTGTCTTGACGTTTTGTGCCAAGTTTTCCAAAAACATAACACACACACTATATACTGAAATGCATGCTTACTTTGAGGGCTTTTTGAGCATGTTCACTCGCGCCAATGAGGATGAGGCCAGGTCCGCCCATGCTGCAGAAGCTCTTCAGGTGTAAGCCCTCAGTCACAGGCACAGTGGATACGGCATAGTCCTGCACAGTAAAAAACAGCAGCATTGCACACAAACCTTTGCATGTAACAAAAATGTGCTCTTCTATACTATTCTATATGATGCTACAACGTACTATTTAATTATCGTTGAACAACTGCTTTTATTTAAAATAAAATATATTAGTTTTTATTAAACTAATAGCCAAAGTAAATTGAAATAACAAAAACACCACCTAGATTGAACATGGTTTCCCTTGAATAATTATAGCATTTTCAGTCACATGAGTTTTTTATTTCCCTGGTGACACTTCCTGAATTCATCAAACTCCAATTATGATGTTCGTCTTTCTTTGGACGAGCAGTGATTTCAGTCCTGCCTCGGGGAGAAGACTGCAGACTCTGCCCGGTCCAGGTCCAACTGACTGAAGGACAGCTTTATCCGCCAGGCTGTCAGGGAGCTGAACTTTCCCCTTTGCTGCCTTCTATATACCTTTACCCCTTTATAGGGTATGGCCTCCCTGCTGCACATCAGTAAGGTAAAGAAGCATGTTTTCCTCACTGAGCCAATCAGAAGAGACCACCCTACATCACAGATCCCACTACTGTGGCATTTGACCAATCAGCAGAGACCGGTCGCGCTCTCAACTTCCTGTTTTCTTTTAAGTCTGAAAAAGACCCAAGTCTGGCAAAATTTGTGGTACATTTCTCTACATAACTTGAAAACTAACCATGGTAAGTTAATGAAACTCACACATTTTATTGGTGAATAATTGTGTTAAGTGATGATATATGTGTTAGTTTTGGAGGACGTAGTGAAATGAGTGAACTTACAGCATGGAAAAGGGAGGCACCATATATTTGGCACCATACGCCCTGTTCTCTTAAATCTAAAGTTAATTAGTTTTGTTCATATTTGGACATACAAATGTTATTTTTAGTATATTGGAGGTGACTGACCCCTCCCACATTACAAAAACTCTTGCCTATGACAGATGTGATCATTCAAACATCAATATCACAAAACATAATGCCTCCTGAATACCAGCACCCCCCTTGACCTGAAAGTACTCTTTGTATATTTTATATATAAACTTTGGTAATTTTTTTTATTGAACTAAATATGGTAAACTTTGTTTACAGTATTTTTTCTACCAGTTTAGGGCAAGGAACCAAATATGGTAACTTCGCTCACATTGACTTTCTGCATAATGAAAATTGTACTAGATTGTACTAAAAGTCCATACATTTATGAGCATTGTTTCCTAGAAATATGGGAAAAAACAAAGTTTTGTCTCAATATTTATAGACTTGGATGGAAGATCAACCTTGAATTACGATGGCATAAACCTGTAGAAGTGTGGCTTTTCTATCCAAAAACGGTCTTTCCAAGAATGATCTTTTTTTAAATCAACAGTAATGGGGAGTACATTTAAAAGCCTGCAAAATGTACTTTGTAACGTCTCTCCTTTGACTTTCATGTGTTTTCTCAATCACGTAATATGTTTGGAATACAGCTTTTATTTCCCCCAGATATATATAAAGCTCTGTTAACCACCCATATATCTTCGTCCTCTAAAGAGGATGGTCCACAGTTTCCATTGGAGTGTATGGTAACGTTTCGCAGAACAATATTTCAACCTGGTTGATCAGATCATTAGATCGCTATGATTCATGATGGAGGTTATTGTGGCTGAAGGCCTGAGGAGCAGCTGGAGACAAAAACTGCAATTTAATTACCACATCCTTAATGCCTTCCTGAGCGCTTCCCTTGGCTCTTGTTTCGAAGATAGCAAGGGTCAACTGGGGATTATGTAACTCAGACTTTCACTGTTCCTTATCCAAAGAGGAGGCTTCGTTTCATCTTAAAATTAGAAATGCAAGTCATATTTTCTCCTCCCCATCTGATAAACCCCCTGGGTAATCAGGGGAGATACCAAACATGCTTTTCAAAAGAATATACCATAAAACCATATAACTTTAACACTTGATTAAAAGCAAGTTCTCTATCGTATTCAGATTCACATACCATTATAGTAAAGCAGTCTACATACCCATATATGAATACCACAGAAACACTGAACTGCAGACATTGACTTTGTTTTAAAGTTTCTTCAGAACATCCACCTGAAACTCATTCTGCCATGTACTTTTGCACTTCGCAGCCAAAATACATCAACATCTGTCTGCAGTTGCGAAGCTCTAAACCAACCTGGCAACAAAATAATGCCTATAATTTGATAATGAGGGGAAAAACCAACAGGCGATAAGGATTGTCTATCTGATAAAAAATGGAAACAGCAATAATGGACGCCTAAGTGATTTTTCCGAGTGTGATTTGCCAGGGACGCATCATTAGGAGTCAGTTTGTCAGAGATAACAGAAAACACACAGGAATCTCTGTAATGAGACCTTCAAATGTGAGACAGATGGGAAGATGTCTCAGGCCAGGCAGGTTACCGTAATGCTCTTCTGATCCACGGCCCGACTGTGAACCTGAGTCAGCAATGCTTCTCAGAACAATAATCATATACTGTAATGCAGCTTTGCTCGGGCTAAAATACCAGTAATCAGGATGCCTGTGTGCCGGAAACTATCTTCACGTTAATGTGCTGAATTATGGGCATAACAAACATAACTGTGGTTTACAGTATAAAACTGCTTCTGGGCACATTTATTTTTATGGAGAGTTCCGGCATCAATCTATTAAGCAACAAAATGCAGAACATTAGAGCGGTTCTGCAGAAAAAAAAAAATGAAACATCCAAAGTCAATCACCGTCTCTCTGCTACTAAATTGTTACTTTCGATAACTGTCAGCCTCCGCCTCTAACAACAGAAACGGCAGTCTGTGGTTTTGCTCCATGCACTTTTATGGGTCTTGTCGGCAGGGCGCTCATTCAAGCCCTCCTGATTAGCTCAAGAATATCTAAGTGATGACTGGAGTATGTTGTGCTCCTTTTTCCTTTGAATCTGTGTGTGCTGTGGGCAGGAGGGAGGATAATGGTGGGCTCAGTGATGGCTGTCAAGGTCAGGCCAGAATGTTTGAGGATTTGTCAGAGGGAAAATATGGTCAAATCGTGAAAAAGTCAAAGCTCCCATTAACAGGCAGATAAGGAGACTTCAGGTCATGTCAACCACTGGGGAAAAAAAAGTACATGAGTTTTTATATTAGTAGACACTAGTAGGTATCATTGATTTTTGATGCTCTAAAAGACAATAAAGTGTTGGCCTGAAAAAAAAAAAAGTCAAAATTGTACAAAAAGAGTAAAGTCCTGGACATAAAGAGCACAAAACACAAACACACTCTTGGATACTCATCAACTGTGATACTGAAATTCTTGTCATTTGTAACGCTATAAAGGGCATAACTTCTGAGGTAAACACATTAGCGTGCAAGACTAACACAGGCCACGTTGTTCAAAGGCCTTGTTCCTAGGTAGCAGCGGTAAAGGCACATTGTGTCAACTTGGATCTTTGATTTTAGGGCTCAAAGATTAAAAGCATTTGTATCATAACTGCAAATGCAGCCACTGAGACATCTAACCATGAAACTATGTGCTTTTCCACATGGCTCACAAACCTCCAAACAATCTCAGTCATGACCATAAAAGAACTGCTTGTTTTCAGTGCTTGCCATCTCCCTGGTAATTTCTACCGCCATGTTTATAAATTTGAGCGATTACGTGTTACTCCTGAGCTGACTGGATGAGAGGAGAGAGATTGATGTCAGAGAAAATCGAATGGACGGAAAAGCAGGAGGACTAATACACGGGGACAGATCCTGCTGCCCTTACACACTAATGGTTCATAATATATTAATCTTTTTCTTAGTGGATCTTTGTAACATCCACACTTATGTAATGGCATGACAGTAGTTCTGCCCAAAATAATAATGCAACCCAACAGTATAAGGAGTCTTCAGTCTGTCAATGAATCGGGTTGCAATCATCAGGGCGACACTCACACTGTAAACATAACAGCTACGTAACTGCTAGCAGATACTTTTTTGCTTTATAACTCCCAAAAATACAATATGGGATAGACCAGGGGTTCCCAAACTTTTCAGACCCCCAAACTCATTCAACCAACAACTCGGGGTCCCCTTCTGTAAAATGTAAGCATTTGTAATAATTTATGGTGTAAAACATTTAAAATCTTTAATGATGTTAGTTTGAATTCTATATTTTGATTTGGGTTCATATCACTCAAATAGGCTGTTTTCAAATCAAAAATACAATTGTCAATGTCAGAAATGTAAAAAACATGGTCTCAAAATCATCTTGCGACCGCCCACTTTGGGAACCACTGGGATAGCCTGCAGATTTTGAGGGAACTGTGGTTTTATCTCCTTTTGTTCCTTTGCTTTTCCAATGTTAAAAGGTGAGAGTGACAAAATGACAAGCGACAATTAACAGTGACCTGCAATTCTTTTTTTACAATTTCAAATCCTTATACAAATAAATGTCAGCTCACTTGTAGTACCTCCACATCAGCTCTTTCTGAGGTGAATGGGAAAATCAAATCACTCTCTCATTTAGGGGAAACACTCAAGTAGGCAATGTCTAGCTTTCAAACTGAAAAAGTAAAAAAGATAATATAAGGGTTATACATTTTAAGCCCACTTTTAAAAATGTGTCTTAGCATGTGTCTTACCTTAAAGGCATCAGCTAAGATTTCTGCTCCTCTCTGATTGGTCCGTTTAGATAGGCCCACAAAAAACTCTTGACCTGGAAGCATATGAAAATGAAATTACCAAGAAAAACTCAAATAGAAAATCTATTTCACAGTCTAAAGTTACAGCTAATGCCTGGGCCTTGGATTCTTGAATGCCGTACTAGCGAGTGAAGCTGTGCGTGCCGGTTCAGTGCTTAACTGTGAAATATCGCTTGTGTGGTCAGTGTGGTGTGGCATTAGCAGACTGTGCCTCCATTGCATGCTAAAGCCTAGATATGGGGTTCTTCTCAATCTACTGTGCTGTAACAAAATGAGCTGTTAGCTTGAGGCTTGCCAGCAGGAAATGTTTCTAGCCCTGCCATATGAAACCCATTTGGGTTGGAAGCACTTGGAGCACCAAGTCAGTGTCTAGGAACCTAATTAGGTGTACTAGGCTTTTTCCCTAGCGGCCTGAGTTTTGTAGAAGACAGACATTGACCCACATTTTAACGACCACAGAGTGAAATGTACTGCAAATCTAATAATAGTTCTGCTGCAATTTCAATTTTAAATGTTTTCTTTGGTTATTCCTACTGATTTGCTTTGACCATAAAGAATGATCAATACTATATTGGGAGAATGTCTTTGTAGTGTGCAAACCGGTCATTGAGGTTGCCTCGCAGAAGGTCTTCTAAAGCCAAAAGGCCCATTTTCATGTACTTCTAACACAATATAGCATTAGGCATACAGGAATATATTATAGTATTATATATGGTCAATGACGTATCCAGACTCTTTTTTTCTGGAGTGGCACCAGGACCGGGGGATGCCACCCCAGAAAAAGCTTAAGAATGTTACTTATATCATTTTGTGTTTTGTGGTTTTGAAGCAGCACAAAGTAAAGTGAGGAATACCAAATTAATTTTATAGCTTTAGGTCTAATTTAATACATTTTATGTTATGTGCTGAATAAAAACTTAAAACAACAAGCAGGTAAAAGCAGCACAATATAATTTGGAACTAATGCCATTTAATATCAGTGAGGTAAAATCTCCTTGCTGGACCAACCAACCAAAATCCAAGCTGTGCAACAACAAAATGGGTTGGATTTTGTTACTTATTTATTGTATTCCATACATAAGCTATAGTCTTAGTCTATAGGGAGGGGTGTGCTAATGAGGAAATACTGCCACAAATATTCTTACTCATGCTTCCTCAGCCCCCCGAGTGGGGGGGCACCTGGGGTGGCCAAGCAGAAATCTGCCCTCCCCCTAGACACGCCACTGTATATAGTACTGGGACAGTAAATTATACCTTTATCTTAACATAAATGTTATCAGGCAAAGTAGTAATTTTGAATATGGTATTGTTGTGTTCTTTAATGGATGAAAAAGAATACGGAGGCTCGTTCTATTAAAATCAAAATCATTGTTTTATTCCCTAACATTACAATCTAAAACAAAAGTTATGCAGAGGGCTACATCTTGTGGTGTCTGCCAGCGAGGAGGAAGCAAGAAGAGGCCGCACCTTTTGTGCGCGAGTACTTTAAGGCTAATTTATACTTCAGTGACAGCTCCGCGTTTACGTGCTGGACGCACGTGAGAACCAATCAGGGAGTTTGCGACAGCTGCACCTGCCGCTGACGTGCACCTGCCGCACAAGGTGACTCCGTGGCCAGTGCTGCAGAACGCAAGTGAGGTGATTGGTTGATCCTTTCGCAAAACAAGGAAACACACAACAAACTCCTTCAGTCTCCCTCTTTGAAGTTATTTTTCATGAATATAATGTTCCTATGATTTAGTGCTTTTGTGTTTTCATTTTTTATGCTATTAAAAAAAAATGTTTAAAATATACATCACAACGTGAAGGCAGAGGAGCTACGCGGAAGTTCGAACGATTCTGGCTTGCGTGAAGCGGACGGGGCTGCGGTGGGCGGGACCGGCCGCTCGACTATAAAAGACCCTTTATAGAAACAGGAAGTAGGCGTCTCCTTGTCGAACCAATCAGCGCTCTTGGAATGTTTTTCTTCTGCACTTCCTCTGCGCAATCTGACTCCTCCTTTTAACACACTGCCCCCCAGTGGATTCCAAGAGTAAAGACAACAACAATAAAATGAAAACCCCAGTTGCAAATGAACCTTAAAGCACATCTTACATCAACACAGTTTCATATATAATCATTAAAGCCTAGTATGATAAAACACATATATAGAAATATTTCCACATTCCTCCTTTTGATCACAGTATCATGGCATGCAAAATTAGGAAAAATATGGAGGAACCACAAAGAATCCCGGGAACTTGGCACTACTAAATAAAGAGTTGAATAAAGAGTCTTTAGAGCACTTGTTTTTAGACAGGAAATTATGTGCTTTCAATCCTCAGCCGGCTTTTGTTCCATGCACCTCTGGTTTAAATTGTATTCTAGTAACTACAATAAAATATCGTCTTCCTCTACCAATTATTATGATTACTACATGTGGATCCATTTTGCTTTAATTTAATTCCTTATTATTGCTGAGAAAAATTACCACACCGTCACTGTGCTATAAAAAACAAATGCCACCAGTGGGGTAAAAGTTTGTGTATTTTACACAAACACATACTTTATACTTTTGATGGAGTATCATTGCAACACTTTTATTCAGGACAACTGTCTGAACAAAAAGTCATTGTAACCAAAGAGCTTGTAACAGTGAAATAAGAGGTCTCGCCTTTTCAACAAGATTGATATAGGATCTACCAGTAAAAAGCACGTCTCCTCCGTCCAGCGTGGCATTCTCATCTGTCATCTCCACCAAGTTCAGATCCAACTTCTTCAGGGCTTCCTTCATTGCCTCCGTCTGGAACAATCCAAAAGCACACACAAACACAAAGGCATTGAAACATCTGCTGCTATTAAACAAAAGACGACATGCGCAACAGTGAGCATCAACATCAGGACCACAGCCATGAGCGTTTCCTATCAACGGGAACATACATACATTGTTCCAATCAGGCTTTTCTAAACAGGATGATGGCATGGATTTGTCAAATACACAGGCTTAGAGGGCTTCTATGACTCAAAGAATGAAATAAATCTTCCCCCAGTGACGTAATTTAAATGGGCCATGAAATGATGTCATGTTAAGGTTTTCACAAGAACTAGTTATGGGAGTACACAGCAAGCGGTGGATTTATCTGTTATTGTTAAGTGAATGACAGTAAAATGTAGGCTACAACTAATTTGGAAAAAGATGATGATCTAATTGTGGTTAAGTATTGTCATTGCGATTAATATTTTATTCACAAATCTTGAACACATCATCTGCAATTATTTACACTTGGGAATAATAGAATAGAATAATAAAAAAGAATCACATGATTTCAGAACATGTTGGAAGAAGTCTAGATGATGGCGGGGCTAGCACATTTTATACATAAAACTGTACCGCAGAGATGGGATTTTTTTTTTTTTTTTTTACAGATTAATAATGTACAACCTTTATATAAGTGTGCAGGCCTTTGCAATTTGGAAATGTAACTACTGAAATGTGATTGCACTAAATCTCGCAGCCCTAATGGGAAGATGAGCACTTTTACATCATATACACAGGATATGAAAGCGTTTCTTCGATCCCAGGAGAGGAAAATCGGGGGAATCCACATTACACCTGCATGTTATTGTTCCGTTGGCTGAACAATGCTCCCCTGTCGGACCAGCCCAGCTGCATTTTACTGTCCTTTTTAAGGGGCTCCAATGGGACACGTTTCCAAAGCCTGTCATGTCAGTGTTTCCGTGGGCCTTATCTCACTATGACCTCAGCAGTCCCCACACTCGCAGTCTTTGGGCCAATGTTCCTGCTTCTTCTCACTGAGGAACTTAGGACTACGCTCACCCAGGTAGACTACATGACTCCGATGGAAGCCATTGATTCAAGGTTATGTACAGATGTGAAACCCAAACCACTCATAAGCAAAAATTAGTCCAAAAAGCATATTCAAATGCTACCTCCCCTTATGTCTTACAGGAAACACAATCATTGTTTTTTCACTTGCCTGTTTCCATAAAGATAAGGGTAAACTGGAATGAGAACATTTGATTAATTCCTTCACCACAGAACATATAGAGAAATAAACACAACATTTAGGGCCAGATGTTACTATAGCAGCCCCGGTACAATAGTTCAAAAGGCCATTGGCTCACTACTCAAATGGCAGCTTTCCATCTGTCTGCTGTCCAGGAGTAAGACACAGGAATCCCTCAGAATAATCAAACCTTCCTCCTTGCCGTTTCTTCTTCACTGCAGGCGTTCTACTTCAATCACTGCAAAGAACACTTTGTTCTTCCAACTTTATGTGTCTGAAAACTCATTAGCATATTTTTTGTCCTCACAATAACAGTAGCCACCTTTATTGTGGTTAATTCCACTTTTGTAAGCAGGTCATAGGCAAATTGACACTGACGTCTTTTCACTTCTGTTCATAGTTGAGTAACATTCGGAGGAACTGTTGCTGTAGGCAAATCAGTTGTGCTCTCTTGCAACCACAACAAAAAGTATTTGAGAATTTTTTCCACACTATAATCAGCATGTAATTGAACGACATTTAGCAAACGCACCTTATGGCAGCTACTGGTCGTGACCTGTTTTTCCCATGTAACGCGGTGCCTTTGCTATCATTGTCTGCCCAGGAATCTGCCTCACTGCAGCACACATCAGCTCTCAGGCATTTCCTGTGACATCACTGTGGTTGTGTGATCCTCAGTGGTGACCATCACCATGTGAAATATACTGACCTCCACACAGACTTTGCAGATGATACTGAACTGTTGATCAGGTATTCACAATCAAACTGAATATTTATACAATTAAGCAGTACTTTTTCTGAAAGTGACTCCAACCATGGCTGGTACCATGAGTGTGACATAATAAAACCTCCACCTGCCTGCATTCTCTGCACGTGCTGACTGCTTCAGCGTGTCAAAGCACAGGCAGCAGTCACTCAAGCAGATAACTTAGATCGACTTGTGCACAGTGGCCAAGCGTAGTGTGACGTCCTTCCAACAGTAAGACACACATTCTGTTCCATCAGGGATCATGTGTTTGAATAATATGTGATGGAAAAGGAATCACATAACGTTCGATCAACTAAAGGTCTGAGTATGATTTGACTTGATTACAGTAGAAATACTACTGTAGCTGGCCCAACAGCATAGTGACATTACATTATCGTATGTTCATGAATGAGAGACCACTGAAATCTTCACCTTAAGTGCTTCTTGTTGTTAGCTCCAAGGGCAATGACCACTTATTATTGAGCACAACAAACATAATTAATTAGAATGAACTGAGCTCTCTTACACTAGGATTTCTCTGGGAACATGGGCATCCTGCCGGCCTGAGGCAGTTAATAAATTCCAACTTACTGAAAAAATGCCTAAATAGCTGCTTTTGTAAGTTGTAACTTGTAGTCTGGAGCAGATGACATCCCAATAACTTCTCACGAAGCACTTTGTTTACATTTGAAAATGTAAACAAAGGTCTAGGAAAAACTGTGGTGTCCAGTACACAAAGGTGTGACGACAAAACACATCAAAAACATCCCAAAAACATTCAGACACACAAAAATATCACCATTCAGAAAATTATGAAGGAAAAAGACACAAAAACTCCTCTCCCCTATACCTTGGTTAGGGAGAGAGGAGGCTCTCCATGTAACCATGCGATGCAAATGTAAAACAATGATATGATACTAAGATAATTCAGACCCTTAAATATAGCAAAAAATACTTCACAGACTTCTGTGTCAGGAATGCTCCTGCAGTAGCTTCCCATGGCCCATGCAGAGACTATTATCTGTGAGTGTGAGGGGGACACCCAATACCTCGCTGTGAATGGGTGCCAGTCAGAGCACATTGCTAGCTCTTTTACCCCATCTCCCACCTCTCCTCTCTCTCCCCTGGGTGCTCGGGCAAGGCCACACGCTGTTAGCCAGCACCCTGCTTTGAATGAAAAAGACCTTTTAAAATTCATTAAGGCTCTAAAGGGCCAGTCGGCCCGGCTGGCCACATTCCTGCCGTTCCAGTACGGGACAGGGAAGACGAGCCAGGGAGAACAGCCTTTTCTTTGGGGCTTTTTATGCACTTACTCTTCTATTCTTTGGCCCCTGGTGCCCATGGATATCGCATTCTGTTAAAAAGCACCATGTGTTTGATAGAGTAGGGCACATGGGGAGAAGTAAGAGCCTGCACAATGGCATTCCTGGAGGTCACCCTAAACCCAGTTCCACGCTTCCAAATAATGGGGATACAGCATTCCTCTTGTCCTAAAAAGTCTGAACTCATTCCTGACACATTGCAGCAACAGTGCGTAAACTGAACCCCATGAAAACCGAGTGGCAGTTTTCAGGACAGGGCAGCTCATTGCGTACTTTACAAGAGACTTTGATGAAATCCAGTTGATCATAAAATAAATACTGAATCAAAGAAAGTGACTGGAAAGAAAAGGAGCGCGCACGGACATATGAGCACAAGTCTCTACAATAAAGCTTGTGCGTCATAGCTGGCATTTTGGCGAGACATCCGGGGCACACATGATGATTGCACCAGATAGTCCAGGGCCAATGCAGGGGAAAGTTTGAAGTTCAAAGAGTAGCAGAGTACGGAACAGATGCATTTCAGGATAATCAACAGAGCGGAATGTGAAATAAATGCACGAATGTCATTAGCTGTTGGACTACTGAGCGGATAAGGCTATCTGGACACAAAAGGATTATTTGTATTCACTCAAGTGCAAGTTAATGGCTTCTATTGAGATTTGTTTGAAGGTCTGCAAAATCAAATAACAAATTGTCATCGTTAGGATCCTACTATTCTGCTTAAAGCACCTTTAGCCAATTTCTACCATTCTCAAATTGAGAAAGTCAAATTCAAACAGATGACAGCGACTAGTTTCTAGTTCCCGTAAACCCTTTTTGCAGATCTCGATTGTATGGACTTTTTACAACATTCAGACAACAAAGTACAGTCTTCTGTCTTGTGAGATTGGTGCGGTGGACCAATATTTTTTTCTGCGTTAACGATATATAATGAGGGAAAAGGATTTGACTATTTATGTTCAATGTCTAATGTACTTGCTGTTACAAAGAATGAGCTCATCAGAGGGGAATGCTGACCAAATATGGCCTTTCCTCCTTTTTGTTTTGCCGAAGAGGGGGTGTTGAGATATATATATATATAGACTGTATTTGGTAAGATGAACAGTCCCAAGCCCAATTAAGACAAAAATAACCATTGATGTTTATGAATGATCTCTTTACTGCATACTTTCAGTTTTGGCACCCTGAGCAAAAAGGTTGGGGCACCTCTGACTGAAAGAGAATGGCCAAAAAGTAATAAATAAACAAATAAATGCCCTAAAGTTCTGAAGGTCTTTGCTGTGTGCCGTTATAGTGGCGAGACTTTGCATTCTTAAAGCAGACCAGCAGCGAAGTTCACACTGTCGCTGATGAATGTATGAAATGACAACAAGTCATCTAGTGGCAACTATAAGGGCAAACAAACCCTCCATAAGCGACCCAAGCATTATCCAAACAAATCCACCGAGTGTGACGGAACATACCTGTGGTTAACCAAGCCATGACATTCCCCTCTCTCCTGCCCCAGCCCCCATTCTGCAGGAGGATTACATAAATGTTGAGAAGTAGGTCAATGTGGAGGCGTGTGGAGTTAACATTAGAAGATCTAGAGACACTCGCCCCATAAAGACCACAGTCTTTTGGAACCGTTTCAGACAATCCCTCTGCACTACATTGGTGTCACTTGGGGCTCTGAGGGCACCAGGGTTAGGAAGTGGAAAATTAAACAAACAGGAGCTAGTGTGTAAAACAGGGGGTTCCAAACCTTTGTATTATGGGCCACAAGTGTATACGGCGTGCTTAGAGTAAATATTCAAATACTCATAATATATAAAAGTATTTGTATTTGTATTTTTAGACTCCCCCACTGGGAACTTTGTCCTCTAGACCCTTCTTTCAACCAGTGCCAGTTGGATCAGGAAAGGTAAATACAGAATCCGTTATTTGTTGGTCAAAGATGGTGGTTCCCAACCTGAGGGGGCAAGGCCAGAGATAGCAAGGGGTAGGACTGGGTAAACACATTTTTTTCATTAATAAAATTGCAATCTACCTGGTCAATCTCAATAATAGCCATGGAGCTTCTTAATCCTCAGGTCTACAGCCTTCTGTGGTAGTAACAGCATCTGGTTTTGGAGACAATGGACTAATTTTATGTGTATTTACCCTTTTAATCAAAATAAAATGACTGAACAATGAGTGACAACACAAATTGAAAACCCTGAAGAAATGAAGTGACCATGCCACAGTCTGCCATACTGTGCACTTTTATGATTGTAATTCAGCTTAATGTTCAAGCCCGAAAACAGAATCTACAGTACATCTTGTAACACCTTGCTGATCCTACTGTGTTCATGTGGAAAGTCACATCACCCCACCTCAAAAAGTAAGAACTGAAAGCAAACAGAAACATGAGTGTGTTTGACAAGTCTAGGTGGTGTCCTAGAGCAAATAATGTGCACCGTCCAATCAGCTGCTCTATAAAGAATGAGGCTAGTGCTACCACTCACTGAGAAGGTTCCACAAATACAAGAGAGCTGCGGGCTATGTGCTTTTGGAAAACACCAGGCCTCAACCTGGGCCTCTACCTGGAACTAAATCCTCCATGTTTATTAGGTTTGACCCCCACTGAGAGGACTTCTATACCCAAACAAGAGGAAAGCCAATAAACCTTACTACCTCACGGAGAAATACACATCACAATTTACTTTGAGTAACACCATTTAGAATAATAAGAACAAGTATGAAAACATAACCTTTAGGAAGGTCTTCATCATAATAGGTTCGAGTTCATAAAGCAACCATTTGATTGTGCTCTAATGTCGCTCTACTGTACAACTGGTACTTACTGTACATTGCTGAAGCCTGGGAACCTTTATACAGCACAGTGTTCATCGAATGTTAACGTAACATCTTTGTTCCTGAACTGTGGGATTTCCAGTGAAGAAAATTCAAGTAGGAAACTCTACTCTTGTCCCCTTTGGCCTGTACCTGGGCTGAAAGAGCCAGACCACCCACAACAGCAGAGGATGGTAACACCATTGCAAGCTCAAGGTGATCACAGTGAGTGTCAGTCACTCAGAGCTAGGATAGGATCATACAGTATGTGCACATACACAAAAAGGCACATTATTTAAAAGGGTTGATTGAACCATAACATTTACTGCTACAGTTTGGAGCTTCTAGGTGGACAGCTCCGAGTGAGTCATTCTTAAATGGAGACTGAGGCTTCCCCACTCTCCTCCGCCCACGAGGGGAGTCCTCGGAGAAACCCCAGCCGAAAGGTCAGGGAAGACACATACGTGAACCATGAGCACAAGAAAGGCAAACACTCAAATTATAGACATTTTATATAGCTTTCTAAGGTAAGCCAACATTTCTAGATGAAGGTTTTGCATAACCCCGATATTGGACCACCTTAGTCAGGCCTGCATACCGTCTGGACTGTAAAAATCAGTCAATGCCATTTCATATCAACATTCTTCTCATGGTCGAGGAGCTGCAGTTGTTGTTTCTTTAAGCTCGTTCCAAAACAGTTTGAAGGAAAGACTGGAGCGTTCTGCTCAGAGAAAACACCATCATACCATTCAAATACACCCACACTTTCCAAAAAATGCAGTGGATGCGTTCCCAAATGGGAAAAAGACAGGCTGCCAGGCCCAATGCAGACAAACTGCCCATAAGGGATTTCCCAAAACAGCCATGTGAAGAGCAACTTATGGGGGGGGCTGGAGATATGGAAAATGAGCACAATGTGTTTAAGGGGGGAAAAAAGGCCAATAGGTTTCCCATAAATGTTAATGAAGGGCTTTCCCAGCATGCTTTTTTTTCCTCCTTCGCGTAACACAAGGGTATAGATCACTAAAGTACGACCGAAAGAAACCACATGGAACCAACCACACTCTAAAGCTAACGCTGAGCAAATTCAAGAGTTTAATTGACAAAATCTGAGCAATGTCTTCTGAGAAATGTCTTCAGCATTCATATTGTTTGTGCTTTTGATGATTTCCATAATTGCTAGATTACATTATGACTCATGTACGCAAAAAAACCAAAAACATTATACAATAGCTGATGTAAACGGTGACATCATCACTTTCAAAGCATTAGACTTCCATTAAAGTCTGACTGAACTAATAACAGTTTTACAGGCCATGTTGTCCTTATGTTTGAAGAATCGCGTAAGCTTGTATCATGATTTCTGGTGCTCACATGGCACACAGCAGGCAACGAGGTTCTAGGTCCGTCGCCCAAACCTTCTTTCGACACCCACGGTTATTGAACAAAGACAAATGTCCAGATATTCAGGCCTTCTCAGAGAAAACATACCACACTAAGGCCAGTCTAGACTTAATACTGTAGTAGCACCACATGTAACCCATGTGTGTCTGGGTCTACAGACACTCCTCCAGCAGCTCCTCTACTACTGGGGTGTGGGCTCGCGTGGCCACATGCCACTCACCCGGGGCCTCCATGCGAAACACTGAGCTGAAATGAGACAGAATCGAATGGAAACGCCACACTTTCCAGACACTTAGGGCCGTGAGCGTCGCGGCTTGAGCCCCGTCAAAAATAAACTGTACAGAGAGCGCCCCCCACTCTCCGATGTGATGGTTCCCGTTTCAGGAAATAACTGGACAGCCCGGGGAATAATTGCAGAACATTCGAGATAATAAACTTTCTGGCTGGGGGATATCGGAAAGACAACAAAAGCAGTCAAACCCGGATAGTGCAAATTGTGATTGAGAGATTGTGTTGTGTACTTTATCTCCATGAGCAAACACAGACAGAGTCAACACTGGCATTTCTGAAAACAAGACCTCTTCCTAGACAAAGCTTGATTAAGTATGTGTTCATATGGCACTACTTCAAATACTCTCAATAATTCCTGCGTTACAACTGGGGGACGGTGCTCCTCACAGTACAGAACTGAATGGAACAGCGATCTCCAGTTGTTTAATTTTGTGGCCTGGAAAGGATAAACAGTTGAGTAGACTATTACTGTATGGTTGTACACGTGATGTTGGTGGCACAATGGCACAGCGGTTTAGCGCTTGTGCTTCACAGCTAGAAGGTCCTGTGTTCGATCTCCCAGACCTTTCTGTGTGGAGTTTGCATGTTCTTCCCTGGCCTGTGTAGGTTTGTGTTTATGTTTATTGAATGGATCCCCATTAGCGCAGCCAAACTGTCGCTATTCTTCCTGGGGTCCAACATTTAATTAAAACGACAATATACATATACCGGTAAACGTAAAAAAAACATAGTACCAACATTTTTACAACACATTCACATCACAACACAGGATTTCCACACTCAGTTTTCATTTCAAGATCTACACAACATTAAACTTATCCTAATCCATGAACTATGTTGCCTTTTCATGCAGTTAGCACACACAGTTACAGTGCACCAAAGACTACAGTCCACCACAATCATAAATCTATTTAGCTTTTTCAAACTGACTTTTACTATTTTCATGATTTTAAATTTAGGGCTGGCCATTTAATAAAAAATGTTTTCCTCTTAGTTTAAATGTATTGTTTTACCTTCCAAGGTTATTGTTTCTGGTAATTTATTCCAAGCACACATTGCTCTGTAAGAGAATGTTCTTTTCATGCTGTTTGATTGCACTTTGGGAGTAATAAAATTGTTAGCAGTGGCATGTCTGGTGTTATAATTAAGTGTATCAGAACTGAATGACAGATTATTCAATAGTATTTGAGGGCGTTTATTAGTTATAATGTTTTCAGGAGTGATAATAGTGATAATAGTAATAGGTTTCATCGATGTACCCCTACCAAAAAAACAACACGTACATTGGGTTGTATGTGTGTAGGTGAAAGCGATTGGTTGGTGGTGGTCAGAGGGCCGATAGCCCAAATTGGAAACCAGATGTATAGTACCAAATTGTACTATACAGTACTTTGTTTTTGTTTCTATAAAAGCATCTGATTCTTGTATTTAGCAGTTTTAAATCTCTCAAATAATAATGCTCCTGGACAAAAATTTAAATTTAGATATTGTTCAACCTAATATGAGACAAAATCATTACCATCACCAAAAAAGTTAAGATTGCAATATGAATCTTGTTGTTACCATTGTTCTGGAAACAAAATAATTAAATTACAAAAATACTCAGGTTAATTATCTGTTTCACCGTTTATTATATAATCAATATAAACAATAAAAACAATAAAACAATAAAAAAAGAAAAGAAAAAAAACAAATAATAAAATATAGGAGTTCAGGCCCAAGTGCAGAAAATATTTGAGAGGATTTACACTGAGCAGGCATTCCTTAAGACTTTCCTGTTCCAGTGCTAACATTCTTATCATTTCTCTATTCACAAATGATCTTCAAGCTGGGTCCTGAGTTGGATCCAAGAAAGCACACAGTGGAGCTTAAATAATCTGAAATAATAATCAGTTGGTTAATCGAAGGTGCACCTCTGGGGATTTGCTGACAGAGGAATTAGCTCTGGCCCAGGGTTTAGTAATGTCTAGACTTATAAAATGAGACACAGGCATTAATGTATATTCTTTCACAAAAGTGGCTGACCTGTTCCAATTTACGTTGAGAACATAGGCCCAATGTTCTCAACGTAAATTACCCTATGTCATAGGGTAATCTCCACCTTTGTAGTAGCAACTAGTTCACAACTGTTGGCCAAGAAAAAGTAGGCTAAATCATGCTAGCAGATAATGAAATAACATATGTCAACACACACACAGTGTTTGAACACATTCACATTGGTATTTATAACCTTACATCAAGTAAATCAGCCCCAATGTCGTCACACACACAAAACACCAATGTTTCAAGTACATAGCTTGTTTAAAGAAGATTAAATAAGTCGAACAACAAAAGCGGTTATTGGCAGGACATGCTTCGTGAAGTCTGTTTGAGCCCTTAAATATGCATGTGAATGTGTAAAGGATCGAGACAAACTCGCCTACATGAACATGCAGATGTCTACTGGTGATGCATTTACATCCTACATGGACCGATATGGCTTTTTCTAAAGATTTTGATTTGCCGATGCAGATATGCATTGCCAATATTTTTAGCCGATTTTTTCCAAATGTCATGTTCAGCGTACGATGCTTCTAAACTGTAAAATGTGTCAGTGTTGATCTGTGACAGCAGGGGGCGCTTTATTAAGGGCATAAGGCTGATTTGATTATGTAATTTGTGAATATAATTTATTATTATTATTATTATTATTATTATTATCGGGACAGAGCATATTAATATACATTATACATGTACATATGCCAGAATTACCCTAAGGGGTGTTTTTCATCTGTAGTCCCTGGACAGTTGTTATGTGTCCTCCTGAAGGGAATAAAATTACAATTAAACCTATAACACAATGTGATAAAATACAACACAGTAAAATATTTTGTAATATGTTCCTTTGTACTACTACTGTTGCACTGTGTGGTGTGTCCACACTTAGATCTGCTGCCATCACTTAATCACTTTATATCACTTTATCACTTTACTTTATACACATCTGTAAATATAATCCCACTGTTCTATGTCAATTGTTGTCGTCTTACCATATTTTACTTTTTATTTTGTATCTCATTTATTTTAATATTCTTTATGCATGCCCCCTAAACCCTTATAGTTTAACGTTTTATAGCTTATTTTTTATCTAAATTCTGTGTTATATGTTTCATGTTGCACGTCTACACCAGGAAAAATTCCTAGTTTGTGAACCTGTTCTCAAACAAGCTATTCTGATTCTATTGTGATATGAACATTTTTCATTGTAATGATTTCGGGGGTGGGCGCTCATAAGCTTTTTGCTTCGGCCCACTCCTTTTGAGCAGAAATGTTAACTGCTCATATAAACAAATAAACCGATTCTCCTCGCAATGTTTCTCAGTTGCCCTGAGGCCGAGGAAGTTGTGGGAGGGTTCATATTTTTTAAAGCTCTGACTGAGCTCTTTTCAACGTAAAAAGCAGAAAGTCTAGATCACGGTTCCAGAAGTATTGGCTTTTAACGCCGTTAGATTGACCAATAGCAGATACTGAAAAACACCCAAATATCGACCTAGATCAATTTCATAACATGCAGAAAGTATGAACTCCTTGTCCACCACGTAATCTTCAAAAAATATACTTGCTTAGGCTAGTATATACTATTTACCATTGGAGAACAATAGGCTGGGAAGAAGTGGCACGTGTAAGTTTACGATACCGAAAATAGTGTAGTCAAGTTGTGTAATGTACCAATTAGGCTTTTATTTGTAAGACTTACCTGCTACATAGCTTAAATCATTTGTCTCACGGTCATTAAACTTTCCGACTTGAAACTAGGGTTGGGTGATGTCCCCTTAATTGGCAGTTGACGATGTTTACAGTGAACCATCTCTCATATATATATAGGCTAATTATAAGCCTATACATAGGCTGAATTTTATTTATGTTAGGGAAAATGTGAGATTGCAGGATAAATGTATCTAAACTAAACATGATCTGAACAGAGTCATGGAACACGAATTTTGCAATAGAAATGCGTTAAAACTCGACTTATTCAGGGCGTCATCTGCTCCTCAATACCAAGGCTCTTATCACACTTATACAGCTGTAATTCGGAGCTTATTATTTGCATTAATTTTAACGTAATGTTTAAGAAACAGTGGGTGAACAGGACAATATTTAGAAGTTTGCATCGTAGCCTACGTTTTTGAAGCTGCTCCACGCGCCGCCGGTCCGTGAGCTCGTAGCCTTGTACCTCTGCGTCTCTTTCTCTCCTCTCTCTCCTCTCTCCGTCCTTCGTGAGAACATCCAAACCCATGCGCTCTCAGCTCCAATGTGAGATCCATCGCGGCATTTTAAAACTGTTTAGTTACCGTACGAAAAGCAAAGCGAAACCACGCGGTGTTAAACAGTAGCTGCTTTTAGAGAGAGAGCCCCGCGCGTCAGAAATAGAGCAGCACTGCGTCTTTATTTGAATAATTACGGCTAACACATCATGTCTTCGGGCTTCTGGTAGGCTACTTAAACTAGCGTGCATATTAGCTATATTCGTGATTTAATGTGCAGTACAATCCCTGCAAAGTTTGTAGGTTTACAAGGCCCACAGAAGATCAGCGCGTGTTTCTGACAGGAGGGGGCGTGGCATCACGATGGTTGCTCTCCATCGTGATGTTGCTCATCCATCGTCCCAACGCTACTTGAAACACAACTGGAACACAACAACTTGGATAAAACGGTTTATGCAACACAGCGTAGAGCCCTTGAGAGGAGAGTGACAATATACACTGGATTAACCAAACATGCATGAATATAAACAAAAACACAGCTCTGGTATGTTTTCCCATTACCCACCATTATATAACTTGGATAAAGCTCAAAGTCGATTGATTTAGTGCAAAAGATCTTTTCAGTGTTACAAAACTGTATCACATTACACAGTGCCTCATCTCCATCAGCTCCTTCCATCTGATAACGTGTCATGGTGTTCAGGAGCTCCTAAACATCACCATTCCTGACATTCCCAGGATTCTGGGTGGTGTGACCTCACTGGGTGAACCAAGCTAGTAGGAAAATAGCCCCCGGTGGAGCCTTTGCTTCAACATGGAAACTTATGCTAACAAAGAATGCATGACTACGTGCAAACTTGACTGTGGGGCTGCACTTGTGAGTCAAAACATTGTGTTGTCCAATGCAACTGTGCACACTCCTATGTGTGTTAATGTGGGGTTATGAGAGCAGCCGAGCAAATGGCGTTTACATGCATCCAAAATTGCTTAAAGGCCACCTAGCAGATACAGTGCCTTGCGAAAGTACTAATACATCTTGAACTTTTGCACATTTTGTCATGTTTACAACCCTACACGTAAAGATTGTATTTTGAATGTTTTACTGAAAGTTCACACACAAGTAACAGACAACTGTGAAGTGAGAGCAAAATGATACATGATTCTGTTATTTTTCAAAAAATAGAAAAGTGAAAAGTGGGGCGTGCATAAGTATTCATACAGCATGACTTAATACTTTGTGGAACCACCTTTTGCAGCAATAACAGCAGCAAGTATTCTGGGGTATGACTACAAGATTTGCACATCTACAGACTGACATTTTAGCCCATTCCTCTTTACAAAACGACTCAAGCTCTGTCAAATTAGAAGGAGAGCGTTTGTGAACAGCAGTTTTCAGGTCTTTCCACAGATTTTCAATAGAATTTAGGTCAGGACTCTGACTGGGCCATTCTAACACATTAATATGTTTGTTTTTAAACCATTCCATTGTAGATTTAGCTTTGTGTTTAGGGTCATTGTCCTGCTGGAAGGTGAATCTCCGCCCCAGCGTCAATTCTCTTGCTGACTCCAGCAGGTTTTCCTCCAAAATGTCCCTGTATTTGGCTCTATCCATCTTCCCAACTATTCTTACAATCTTCCCAGTCCCCGCTGAGGAAAAGCAGTCCCATAGCATGATGCTCCCCCCACCATATTTGACACTGGGGATGGTGCACTCAGGACGATGAGCAGTGTTAGGTTTGTGCCATACATAACGTTTTGCATTTGGGCCAAAAAGTTCAATTTTGTCTCATCTGACCAAAGCACCTTCTTCCACATGGTAGCTGTGTCCTCCATATGACTTCTAGCAAACTTCAAACGGGATTTCTTATGGCCTCCTTTCAATAATGGCTTTCTTCTTGCCTCTCGTCCATGAAGGCCAGATTTGTGTAGAGTACGACTTATAGTTGTACCATGTACAGATTCCCCCAGCTCAGCGGCAGTACGTCGCAGCTCCTCCAGAGTTATCTTGGGCACTTGGTTACATTTCTGACCAGTGCTCTCCTTGTTCGGTCTGTTAGTTTAGGTGGACGGCCGTGTCTTGGTAAGTTCACAGTGGTGCTATACTCTTTCCATTTCTGAATGATGGATTGAACAGTGCTCCGTGAGATGTTCAAATCTTTGGAAATCTTTGTATAACTTAACGCTGCTTTAAACTTCTCCACAGCTTTATCCCTGACCTCTCTGGTGTGCTCCTTGGCCTTCATGATGTTGCTTAGTGACCAATACACTCTGACCATAGCTCTGAGGCCCTCACAGAACAGCTGTATATAGTGAGAGTAGATTACACACAGGTGGCCTCTATTTAATGGTTAGGGCAAGGTGTGAACATTCTGCAGTCAGCAGGAATGTTATAAAGGCAATTTAATGCACTCCGAAAATGCTGTATGAATACTTGTGCACGCCCTCACTTTTTTTAAATAACAGAATCATGTATCATTTTGCTTTCACTTCACAGTTGTCTGTTACTTGTGTGTGAACATTCAGTAAAAAAATCAAAATGAAATCTTGACTTTTAGGGTTGTAAACATGACAAAATGTGTACTTTCGCAAGGCACTGTAGCTGTGAACATTGTACACGATCAAAATATTCAACTGTTACCAATTTTAAATAACTCATTGACATATTTCGAAGAATAAAATGCAAAAAGCCTTCTCTTTACAGAAACAAAAACACACCAGAAATGTCTGACAGACGTTTATCCATGTGTTATGTGATTTTAGATCCAGTCATTCTGAATTTGGTGCAACTACGCTGGAAGAATATTGTTTATTTCACAGTCTGTTCAGGGAGCAGGAAAAAGTCATCACTGTGTTCTTTGTGACCTTCTCAGAATCTCCCCCCGAGTTTGTCTCTCTGAGCTGGACAGACCGTAAACCCTGGCATGTCAGAGCTTGTTTACTGGAACTCCTGCCTGCAGTTGTTATACGGGGGCTGGGTTATGAGAGACTTAACAGTTTTAGCCATTGGATACGGACAGAACTTTGAAACAGTGTTGACTTCATGTTTTTCTTTGAATTTTGACGTAATCTGAAAATGATCATATTAAACAACACACTGTCCACTATGCAGGTAATTTGTATTTACATTGTGAGGATCTAAATCATTATTGTATTATTGGTGGCTGAATGATGCAAACAGGGCTGTCCAACGGCCTTTCCGTCCACTCAATCACACACCATATAGCGTTCTTGCTGGACAAAGCTGGGATTGAACCGGTAACCATCTGGTTGTGAAACGACCACTCAATCACCTCAGCCACTGTCACTCCAAATTCTTTGACGCACTATAGATATTAAACTCTCTTAATTGTCATGTCTGGAGTCAAAAAGGCATAATGTAAGTGTAGATTCATCCGGTTTCTATGGTTTAAACCAACTTCTGATTTGCAAATGTTTGAAACAGTTACATTTGTTCAAGGCAAACTTCTCACAACTGACAAACGTTTAAAAATTCATTAACAATGTAAAGGTTACCAACGGTTTTTATGACTTCTCTCATCTGCTATGGCTGATGGCATGTTGGGATTGTTGTGAAATGGTGAATTTACAAGCAACCTTGTATTTTCACCTTATAATCAGTCCCTTGCCCAGGATTTCACGGGCAATTTTTGTGATTGTTGTGGGGTGAGCGCCAGGCTCTGAGTCCACACAATTCTGAGAAAACAGAGCCCTGAACGAGTCTCCAAGGAGGACCGACTAGATGGTAAATCGGTTTATTTCACTCATTAACATTAAGCGTCGGCTCTGGTTCAACGGCATTGTGACTCCCAAAGTTAGCGCAGCAAATAAAGCACCTCACACAAACGTGCACTGCATCAAGGAGGTGATATGAATGCACACGCAGCATTTATCTGTGAGATAAAGGCCTATCGCCACGTCACATGAGAGTCAGGAACATCACCAGGCCGTATTGTCAGACCGAGTCGAGTGAGAGGAGGGCGGGGAGCAGATGCAACAGTCATCACCGAACCGCCGCTTCAGCCTGAATCGAGACACCACCTCCTACGTGCAAATTTCTGTCATCTTCGGGACAGGCAATAAAGTTCATCTTATCTTATATAACAAGTAAAACAGATTTAACTGATCAGAAACTGCCACTTTAGTTGCAGGAAGATACGGAGTTCAGGAATTGTTGGAAAGAAAATTGCGAATTATTGGAATAGTTACGGAAAGTTGCAGGGTTTTGAAAAGTTGCAATATCGCACTGATTTTGTGGAGTTTACTTGATTTTGCATTAATCGCTGCAACCACAACATCGCAAAATCCTGGAGGGACTGAGTAATGTAATGACCGTGTAATTTTAAAAGCCACACTGCGAAGCATTCCAGGTTGTATGTTGGTATGTCACAAAGGGACAAACAGTCTCAGGCTATATCCACACGAAGACAAAACGCTTATCATTTCAGAAACTGTCTCTGTGAATACGGAGCCAGCTCAGTAAATGTGTGCGTCCACGTGGATTGACTCACATCTGTGAAAACGCTGTGATACGTCTGCCAGGCCTGTGAGAGGCGCTGTGGCACTACCGAAGAAAATAGAAAGATGTTGATATCGCATGTGCTGTAAACTTTCTACATTATAAACAAAATTCCACTGGTAAATTAGACACTTCTCCATGGATTTATGATCTACAGAGGAAACGAGGAGGTGAATTTATTGTTCAGAGCTCGTGGGACTAAAGCAGAAATACTGTCAGTGAGCTGACTTTGACTGTCAGTCCAAAAACATAGGCTGGATCGACGCCAACTCCGCAGCGTTTTTCTCCATGTCACCTGTTGCTCGTCGTGGGTAGAGGAGCGGAGGATTAGAAGGTAAGTAGATTATGGATAACAGACACAACACTGGCGCTCTGTTATCATAGTTTTAGTAAAAGTTATCGGATGATACTCTGGGTTGATAAAATATTTTTTTGCGTTTAGTAATGAGCTTGACTTCGTGTGGACAGGGCCTCAAAATGCTGATAAACATACCAGTGAAACCAAACGTGCTCACAATGATGATGAGCTAGACATGGAGATTGCAGTAATGTATTTGAACCACAAGTTCGGCTGCTTATAGTTAAGTTCAGTCCACGGAGATAAGACGACAATGTCCTGCTTACGGCTAACTTGTCAGGCATGTCTGAGGAGAGGCGTGCCCACTCAGCGTACATACCACGTTTTGTTTTCATTATTATTATTTCATTAATAATGAAATAACACATTGTCTTTGATTATAATATTTGGTGAAATGTTACCCAGTATGGCTTTAAAGCACTGCACCTATGACATCAGCGTAGCTCGTTATGTCATGACCAAAGTTAGAACTGAAAGTGTGCCAGAGTTTGCCACCTTTGAAGGAGGTGGTGAGTATGAAAAGGCCATAAACACATTTGTGAATCATCTCTTTGAAGAAGCCTTATCACTGGCATTAGGTCAACACTCCTGTAAAGTATGCTTGGTGCAACAGCTGCCAGTAAGAGCAATGAGACGCAACTGCACACGCTAGATGCATGCTTGGGCTGTGTGACGTTGGGTGCTGTTTGGATCATGCATGCGGCCCTGACCTCACACAGCATTGCTCTGACATGACGGAGTGAAACGCTGACGCACCAAAGGACGCTTCATTAGGTGGCAATCTTTTTTTGGGGACAGGAGGCCAGACTTTGTAGATTGGATCAGATTGACACAGGATTTTATTTATGTGGCACTAGAGCAGTTACATTTTTTGTTTTCGTAGTCTTAGTAAGATATGGTCAGGCAAGGTTTAGGCAGGGGAGGACAAAATCATCTTTAAAAAGTAAAATCCAACACTCCAGGGATAATGGTCAGTTTTTCTATTTTTGGTGGCATTGTCATTGTTCTTTGGATTCTCATGAGGTATAATGTATTTGTCATCATCAAAAAGAAACATTTAAGCAGACTTGGTTAAAAGCAATAATTAGCGAGCCACTTTGAGTCTTGACTAAGGTCTCATATTTGACATTTGCATGAAATAAAATTATTTATAAATGTGTGTTAATGTGACGACCTGTGATGTTGATAGTTTCTTCTCATAGTGGCCAAGTCACTCTTGTGAATGATATTGTGAATCTCAATTAGTTTTTACCTGGTTAAGTAAAAGCTGAATAAAAAAAAGAAAAGAAAGTTGTTGCCGTTGCAGTTTCAAGTAACTAAATTCAACATTAGAGATTTACATTTAAAGATTCTAGGTTCTGATTACAAATTACCAGTAGGGGTAACCCACATCCGCTGTTTGTGTGTGTTTCGCTAAAGGCATTGGCACTGGAATGATCCTTTAGTCGGATAGTTGAATTGATCTACTTTAAGCTACTTTAAGCTTTCTGCAAAGATACTGCCAGTGCAAACCATCTCATAATGATAACTGAATCTCACCAGCTGTGTGAACACCATGTCTGGAGCCAGGCCTACGTGCAGACTGACATGTACACAAGCACAATTCACACACCAGGAGTTAAGAACTTAAACCTTATAAGGTGAAATAGCCGACTTTTATGTGAATCTGTTTTGCAGCCTCTAACTTCGGTATTTGTGGCTGGGAAAATGATCAACTATGCAGAAAGGACATCCTAAGTGTTTGTTTTCTCCCCTTCCCTGCATGCATCCTGTGGTCCTGACTGACTGGCTGCTGGCATTACGTAAAAGCCAGACTGCAGTGCTTCTGTTTTTTCTTTCCACCTCAGTTTTGGTAAATGATTCAGCAGAGCTTGACTAAATGAATGTTTGCAGGGGCTGCTCATGAGTATGTGTAACTTCTTGACATGCTGATTGGTGCCTTTTGGTGGTATGTGGTATGATTAATGTGATGACAATTTGTCCATTAGCCTGCGGAAAAAAAGTTGGAAAATGAAAAAAGGTACATTTAGTGATGTAGTTTCCATTTCCATATATGTTGTACATATTTTCCCTTTTTATTACACTTTATTTGCAGTCAGTTATATAAGAGGAAGTAAGAAGTAAGCGCTCGTCGATAAAACCCCATCAGTTTTTGTTCTTCCAATTAACAAATCTAAGTTGGCGAACATTTGGTGAATTAAGTGTCTAACGGCAGTGTTTCCCAACCAGGGGTACAGGCCCAAGGGGGGTAATTTGGAATTATTTCAGATTAAGAAAAGAAGGAGAAACTGTTTATTTCAATATTAAAGTTAGTTTCAATTATGCTTTCCAGTACAAGGATTGATTGTAAGAGGATTCCAGCTCTATATTGAACAAAACACACTACTCAATACTGAACAATCTTAGTGTAGTTGGTTACTTTGAAATAATACATGCAGGATCCGCGATATAGAGGATACTCAGATTATAAATGAATGACTCAAGAAGGTCATGGTACACGAGACAAAAAAGGTTGGGAACTGTCATAGAGCATTGATTATTATTCACCCTCACACCCCCCACCACTTACTTCACCAAGCGTGTAAAACAAAATGGTACAACAGTGGTTACAGGTGCCAAAAGAATGTCTCGCGTGGCTTCCCTGCACACCCAGCTATGACAATCACGTTCACTTACACCCATCCAGGTAGAAATGTCTCCCTTCTCCAGAGCTACCCCTGATCCCTTCTTGTTCTTCCTCTTTTATTATTTTTTTAAATCGCCAGTTTGCAATTATATGCTTCAGTGAGAGGTCTGCAATCCGCTCCCACATGCAAACACACTGGGCCTGATTAACACTCCTAATGGATCACCTGGCTCGGTATATACAAAGAACATTCCATAAAGCAGGGAGCCATATAATTGCTTTTTTACCATCAGAGCCGCTACAAGCATTAAAGCAGAACTAAGTAACTCATGCCCCTAGAGGCCATAAGCGCCACTGCAGGTGTGTAATTACTACGCTGACAGAAAAGACAAAGGGAGAGAGGGATATAGTACATTGTGCCACAACTCAATGACACAATGGAGATTTTTTTTTAAACTCAAACTTGGCTGTAAATACTGTTTAAGTGGCGCTAGCCCACAGTTAGCTTCTTCTTCGTGATTCTATTAGTGTGTATTGCGACACCGACCCGGAGCAGGGAAAATTGCAAGTCTGGTTTCTGACCAGAGACACCAGGGAGAGATGAAATCATCCCAACAACACTTGTATCACTACGAAAAAGACTACGAAAATTATTTATTAAGCTAAACAACTTACTCAGTCACTTCTTTACAATGCACTGTCCACTTCTGATAAAAGACCACAGACCCCTTGTGCCACATGTGCCGTTTTGAACACAATGTGATAAAAACAAAAAATAGCAATAGACCTGTGACTCCGAAACATTTTCAATACATTTTGACCCCAGTTCAAGCCCGTTGTTGTAATCAAATCTGATCAAGACAGAAATCAAGAAAGTGCTTAGTGGCAGAACAACAAACCCCACCTCCTGTCATCTCCCATTAGAGGAACGCCAACCAAAGCTAAACCGTCTGTATGGTTTATGTAAATGTATATGTAAAGTGGAAATGACAGCAAGGCAAAAATGAAACAAGATGTACAGATTTTAAAACTTGGACTGATCCAATAAGGAGTGTAGTCAAAACATGCAGTACAGAGGCCCGTGTTATTTTTTTCCACATTTTGTACAGACTACGGTTTGATTTTGCGAGGTTATTGCGGAATTTACATGCAAAAAGCCGTACGTAATTCACAACGCTGACGAAACCAAAAAAAAAACGTTTGCCCATTCCACCCATCTACAACAGAGACCAGAAGGGTAGAGAGATGCAATAGCTGAGTTGAGTTTGAGGTTGACAAAATACACTGTAAGAGCCTCGAACTACATGAAAAAGAAGCAGAATGTAACCATATTATTCACACAAGATTAATTGCGCATATGTTTTCTATAACCCCCATGTTAATTTATCATTGCTTTCAGAATAGTGGGATAAAGGAGGCTCTGTGGTATGAGTTCAGACCGTATCTCATTGCTGTGACTAATCGTGATCCTCGCTGGTTCGGTTCCAGTTATTTCATCAACCTCTCCGCAGACACAAAACCCCACGCGGCCCACCGGGGGAATCTGCAGCACAGTTGCATAAGATCCAGAGATTACACAAAGACCCGAGTCAAATTGAATCAAACGGTGCACACAGCCAGTGTCGAGGGCAAAGGTCTCTATCCGAAACAGATTAAAACTGGGAACAATGCATAACCTTTAAAGCTAGTTTAGGACAGCAGAACATTGGCATTGCATGTACATTTACAGTATTTAGCATTTTGTGAGTGGAAGAGTGAGACAAAATACAACTCCAGGTACGCATTTGATGACGGTAGAAAAATATAGCATGGTTAAAAAGCTCCATAGTTACTTACGATGCTCCTCCAACGGAGAAAACCATGACCAAATGTTTTCATGCATGTCACCATGGCAGGGAAAAGATATGACAGAACAATCTGCTGGTACATCATGACCAAACCTTTCCAAATCCCTTCAAACGGTTATGATTCCTGGATCTTTCGACTAAGGACGTTTTCCCCATTTAAAAAGCGAGTGGCTCTCATGTTGTTATCGTCCCCTAATGATGTCATATAGGCCCAATCTAAAAGGATTATGCAGATGGTAGGGGAAAATTGACTCCACTATAGCCGAAAGGAAAAAGTGGATTTCTTCAGTAAACTATGGGAATAATGACGGGAAATTTTGGAGAGGAAAACTTGGACTGACACCAAGTTGTTCCATTGTTACGAGTTGGAGTTGGAGGTCAAACACGTCAATGCAGCTCCAAGGTAGCGCACAAATCAACAAAAGACAATGGAAGAGGGAAGACGCACAGCGATGACAGAACAATCAAATCAATGTCTTTTTCCTGTTCAATGGTATGATTTTATTTAGACAGGGACAGAGCACAATTTAACATTGACCAAAAGGAAAGATGCATTGTACCAGGTTATAGCAAAAATGCTAATTTCCACCTGTAGTTACAATAGTAACTGTATTCATAGTGAATTATAAAAATAGAAGAATTATTAAGTAGTTTCATTTGACCTAAAGGTAGACTATGTAGCATTGGTTGAGGACACTACCTACTAAGATCTCATAACTAATAGGGTCATTTGAATGTGATTGGGGAAAGATGTTGAGTTTAGCCATAGGACCTGAAAACACAAAGTATGGGACTCATTCTGCCTTTTGATTGGATAATGAGTCTGGGGAAAGAAAACTGTCAACTAATGTATGCATGTAAAAAAAATATTTGCACACATAATTTTGTACAGTTGTGCATACATAAAATGTTGAAATTCATAACTCAAGAAAATTCAAGGAAATACACTTCCAAAAGTTACAACTAGTTCATTTGCAAATATGAAAATCACTGTTATGTTATGCTAGTGCTTTCATTGTTATGAATACAAAACACCATTCACACTCAGCTGTGAAACAAATGCCAGTTGTTTATACCCTTTATACTTCATACCTGGGCAAATGTAGAGGTGAATAAAACAACCAAATAGCCTTAGAATAAATACACTGGTCATAAAATTCCAATGATACATGGTCCGACAATGTCATATCCTATAGTGCCACATACCAAAGGGAACTATTTCCTTGTCCACATACTTGCCATTCCAAAAGATGTATTTCAGAACATCAAGGGCTTTGTACAATAGCTGTCAAATAAGTCACCGCCTCCTGTTGCTCCGCTAACACTTGACTCACAATACAGGCTTCCATAAATGGCCAGAGCGCTTCCTCACCAGCCAAAGGTAATCCTCCTCGTGAATTCACTTATGACTCACAAAAGGAAATGTTCAAAGGCGGAAGGGAGATTAGTCAATTTAGGTGAAACACTGCGCACTGATTTGATTTTTATAGAAATGTTAAGACTGCCAAAGGGCCGTATCTTTTTTCCCAAGAACTGGTAGGGGTCTACTTGTTGCTACTGTCTAAATTTATTTGCATTTTGCCCTGTTGCCCTTTTGTTGTTGTCACAAAAACACCAATCTCAAATGCCCCAGCGGTTTGCTCCACTCATACACGTTCTCCTCGTTTTGCACGTGAGCAAGCGGTTGCTAAATGACCTCCTTTGACAGCAAGGTCAACCTACATCGTCCTCCTCATTCTTCCCCATTGAGTGGCTAATCCATGACAATGAGTCCTCCGACTTAGCATTACAGACTTGTGTATAGTCAATCATCTCATTTAGTACGTTCCCTCTGGTCAGCCTCACTGTGCCATCAACGTAACGACTGCTGTGACATATTTATCATGGTTTAGATGCTACAGCGGTATCAATGCAGCATTCCCCATCCGAACTTGTGACTCCTCCATCTGTTTGGGAGGCCTATCCAAAACGGGGCCGGTGCGCTGACAAGCATGGCGTAACTACAGAAGGAGGTAAGGTATATCCGGTTGCCCCATATAAGTTTTAATGTACATGTTGTTATCCAGAAGCTATGCAGTCAAAGCAAACTTGAGATAGTCTTTGAAAACCATTAGCATTGCTCTTTCATGCCTCACAGCATAGTCTGTTCAAATAAATCTTGCTACATTACACTCCCAGGGCTGTTATAAGGACTGGAAGTCCAGCAATAGGATATCTCAATAAAGACTCATTTGTGTTAGCATAATGTTTCTTTGAGTCTTACTTTATGTTTGCATTACCAGTTCCAGAAAATCCCTTCCAATTTGAATTCTGCTAAGTCAAAACAAAAACAATTTGGGTTGAGTCAACAATACTAAATTGCGCATTTAATTGGACTGCAAGACCACAAAGCACACTCATTTTTTCATCAGTGTGCAAATGATACTTACAAAATGACATCATAAAATGGCACTAAATTCCAACTATATTCTCGAAAAAAATCCCCCGGTGTGGGAATCAATAACAGAGCTGTCTGGATAGCTCAGTCTTGGGATTTGTACAAAAGGGCACAACCTTTCAAAACGGGAAATCGCCGTGATTTGTTTCTCAAATGTTGGTGAAAAAAAAACACCTTTCAAAATGGAAGGTGTCACTGACTTTTCTAAAGTTAATGCCGAATATGATCATATAAAAGCAGACGTATCGTCAGTGGACAGGAATGCGAGTGCGGGAGCAGGCCTGACGGGAGTGTAACTTTGGCATGGGACAGGTGCACTTCAAGGGTACAACAATCCCCACGACTGACCAGACAGCCCTTTATGACTGCCTTATCTTCAGCCTCTCACAATAGACACTTGTAAATAGATGCAAGGAAAAGCAGACACTGTGACTTAACAGAGGCCAGTTACACTAAAACGAGCAGCACAGTGTATTTTTGGGATATTATTTGTTCTTTCCAGGCATGTTTCTGTCATTATCATTCCAGGAGTAGCTCATGTTTGAAGTCAGCGGGCCATAGAACAGCACAGCGCTCCGAGTGGGATGGGTATGAGCGCATGATGGAGAAAGCAGGTGCTGTGATTGAGGGGCTAGAGAGAGGGAGGGAGAGATATGTGCAAAAGCAGAGACGTCTGACCTTAATTTCGCTAGAGACCAGCTCAGAGCGATTGGTTTTCATATTTCGTCGCACTGTCTCATCTCTGTGCCTCTGCCTGTCCACCTGTGTTTATGCAATACATAACGTGTCAACATTGGAGACTGATGTATGTCACTTTTTAAAAGTAAAGTGACTCTGGTATGGCTGGGGACAGATTCGATGTCACTGTAAGCACAATATTCATCATTTAATTGCTTATTTACATTAATGGTTTATAGATTAAGGGAGGTTTTACTATGTGTAACCTGGACGGGCCTTTCTGTGTGGTGTTTGCATGTTCTCCCCGTGTCTGCGTAGCTTTCCTCCGGGTACTCCGGTTTCCCCTACCACTAAAAACATGTACAATAGGCCAGGATGTTTGAGAGTGCGAGTGGGGGACGACGGATGGAAATCAGCCCAAGGCTACAATCCGGTGTGGCGTGTTTAACATGCCCTGTCCCAACCAAATAAAAATTAAAATAGTGATATTATTTATTTTGGTAGTATGCTCGTTCACAGAAAGGCTTGAATTAAAAGGATACTGAATTGTAAATGACAAAACACAAAATTATTTTATGAAGCATTTGCCTCATGTGTATATCAGCTCCTTGCTTTCTCCCGAGGCACATGACTTGAATGAATAAATCACCACTGTGTTCTACCTGCTGCACCTGGTTATAGACTCCGTCTCCTTGTTCTCCCCGTGACCTTTGACCCTTTTACTACTGAAGCTGTAACTAACCTGCGCAGAAACAGGTGTTTGTTAATAGTCATTGATGGGGAATTATCGACTTAATTCGGCCCTCTATTTCCCTTATCATATCGTACCGCTAAATCAGTACATTTGGGCTCTGACCTTCTACACGACTTGTAGCCCAGTAAACATGGCACATTGTCAGTGCATGGAGGCTAGTGCCTACGTGTAACCAAGATTATTTAACTCTCTTCATGTGGAGGTATCGCCAGACTCTGAATGATCAATGCCCTGAACACTGTGTTGACTGTTCAAATGTCTCCAGGCCTGTATTACGGTAATAAACTTCTTCTACTTAAGACATCCAGACTTCGTCCCATCCTTCCGCTCGTGTCTCTCCGGACTTCTTTAGTATTTCCCTAACAGTCATTAGTAGACTGGTTTTACCATACCCTCGTACTCATTTCGTTTCGTACAGAGGGTCTGGATTTTCACAATTGAGCTCCGTTAACAGGTGGGAGGGGTGAACTCCTTTGAAACGATTGGATCTGATTTTCACTAGCGTTTGGTTGTGACGTATGTAATGCGCCCATGTTGAGTGAAGCAGCTGTCATAACTCTTGGGGGCATTCCTTGCGCATTCCAAGGCTTCGATTTTAATTTCTGGGTATTTGGGAGCCGAGCCAGAACGTATTGAAGAGCTTCCATTACTTTCGTATCCGCCGCCATTGCCGAACTACAACCAGCAAATGTGGCGCAAATGCTTGAAGTCACCTACAACACCCGCCTCCCCCGCTCGCTGAATGGTAGGTTGAAATTCAACCGATGAAACGCAGCCACTGAGATCAGACCCAGACATACATGTAGGGAAATTATAATTGACCGGAGTTTAAGGATGGCTAAGGCCAGGCTAAGTCATTAGTGCAGGCAGCACTTTTTCCATGAAAACATTGACCATGAGGCACTGTGTATGTCAGATGTGCTTTATGTGGAAAAAGAGTACAGTTGAGTTGTTTTTTTGTTGTTGCTTTTTTTAATAATCATTTTGCAGAAAATGTCAAATACTTCGAGGTCTATAATTGCGCTGGTAAGCTCAGAGCAATTATCACTGTTGTATTTAATAGATAAGGCAATAAAACAAAGCGTCATTAAATTTAAAAAAAGGGCATTTTGGGTCCAGGAGCTTATAATTTCAAGTATTGCTGAAGTTGACCAAGTAGTATTGTGATATTTTTATATATCACTGTATTAACAAACTGGCAATGCTAATATCCCTATTGTAGATATCTTTAACCAGTTAAGCCATTACTAAGCTTGGATAAAGGCACATGTCCATACTGCTAGCTTTGATAAAAACATCTCATCATGCAAACTTATAAGATTAGATTGTGTGACTCCTGCAGAAGATTACTCAGCACTAAATGAATGTCCTGTTACCCATACAACATTTGTGGACGTTGTGGTAGTAGAAAGCAAGCCAAGGTACTGAGTCAGCAGTAGCAGAGTGGTGGTATGTGGACGTGGGGACACTCAGTCTGGACCAAGAGTCTTCCAGCAGGTTTGGGGCTGATGTCACCTCTCAGACAGACAGTGGGCCGCAGGAAGAGCGTAGGCTGGAGGTGAGGAGAGACAAGCGGTGACGAAGGCGGCCATACATTCAGCTGTCAGGGACCTCTGAGGCGACCTCAGCGCTGCAAAATTGCTTTCCTCATCTCAGGAGAAAATGTGTTGATGCAGGCTTAAAGGGGCTCTGTGGAGTGTGGCAGTTTTGTACTCGCAATTGCCCCCTCAGGCCAAACGCGGAACTGCAGCCTCGATGATAAGCTCGTGCATGAGGCGCTCAGGCTTTACCAGCACCAGAAATAACAGTCCCGTCCTGGTCAATTTACAGATTTGCAGGTTTGACTTCAACTGAGGTATAAACGTTACGGTCAGGGTGCGATTTGCTGGGGGGGATGGGGGGATTTTCCCCCTTTCTGGTTTTCTTGTTCCCGTCTCTGTTTCTTTTATCCCCATCCTTACTTCTGCTGTATTATTGTATTAAACGTAAGGGGGGATACATTGTAAAACTGGCTGTGTATTCAAGGTCCGTGCACCTGCTGGCCAATTGATTTCATTTTACACGCGGGTGATCTCTGCTTTAGCGGCTTTAATGCGCACGGGGTCTAAACTCTGCAGATGACTGCTGCAGAGAGCGAGGGTCTGCGGAGTCACAAACACTCATGGATCGCATGTCTCGTCATCAGCAACTTTGCAAATAGGTGTTTTTCTTTTCTTTTTTATTATGAATGCCTGAAAGCTGACGCGCTCCCGGGATGGCACAGGCCCGGGGAACTATATTGTGAGAGTGGACGTTTTAAGTGTAGCCTGTAAGGCTGCATGTGTCATTTCTGATGAATGAATATGCACAGGGAACTGTGTTATGTATCCTGATTGACTTTATGATCAGTTAAATCTATTTTGCACACATACAGAAATGAACGGGACTGGCGTGTCTTATCCCCTCGCGCTCTCTCCCTCTGTGTAGAGCGCTGCAGAGAAGTCGCGCACAGACGCACATGCTGTGGAAAATAGGTCTACACAAAAGCGTTCTCTGGACCACAAACAGCAAAACGCTGCTTACTTTATGTATAAAAAAAACGCTTTAAAGATGATAGACTGAATCGTGGCTTAACTATGAATGCGCGCATTGCGGCAATGAGTGGCGGCAACCGCCCCAACCCGACCCGCGATCAAAGGAGACTTTTATGACCGGACTCGATCCGCGGGCAGCCTGCGGGGACCGCGCAACCCGTGCGTTAATGCTCCCAGCCATGTGTGACACTCAGCGCGTTTTACGACAGTTTGACAAGCAGGATGAGGAACCTTTACGCACGGTTCTGATTCGGTTCTGAAGTGCCAGCCGTGCGCATGTGCATGTTACATTTTCAGCTCTGTCCCTCAAAAAAAGAAGACACCTGTCGCCCTGGTCACACTACGCTGGTTATACTTAAAGTTTGATCATCAAGAGTTTTCCAAAACGGCCCAACTCCCTGAGCAACACGCGCTCTGGAGGGGTCGCCCCCTACTTCAGTCGTCTACAGGCCATTTGAAGTCTCTCATCTCCTGTTTTCCTCGCTGAATATAATCCAAACTATACGGAGGAACACGTAAGGCCTATATGTCTCATATATAAATATCTGCCTCGGAGTAGGCTATAGGCTGGATGCATTGAGTTGGGCTGTGCGCGCTTATATTCAGCCCACACACAGGCACGGACGCCCTGCACACACGCTATCAACTTCACCCTCCGCTCCACACACACTGAGCTACTACTAGACAGTTAGAACACAGTTACAACACTGGTATGGAAGACTATTGGCACCTTAATTCAATTGTCTATTCATTTGTCAAATGGCTATGCATTATGTTATTTTAGTATTTATTTTGGAATTGTGTTTGGCAAAGTGTAATGTTATATCCAATTTTGACCTTTAATGTTCTATTCCAAAAGTATTAATGGCAATTCAATATGTAAAGTGTCGATACAATGTCTTTATATATTGCAAATTACAAGATTTTGAAATGAATAGCATATTGACATGGAAATTTGGCCTCTTTATTCATTGTTCTATTCATTCTTAAAATGGCATTTAGTTTAGAGTTGTATTTGACAAAGTTGCATGTTATATCCTATTTGACATGTAATGTTCTATTCCAAAAGTTCTAATGGCAATTCAATATGTAAAGTGTCGATTCAATGTCTTTATATATTTCAAATTACAAGATTTTGAAATGAATAACATATTGACATGGAAATTTGGCCTCTTTATTCATTGGTCTATTCATTCTTAAAATGGCATTTAGTTTCGAGTTGTTTTTGGCAAAGTTGAATGTCATATCTTATTTTGACTTGGAATATTCTATTCTACTTTTGAGTAAGTTTCATTTAATGTGTTGTGAAACAGCACCTCCCTCTGGATTGCATTGCATATTGCATATTGCATTGCCACAAGGTTTGAGTGCAACTATTTTCAATATGCTATGCAGTTCTTGACCCCTGGGAAGGCGGGCCCTGGTCCGCTCTCGGCCAATCAGAGACGAGTCTATATCCTCCTAGCTAGATGCTCTGTGTTGTTGTTTTTTGCTGGAAGTAAATGCTGTTATGACGGATTGGAAGTAACAGATCACCCTTCATGAAGATTCCAAGTTACTCTAAGGAGGTTCTATGTAAGTATAGAAGCGTGTTTGTTAAAATACCAGTACTGTTTAGTTTTTTTTTCTTTTTTAGAAAACACTTGCTACCTAGTTCAGTCGTGCTCAGCAGTCCCACAGAAAGTCAAACTCCACAGTGTTTCAGCTTCTTACATTTTATTTTGACCCACAAAAATATCTGTCTGTAAGTATTCAAATGATAGTGATCTTAGCTTCCATTAGATACCAAATTTAGTCATTTTTAGCATGTTTCCTATTCGTAATTAGGAAGAAAATATTCGGCGCTAATACCGTTAGCATCCCTATGGCTTTTACCATGTAAATTAGCCTCGTGCTAATAGCTCGCTAATACAATCGTTTTTTGAAGGTTTTAGTTAACTCTAAGCTACTTATTTTCTATTTGCATTGTATATTTACCCAATTGAGATTGTAATATGCATTCTTTGTGTAACTGTATGTTACAGTTTTAAAGTACTTCAGTAAATCACACAAATACAGCAAGACGCTTCTTGGTTTTCATTAGAGACTGTTCTATCTGCAAAGCTGGTTCTCACACACTAGTAAAGGCAGAATACTTACACTAAACCAAACGTGGTGGCACGTGTTTTTGTTTTAATGATTAAACTATACTTTATTGCTCATGTTAATTTCTATTCTCACACTCTTCAGTGCAGTGATCCTGATGATCAGATTAAATAACGTGACGACAAAATACTCCTACATTTGTAAAAACATGAGGCTAAGTACTATTCTGTATTTTAGATCAGAGTTGTGTAACAAATCTAATCTGTTACTACCAATGTTGATTGATTGGATTTATTTGAGTAATTATTTACATTAACATTGTTGCAGTGCAGAAAATAAATAAAGTAACATAAACTCAAAAGGAGTAGGCCGAAGCAAGAAAGCTTATAAGTGCCTACCCCATATTCAAAATTAGTTTACATTCCGGATACAGGCAGGGGTGATTATAATAGTGGTACTAACAGCATCTAGAAAGCATCATGAGATTTCACAGTACATCAGTAATACCTTTTCATAATAGTTATTCAGGCACAAACTCTGTCTTACCCAGGCACCTGGACAGCCGGAGCATGTTTGTGCTGATAAGCACACACATCACAACACATTGTTTTATTTATTTATTTATTTAATCATTTATAACCATCTACATTCCAGATGCCGCTATGAAGAGACATCTGAATATGAAGAGACGGTAGAACATTTTTAGACTGGCCAATAAGATTCTTCTTGTATGGTGGAATCATTCTTCTCTGCAACCCCAAGAAGCAGCTGTGTGGTACAGGAGCGGTTCAGAAGAACGAAGGCTAGGAGAATGTCGCAGAGGAGCTGGGTTGAACCCGTTTGTGTTGTCAGGAGCTTCTTGTAAATAAATATTAAATTGAGAGATGCAAAGATAGTCTGCATTTAATTAATAACTAATTTGTTAGAATTTGTGGAAAAATTATGAATGTGATCATGTCAACAGCGCTGAGGTGACTGGATGAAGATGGCAGCAGGCTGTTGTCCGCACAGGTGGTCTGTCTTCTTTACAGGTTTCTCTGGGCCCTAATGAACAAAGGAAGAAAACTAGAGTGACTGACCACAACAAAAAAGGATATTGATTACTGTTGGATGCTAAGGATAGAACAGAATTAGATCGGCATTATCTTATCACTATGCTAAATGTTAACAAATATTCACACGCTGTTCACATTCATGTACATACAGTCCCCTGACCTCTTGCTACATAGTCATCGCTTTGTTCTAGTTTCATTTAATTTGGTACCTTATATAGTGAAGTACACAGTTTATGTTTGAATAGTTTTTGTTATTTAGTTAATATTTAACACAAGGTCTTTTGACATTTGCTTCCTTATTCAGTTGCTCTTTTGTACTTAGCTATTTCAAACATACCATTTCCCTTGTATGTGAGATAAATACAGCCTTTCTTATCTTACAACAAACTGAAATAGCAGATCAAACATGTTTGATCTATATGAAATAGATCATAATTTTATAATTTCACTGTCAGTAACATATCTATAAGATAATTCAAAAAACAAACTAAAACATTCGCTAGTTTTATATTTTTAGAAACATTTTTTGCACGTAGGTCGCCATTGTTATTTACATCGCAATGCATTCTGGGTAGTGATGTCAAATGGTTGCACCACCCAGTACCGAAGATACCAGTTTTCAGTTCTAGCCCACAGCGTGTTTTAGACAAGGAAAGTGAGGAAGAAGTCCGTGATGAAGATGAAGACGGAAATAGACATATTCAAAATCAAATGTATCATACTGTAATTCGCAGCCCTACTAAACGGCGGCACCTGGTGGTTTGAAAAATGTATCACCCTGGCTTAATTTGTTTTTCTTGTTCTGAAATGTGAACCAAATTGACAGGAATGAGGTTTCACCACGCATAAAGATATAATTGAGTAAGAGGATAACTGCGCTGAAGATTGTGAGAATAGAAATTAACATGGGCGTACAATAAAGTAGGCCTATAAAGTGCTTAATCATTAAAACAAAAACACGTGCCACCACGTTTGGTTTAGTGTAAGTATTCTGCCTTTACTAGTGTGTGAGAACCAGCTTTGCAGATAGAACAGTCTCTAATGAAAACCAAGAAGCGTCTTGCTGTATTTGTGTGATTTACTGAAGTACTTTAAAACTGTAACATACAGTTACACAAAGAATGCATATTACAATCTCAATTGGGTAAATATACAATGCAAATAGAAAATAAGTAGCTTAGAGTTAACTAAAACCTTCAAAAAACGATTGTATTAGCGAGCTATTAGCACGAGGCTAATTTACATGGGAAAAGCCATAGGGATGCTAACGGTATTAGCGCCGGATATTTTCTTCCTAATTACGAATAGGAAACATGCTAAAAATGACTAAATTTGGTATCTAATGGAAGCTAAGATCACTATCATTTGAATACTTACAGACAGATATTTTGTGGGTCAAAATAAAATGTAAGAAGCTGAAACACTGTGGAGTTTGACTTTCTGTGGGACTGCTGAGCACGACTGAACTAGGTAGCAAGTGTTTTCTAAAAAAAGAAAAAAAACTAAACAGTACTGGTATTTTAACAAACACGCTTCTATACTTACATAGAACCTCCTTAGAGTAACTTGGAATCTTCATGAAGGGTGATCTGTTACTTCCAATCCGTCATAACAGCATTTACTTCCAGCAAAAAACAACAACACAGAGCATCTAGCTAGGAGGATATAGACTCGTCTCTGATTGGCCGAGAGCGGACCAGGGCCCGCCTTCCCAGGGGTCAAGAACTGCATAGCATATTGAAAATAGTTGCACTCAAACCTTGTGGCAATGCAATATGCAATATGCAATGCAATCCAGAGGGAGGTGCTGTTTCACAACACATTAAATGAAACTTACTCAAAAGTAGAATAGAATATTCCAAGTCAAAATAAGATATGACATTCAACTTTGCCAAAAACAACTCGAAACTAAATGCCATTTTAAGAATGAATAGACCAATGAATAAAGAGGCCAAATTTCCATGTCAATATGTTATTCATTTCAAAATCTTGTAATTTGAAATATATAAAGACATTGAATCGACACTTTACATATTGAATTGCCATTAGAACTTTTGGAATAGAACATTACATGTCAAAATAGGATATAACATGCAACTTTGTCAAATACAACTCTAAACTAAATGCCATTTTAAGAATGAATAGAACAATGAATAAAGAGGCCAAATTTCCATGTCAATATGCTATTCATTTCAAAATCTTGTAATTTGCAATATATAAAGACATTGTATCGACACTTTACATATTGAATTGCCATTAGAACTTTTGGAATAGAACATTAAATGTCAAAATTGGATATAACATTACACTTTGCCAAACACAATTCCAAAATAAATACTAAAATAACATAATGCATAGCCATTTGACAAATGAATAGACAATTGAATTAAGGTGCCAATAGTCTTCCATACACTGGGTTTCAAGTTCAACAGCATGAAATGCATGTGATTTTTATGCAATAATGGTGATTGAGTAACTATCCCCACTTCTGTTTTTTTGACAAATTGCACCCTGGTTACGGTTTTGTAGTATATTTAGACCAAATCAGTTTGAGTGAATATTTTCCAAGATGTGATACTTGAGCAAATGCATAGCAAAGTGAATCGAGTGAAGAAGCCAAGTAATACAGATAAACGAATAATTGACGTTTGAAGGAGAAAAAAAATACTCGTATACTTTGTATGCATAAACGTAGGCCTAATTGAAATAATAAAAATATTTCCACTAGAAATGCTACTAGGAAAAGCCTAAATCGTCTCTTCAATTCCCTGGGCCCAAAGTTAGCGTAGCTAACTCGTAAACTATATTGTAAACGGCACATGTCCACTTTTTGTAGTCGTTTCACTACTTATAAATCCGTGAAACAGTCATGCTTATTTTGCGGCCAAGAAAAGCTAACATTAGCGACATTATTTTTGCCATTGTAAATACAGCACCATTACCACTGTTACTACTCAAATGTTTTGTAGGTACAGCACAATTACTGTTATTACTGACACTACTAGTCTGCTACTAATACTACACTACAACTTCTCTGTAGGTATAAAACTATTAGATCAACTATTTTGGTAACTTCCAAATATGATTATTTTATGGCTTGTTTCAGTGAAGTTTGTACAACATGCACGGACAGTCGGACACCGTTGTTTTGAAAGCATCAACAACACTTTTCCTCCACGTATTTAGTAATAATTTCTTACCTTTCAAGCAAAAATAAGCTGCGGGTCTTTTGAGAGATTCTCTCAACATTTTCCGATGTTTACTCTGGTTCTTTGCCTACGCCGATCAGACTCGACTTTCGCCTTTATTGTCACACTCGAATAAACTCTTCGTTTCTTTTAGGTAGTTGGGGTCTGGGCTGGAGTTTCGATGGTGCTTGAAGCCGGTCTCCTCTTATTCTCCCCTAAATCCATCCTTCTGAAGTTACAACTCGCTCGGCAGCGTCAGTATAGAGGAGATACAGCTAACGCTACAGCTAAGCGTGAACACGCATGACGTTATTACGCATTACGCTGTTCGCTTGTTCGTCCCGAACATAGACTATTCAAGTGACTTTACAGGCATGTAGAGGCAATCGCGGTGAAAAGGCCAGGGCTCATTCTACTCACCAGGGCATTGCTGGAGCATGTATGAGGAAGAAATTTTAAATTTGTATACATTTATTTGTGGTTAAACGTATGTATAGTCCCTTTAATGTAACAGAAAACTAAAGTAATTACTTTTTTTGGTCGGGTCCACATGAGTCAAATTAGTAGGGATGCACTGATCCAATACTGGTATCGAATATCAGAGCCGATACTGGAAAAAATATGATATTGGGTATCGGATACAAATATCTGATACCAGTTTTGGCTCTGAACGACTTAAAAACACAACTTTAACCACCCAAATCTAAGTGAATATGGGCATGCTGTATGTCATTTTAAAAGGGGAGAACCAGGAGAATTCAATCACTGAGTTAGTTTTAACCTCGGCAAATGTATTTTTGATTGCCGCACAAAATTCAGTGGTGAGCATCAGTATGCTAAAGCTAGCGAAAACTAATCAAGGCTGGGTCAGAAACTATGATAGAAATGCCCAAAGTAGCCTAATAAAATAAAACAACCACTGATGAAGCCAAGTGTTTGCATTTAGTTTAAGAAATAACTGACCTAACATATTTTTAATGATCAGATCACTTCATGCGAGTTGTTTATAATAATGTAACCTAAAGCCTGTCATATACCCAAGGATATTTAGTGTAGAAAAGTCCAGTGATCCTTGTTAAATGTTTATCCAAGAGTTTATCAATAGATATAATTGATCTGTAACATCATGACACTAAAATATGACTTTATTGATCTTAAAAATGGAGAAAATGGTCAATTCAATTTTTCACTCTTTTAAGAAAGTCTCTTGGTATCGGTAAATATCGGCAGGTACTCAAACCCCGGTATTGTTAACTAAAAAGCTGGATCGGTGCATCTCTACAAATTAGATACTTTGGATTTATATTGTACAAAACAGTCCTGAGTGAACAACTATGGAATCACTGATGAAGAACCAATTCCCTAAAACAGAGCAAGAGTAAAATGCTACAAAACTATACATTTAAGGCGCAGATTTTAAATGTCGAGACGCCCCTTGAATACAAGCCAAGGCAAATCTTTACACTGCAGTTCATTACTGGCTCCTTCTCCATTTAAAAAGGTCGGAAGATTTAACATCTCAGTAAACAACATAATAGTTTACATCTCAGAGAGCTGCAACCTTAATTACTGAAAATGTTAAACCGCCAACATAATGCTTCCTCCATTTTAGTATTCATGGCAGCAGGCTTTTAATGGCATCCTCGCTCATCATCCAAGCATTTACACACAAAGAATACTGATTGACCAGCCAAAATCACACCAGGCTAGTAGATGCGTTGAAAAGACTGTAAACAACAAAACAACAGTGAGAGAAAGGCGAGAATGAGAGTCAAAATCAATGCAAAACAAAGAAGTTGTTTGAATAGTCTGGTAGTTCAACTTTCCTCAGCTTGAGATCAGAACTGATGGTTATACAGTATTATTCCTTGTGTACAATTAAGTGCACCTTCACTGTTTCAAGGATCTTTCAAATGAACCGGCTCTAGCATTCCATTGTTGTGTTTTGGAGAGCGTCCATTCCCACAGAAAATGAGATGGAAACAGTTAGCATGTGAGAATGACTGGCTCTGCCTTTTGACTCCTTTAACATCAGATTCACAGGAGATTACCCCAGTCTGACAGGCGCACACGCAGTTGACCAGACACGCCATGTTGGAAAAAGGTCAATCAATATCAGCCTAAAGCACACAGGGGCGAGGAACTCTTCCCACTGTTATGACTAGTCAGAGAACCCAGATCTGAGCCAACAGGAAGCAGTCGGCAGCCTACACAAACTTAGCAGTGGATAAAGGAAGTTGTGTGAACATTAGTGTCTGGAAGTCTTATGTTTTCTTATGTATTTCTGTCTATGTATCTGTCTAGATCCAAGATGCATGTGTTTATGTGTCTGTGTCTACAGGGCTTCACAGACTAAATAAGGCCTATCTGACACATCGACAAGTGAAGTCAAGCTCCCAGGATCTCAGTGCGTCTGGCCGGACATGTCATGTCTGGATCTGTGTCGTCCAGACAGTGTCTCTTTCATTGTCATGCACTGGAGAAACACACTGTGACGTTATATAATCTCATGGTAGAAGTCATTCAATGCAGAAACTAGAACAATTTGAGCATATAATAACAATGAGAGAAGACAACAGTTATTTTTACTAATTGCTATAGTCATGGTCCAAAAGCTGCACCGTCAGCTACATGACAACAATCAGCTGTTCACCGAACTTATTCCCAAACTGACATCAAATGATCAGTGCTCTATAGAGAAACGCACAAGCACAATTCCCTGTTATGTCATGGTCATTCCTCTCTCCTGGCTAAATACAGGTTGTTGCGGGGTCAGCTGCTCTGTTCAGAGCTCCTTGAGGTAGAACCAACTAGAGCCAGTGTGAAAAAGCCCTGAGTGAACACCACTGCTTTGGTCTCATCTTTGGAAAATAAAAACCATAATGCAACAAGCATGTTCCGGTTTATCACATTATTGCTGAAAGAAACACTTTTCGAGACAATGCGGCCGATACCGTGATATAAGGCTAATTTGTTCCAGAACGTATCCAAAAGGAAAAATCTTATTAAACTCCAGTTCAAATATCTAGTATTGATTGGTGTTTGCGTCATGTTAAAAGTACAGTATAGCTGCTAAATCCATCAGTTCTAATCCACAAACAATTTACAAATGTATCAGGTCATGTTACAAGAATTCAACCAGTTTAGGCCACTATTTGTTCATCATAAAGAGGCCTAAACCACAAGTTCTAGATAAAATTGCAACTTAAATCTTCAAATCTACAAGTTTGGAACACTTTCTTAAAACATTGCATTGCTCTCCAAGTAAGAGATCTAAAACTCCCCCCAAAGGGTAGCCACACTTCTGACCTAAACCAATGCGTTTTTTTCTCCTAGAGATGATCTGCTTTGATGGGCACATCCTACTCGGGTTTTCCAGTTCAGCGACTGGACCTATGATCTGTGAACATTGTGACCATTAGTCAAGACAATTTCCTGTATAAACTTAGGGTCAAGCGTGATCTACCACCGATGGTGAATGGTGAAGACTATTTCAACTTGTGACACTGATACGCAAACACAAAATACATATGCATCAAACTGTCTCTCAACTAGATAAGGATTGCTTTGCCAAAAGAGATTATGTAATGCTGGTCGCTCGCCTGTAATATGGAATCTAGAACCTGGCTGATTGTGAATAAAAGAGTAAATCCTTTCGACACTATCCATTTTTCCGGAAGTCTGCTGGAGGCTCCCTCTGCCCCTGGCCTCAGCGGATGACTTCTTATTGTGGGTTTGGAGCCCCAGAGCAATTAGATGAGTTTATGGTAAGCACTAAGGAGCAGAGAAGCTTGTCATTCTGTCAGAACTGATTTCCCCTTGGCTCCAAACACTGACCTCTCAGCGCTGCCAGGGGCCACAGTGGAGCAATGAGTAATATTTATAAAACCGCCGTGGTAATACAGTTTGTACTTCCTGTAACTTCCTGCTATGATCAGCTGTTATACAACGATGCATAAAATCAAAATAAAATCTACTTTGAGGAACAGGATTAATCAAATTCAACATCTGATTTTAGACATCCAACCAGTTATTTATTTGTAGTACTGTATGGAGAAGAGATTTCCCCTCAAGTAATCCCATATCATTCAGAGCAAAGTTAATAACTTCTCTCTTTTCTGATTAAGAGTGTTAATACTTTGAATGTTGACTTGGCAGAAGATGACATCGTTTCTCACTACGCTGTGTGATTCTAAGGAAGTCGCCATGTTTGTTTTGATATCGGAGCAACTTTCTTATTTAAGACACCAGAGTAAATTGAAAGACTTCCCGCTTTAGAGTCAGACTGTACTCTGTGCTTTCTCTTGATCCACATGCGATGTTTGACATTATACATTTTTATACTTGGGACCTGAGGTGTTTTGGTCTGACCGCCTGCTTCCGCCCCAAAAACCACATCAAACTTGCCGGATCCCACAGATTCTGAGATGGGTCCAGCAGGAATCCCACCCATTCCAGATCTGATCTCCTGTCCGGCCCATGCAACAGAAGACGTCTGAGGAAATTCAGAAATTTTCTCCCAGTGTTGGGCAAGTTACTTTAAAGCTACACTGCGTAACATTTTGGACTATACTGTTGCTATTAGTAAAAAACATGCTCCTAATGACCAGCTCGACGCATTACTGCAGTGGGTAATCAAAGAATGGATTTGGATGAGAACTTAACCTATTTAAATCTCACAATCTGCTGACTTTAGTCGACATCTCCATGGAGACGAGCTGGAGACGTACCCACTCCTGCTAAAGTTACACTCATGTCTTAGGAGAGCTGAGCCGCTCACTGCAAAAGCACATGTTTGTTTTACATTTATGAGGTATTTTTCAATGGTGAAAATATCTGCCATTAAATAAATGCTTGTATTTCAATTATATTTATTGGGTAAAATACTACGCGGTGTAGCTTTAAAATTGTAATATAGTCTATATTAGTACTTACAGCTTTAAAAAATGTAATAAGTTTGTATTACGTATTACTTAGGGTGGTTCCGTCGGATATATAGACACAGCATGTTCTAAAGTGACTCAACCTTTATCTTCAATTTGTGTCATTCTTCTACATGTGAACCAATATAAACACAACTAGCACACTCTTGTCCAAGCTGCATCTCCTGGTGCAACACTGAGTGTTTTTCAACATGTGCATGTTTTTTCTTCCAAGTACAGTACCCACAAAATACATCATCGACTCCACCAGCTGCGTATCCACGCCATGGTTCACCTTCTTAACACAGACTTTAGGGGAAACTAAATAAACAGAGTTACACAATGGAACTGAGATTATGTAACTACCTGGGACCATGCTGAGGCACAAATGTAACAATTTTCATGGGTGTGAACTTGAACACCACCCATCCCAAAGCACTATAATGCAACCTTAGCGCCAACTGTTGACTCATTCAGCAGCAGGATTTGTTTAGCACACACCAGCCTCAGGAGCTGCACAGTGTTGAAAACAATGAGACGAGTGAAGACACTGGCCTTTGGTTTTAATAAGGTGATATGATTTTTCTTTGCACGAATACCGCAAAGAAAAATCACTCGCCATAAGCTTCACTACAGTTACACGAGCATACTGGATTCAAATATATCTACTGAAACAGCTGCACAGCAAAGGGGAACAAGCTTTATTGATACAGCTTTGTTTTAGCTGTATCAATATTGCATTTAGTAATAAATGTGTATTTGAGATAGCAAATACCTGCAAAAAGTCTAATACCTTTAAATGTGTTTTCAAGCAGTACTAAGTAACTCTTGCCCCTAGAGGCCATAAGCACAACTGCAGGTGTCGTAGCAAGTTGCGATTTCTTTACCTATTAATTGTCTGTGAGAGTAAATACTACGCTGACAGAAGGGCGAAGGGAGAGAGGGATATTGTACATCCAATTACACAATAGAAATTATTTTTTTCACTCAAACTTGGCTGTAAATACTGTTTAAAGTGGTGCTAGCCCGCAGTTAGCTTTTCCCGTTAGCCTGTTAGCTTCTTCTTCGTGGTTCCATTAGTGTGTATTGGTTGCTCCGGTCTGGTGACAGTCAAGTTGCAAATGTGGTTTTCTGGCCAGAGACACCAAGGGGAGATGAAAGACCCCCCAATCATCCCATTAACACTTTTATTACCCCAGAAGGACTACGAAAAGGATTTATTAAGGTAAACAAGTTACTTAGTACTGCTTTAAGGTCACCTTTGTTTCTCTACAAATATCTTTGCATTGCAAATGCCAGGCTGTGTGCCGTTCTTTACGACCATGTTGTGAGTCAGTGGGCCACTAATGCCATTGAATCCCACAAGTAGTAAAATTGGAGAGTGCACACACATGCATCAGCCCTACATTCTCAATATGGAATGTAGACCATGTACACCACATCTACAAGTGGTATTTACATCATTGTGTGTAAATTCAAAGGCTAGGTGTGTGATTAGGAGGTGCGACTGTGCGTGACTGGGAAGAACGGCCCACGTCGGAGGGCTATGTTTCGAGCATGATCCTTGGCGTGAGAACAGACTTACATGCGGACATCACACCACACTGTGACAGTCCAGGGCAGACAGAGACTGAACCGCCACCTGCACAAACTCCGCAGGCACGCATGTACACAACACCTAGCCACTATACAGTACTGGACACTGCACTATAATGGAAGTTTTGACCAAGAAAGAGTCAACAAATATTATTGGTTATGTATTGGTTTATTCGATTACTTGTTATTTGTCTGGCCTGTCCCTTCTGTTCATTATTTTACCACAGATATTGGCTTGAAGGTTATTGAAGGTGGATAAGTAAAAGAGCAAGCCCAAAGCTGAGAAAGCCAACAGAAACATGATATTGTATTATTTTTGGCCGCGATCGCTTATTCAAGTCAAAACATGCCATTCAAATTTGCATTTTTACTGTTACATCAGAGGTGCCGAGTGCGAGCATAAACTTCAGAGAGCGTCAAAGCCATAAAAAACGCATTGACAAGCTCACTCAGCGATTTCGGCATATAATAACAGTGAGATATGAATGAAGACAAGGGGCAAAGTAATATGGTGTACAAAGGGTGTTATTTAGATACTTGGAAAGGAGAAAAACAAAGTCTGGCGTTCGCAATGCCAACAAGGTCTCTGGAGTTGGAAAGGTGCCACAAAGGGCCAGAACAAGTAATTGGTAATAAAAAATAATCCCTTACTTAAAGAAAAGGAAATTAGCCATGAAATAAACACCACATTTCCTGTTGAAGTCCTCATGAAGCCAAGTAGATATTTACCATTACGATACAGCATATGCCGTCAGCGTTACACCGGCACTACCCTAGATCTGAGCCCTCAAACGTGACAGTGACTCACGATGAATAGAGCAATGGAAAAAGGCGATCTGTCCAAAAGATGACACATAGACACAGCGCTCAACAGTGGCAAGCGTACTGTAGCAGGGCGTGCATAAATGACACGCGGGTGAGAGAGACGCAGACGACAAGCCTCGAGCCTCCCCGGCAGAACACTGTGGCACCCACTCGACACATACTGACTTCCAACTCACCCTCGTGTGGAAAATAGGCACGAACGTTTCACATCCTCCACCTGCACAGGAAAACATCCAGCCGCATCAATACACAGATCTTGTCAGGAATTCTTTCGGGGGCTCGTGTGCGAGTCAACTCTTCACGAGTGCGCACAGTCTCAACAATATTTTTTTAAATTGTGGAAATCCGTTTATGACTCTTTTAAAAGCCGAGTGATGTCTCACTTCCAGCAAAGTTACAAGTGGTTGTCAAGTGACATTACTCATACAAACTATACACATTTTATGATCTGTTTTTCGTTACCCTTTATAAAAAACATATTGCCCTTTATTGGATCCTTATTTTGGACATTTGTGTTTGGGAATTGTATTTAAACTCAAAATGTATGTAGGAAGTCAACTTTTTCATTATTATTACTTTTTTTAAATTATATTTTAAAACACAGAAATGTATACTAATGTTTGACACTTTTGCTACTTGTTTACCATTTTTGACATATGGCAGTTCCTGTAAAATGCTATTCGTCCATTGAAGGATGGATAAAGAGTTTATATTTTGAATCTATTTTGCGTAACACAGACTTCATTAATGCTCCAGTGTTTTGTGGGTGGGGCAGAAAATGTGCAATCCTTTTTACAGTTGCTATCATCACTAATGGCTTCAACATATTGGAAATGACAGTAACTTTGACTTTGAAGTCATTCGGGGAACTTTTGGTCATGTTATTCTGGTTTTAGTTTGTTGACACATCTGTAGTCCATGTGTTTTTTGGGGTTTTATTTTTTTTAATAAACAAAACCACGCAAAAGTTCATCACAGAAAGGTCTCAATTGTTCAAGGTGGGATTTTAGGAAGGGCTAACACACCACCTTACTACATTTTCAAACATTTTACTACATAATGTGCATATTTTTTATCCTTTTTAATCACATACATTTTTGTCTGGGACTAAGCATGGATGGGTTTCCGCTGGGTGCTCCACTTTCCCCAGCAACCAAAAACATGCTAGGTATGTCTTAACGTGAGCTACAAACAAACACACAAAATGATATTGGAATTGAGAAATTGCCATTAGTTATTAGCCAAAACAATGAGATGATTTAGCATTACAACATTTTAAGTCATCTCAGTGCTCACTGAATCTTGCTTTAGCTCATCTTCCCGGGACGCCATCCAACAATGAGACACCAGACTGGAACGATTGAGACTGTCTTTTACGGCAGAACAAACCTGATGAGGGGAGAGGGTGAAAATCCTAAAGCCTTCTCGAGGTATGGAATCTAGTGCACATTTATATGCATACCAGCAAAGGTGAGCAAGTATGTGCATCTGTCCGTGTGTTTTCCAAACTTCACACAAAGACGGACTGTTTTGGTGTAAGTGATTATAAGGGGGGGGGGGTAAGAGGCCAGGCTATTTTAGGGAACATGTGGAATTAGATGTTATGTCATCAGACCTGGTTCATGCTGGGATAATCCTGACATGTAAACACTGTGCAAATTAATGGGAGTGAATTCTACAATGTGTGTATATGGTGAAAACTGTCTTTCAGTAAAGTCTGATACAAGGAGCATTAAATGCAATAGATTGGTATACAAGATGAGATGAGACTGGGAGGTTATTGGCCAGGAATGGACAGGTTTTAGATAATGATTTGGAAATTGTCTCATTATCATTTTGTGTTTTGATATTTTAAAGAAAGGCAAGTGAATGAGTTTCAAAATGAGTAGACCGCAGTAGACACAGGATTTCCTGTGAGAGACACTTGTCATTCTAAGTTCAATTCCAGCTCAGACAAATGAATGCTGGTATGGAATGGTAGCCCATGTTTTTATAGGGACAGTGTGTAGTGAGTGATGAGTAAATGTGTGCTTTGTGTATCTTGAAAGATGCTTTAACTGTAAATCTTGTATTGTTGTACAGTATATTGTGGTGTGTTAAATGTATTATACAACAACATTAAATTCTTAATATGTGTTCAAGTCTAAGTATTGTTCACAAACCACATTCTTTGCTCTGGTCCCCGAGTGTCACTGGCTCTCGCAGAGCCCGCCCAGCTTTCCCACAGCAGGGACGATGGGTGGATGTGACCGGGTCGCTGGTGCCGTGCAGAGAAGCGAGCTCTGTTCACATGTCGAGTGCAGCTGTCTCGCACTCTGCTGCTCTGGGTCGCTGGGGTTATGCAGGGTCACCCCGGGGGCAAGTCGTGGGTAAAGTCCAAGGTGAAGGGCCTACTGTCTGGTTTGTCACACGGGATGGTCTAGCATGCATGCGAGGCAAAACACCGGCACGCGCTGACAGAAGCCTGCAGAAAACACTTAGAAGATGTATTGAAACTAGACACGACCAAAACTATTTAATAATTTGAGTTCAAATTGATTTCTTAAATTCTTTAACATTTACACTTACAAAGCCCACTTTGAAAATATTGAACAGTAAAAGCGAGAGCTGTGACGCTCACATGCCAACATGTTTCCAATGACTGATGAAGACGCTGCGTCTCTGTGATTTATGACAGCTATTATCACATTCTATTAAAGTCATGATTTATTTTCCCACTCAAAGAAGTTGAACAAATTGTGGAGTAAATTGCTTCGTCTATGTACAGCCAGATACTTGAATAACGATAGTGAAATCAAAAACAGCGTCTTAAAAGTCCCATTTTTACTCACAATGTAAATGTATGAAGTGTAGTCATGTCTGAGCACACAAGCGTCTGCACTTGTCCTCTCCAGGCAGAAAGGGCAAAGATATAGTTTTAAAAAATGCTAAAGACAATAGCTGAAAGCAAGAAATAACTCCTTCTAGCAAGTCTGGTGAAGCCTCATAGATTTAAAAACACAGGAGCAAGTGTTTTGAGATATTTTGAGAAGAGGCTGAAAAGGCAGGATTACTCAACCCTAGGGAACAACAATAAGAGCACAACAAAGTCGTTTAAACATCATTTTGGCGTTTGAGCTGTGGAAATATATTTCGCAAGGCAGATAACGGCAGAGGTGATGGGTCTAGACGTCGATTCTGATTCAGACAGACAGTGGGACAACTGTGGCGGGAATGTGGCGGACAGTCGAGGAAGACGCGCTGACCGGAGAATCCCACAAGCCATGGACCCGTCCCAGGTGTCTGTCTCACCCCGCCGCCTCAATCGCATGCGGATGTCAAGTCTCCGCGCAGGAAACCAGGTCGGATTCATGTGGAAAGTCATATAATAGGGAGGATAGGAATCAGTGGCTGCGGCCCGCCGTCTAGTCAAAACAAGGCCCCGGTGCAGCGCAATAGAGTGCGAGTTTGGGGGCAGTTACGTGACCGGAAAGGGGCCTGGCATAGACACATAAACGGCAAGCACTCAAGCTAAATATTACGTCTATAAAACATGACCTAAATATTGTGTCTACAAAGAGATGGTTTTCCATCCGCTGTCCCCTGCCCCCCCCCCCACTCAAGTCTTGACAGATTTTAGGGCTTCTAAATGATAATTATTTTCCAGGCAAAATAACTTACAATAAATGATTTGTCATTATGACACATAGAACAGTAATTCCAGAGAAACACTGGCAACACTTCCAAGTTCTTTCAAAGACATATAGTACTGTACTTTTAGAACTGGGGTGGCAGGAGGGACAAACGCTCTCACCTCACAGCAATAAAGTCTCAGGTCTTGTGGAGTTCTCTGTTGCGGAATTAGCATCTTCTCCATCTGGGTGGGCTTGCTGGTGCTTCTGTTTCTCCCCCATCAAGTTCAACCAAAGACATGCACAAGAGGCTACACCCTGCTGACCAAAACTAGCTCAGGATCTGCATGTGGGTTCCAAAAAGGCTTTGACAATAAAGAAGACTTCCAGTAGTTAAGGCTGCAACACAGACAGTTTGATGCTGATCATGTAATAGTCAGCGTATATTCAATTGTTCTGTTCTATACTCAACAAGGGACAAACGCTCTAACCAACTGAGCCACAGACAAGATATCAGGAAACTTGTGCCAAGAATTAGATTTCCCAACTATCTCACATCAGTAAATCTCCAGCGCACGAGATATTTATGATGCAGTATTTTGTTAGTACTTACTTAAAAAGTGTCAGTGAAGAAACACAAATATAAGATATAGAATCAACAAGCTACTTTGAAATATCTTGAGCTTATCAAGCAGTTGTGTGTCTTACTTGGAGGGTTAAATACAGGGTCTCTTTCAACTTTATATTGCGTACTGCGATATCTCTTTACATTCAGACAGTATGAGCCGCCTAGATCATAATTAAGTCTACAAGCAGCAAAAGATGATGACTCACTCTATTCAAAATGTTTATAAAGAGATTTTAAAGGATATTGCATAATATATCATATATTTTTTAAATCAGTCAAATTAGCCCACCAGTGTCCCGATATACCGCCAAAGAAGATCATTAACAGAACTGTCCCCATCCAGCCCAGGGATTGAACCCAGGACCTTCTAGCTGTGAAGCACGAGCACTAACCGCTGCACCAATGTTGTTCCTCTTTCTTTGGAGGCTTGTTCTTGCTCTTCAAAAGAAAAGATTGGGTAACAAACAAGCTGAACGCCTACTTAACTCTGGGAAGGTGCTTGTTTTTGTCTTAATAATAATGGCTTATACCAAGTTTCTCAATGTGCCACACTGTAGTCATTATCCATTCACACTATACTCAGTGGTGGTAAGCTAATATTGTAGCCACAGCTGCCCATCTGCGCTATCAGCCCCTCTGACCACCACCAAACACTTATTTATTTATTTTATTTATTTGAGCAGTGTTCTGCTCAAAAGGAGTGGGCCGAAGCCAAAGGCTTATAGGTGCCCACCCCAAAAAATAAAAACAATAACATTTTCATTTAACAAATCATAAACAAGGGAACATAGGGCACACTCTGCCCAGTTTCCTGCACCAAAGTTACAAACTGTCAAGGTTTACGATACATGTCATGACATGCTCAGGAAATGCACTATACAAACCCAGAGATAAGTGACAATGAGCAAATGTAGCTGAGAACATGTTCAGCATAAGTAAAAAACAGTTGTCTCAGAGCAATGTCAATACTGCTGCCCCCGGAGAAATGAGCAACCATTAACACCACTGAGCTCAGTGCAGTGATAGTGATGTGGAATGACAGGGCTTTCAGATGAGCTGTCCCACCGTTTCCTTTATTGTCATCCACACACGCAACTGTAGCCAAACCCCTTGCAACACAGATACAACTGAGTAGATAAGACTTACACAAACTTATAGTTTCTGTTAATAAAGCTTTTTCTTCTTCCTCTCAGGATTTCTGGCTGAATTGTCATCAGCAGGTTTTCTCTCATGCTTACAGGTGCACTGTGTGGCATGCGTCTGGATGTGGGCACTGTTACAATAATGCCAAGTACTTTTACAAACAACTATGGCCTAATAAGTGAATCATGTTACAGGGCTCACAGTTAGGTAACATTTACATTAACATACATTCATCCGTAAAGACAACATTGTTCGCCTCAATTACACTGGGCAGCAATCATTTTACAACTGATGAAACAGGTAAACTTTCACTGCAGGGACAAATGCACTGAAGACCAAAGTCATAGTGATCCTACCTCTCCTCTCCTGCTCACTGCTCCAGGTCTGGTGATGAGCGCTGTGTCACCGCAGACCACGGCGGCGTCCTCCACAAACACGCAGTCCGGCAGCGCCTCGTCCGCGGGCAGCTCCACCACCTCCAGCCCCAGTCTCGTCCGCAGAACCTCCACGTACTCCGCATGTTCCTGATGCGCCTTGGCCAGATCCACCTCCGACTGGCTGCTGCGAAGTGCTTCTGTGGCCAAGGAACTAGGGATTCCCCGGACCACGGCGTGGGTGTAGTGGCCAAATTTTGCCAGTAAGCCAGCCATGTTTTAGCCTCTTATGGTTGGCACGTTCAAACTGCTGCAGAGAACAAGTGAAGAAGCCGCGTAAAAGAGTTAAACAAAACAATTTGCCTTATGCTTTTATTCGTTTTTACCGCAACAAAGGACGATCTCACAACGAGGCGATCTGACAGCTCTTTCCTTTTTCCGCGCAGCCCAACCACGTGCAGCAGAGGGTTCAGTCAGTGCGAGGTCCTGGGGGTGCAGTCCAACAAGTGACAGCAGAACCTCGAGCTGCGATCTGCAGGTCGTTTCCTATAGTAGCAGGAGCATGCAGCATGCACAGCACCGTGCAGTGCAAAGTGCATTTAGTGACACGCGCTTTCGCCATTGTTGCAAAAGATATAGCCTCCAACAGAGTGAATGTCTTAACACTGAAAATACTTTGTTATCTACAGTTATAGCCCTCGACCACCGTGTGCAATGAACATTTCACAAAGGGTGAATGTGCAGTTTTCTAGACCTTTAAACTTCGCCCTGTCTTAGATGGACTCGTGCCGTCCCCACCACTGTAAAATGCAAATGGCGTATTACATTCATATGCAGTAGATATAAGCAAGGCTTGTCTTCTTTAACCTTTTTTTATAAAGATATTGCAATAATAACCAACCACTTTTTTGATTGGGTCTTCATAGTAAAGGCTCAATGGCAAAATCTGCAACAAATTGACAAAGATTGAACATCAATAGACATGTGTGACTGATTCACTCCTGGCTGACTCTCTAATGTAATGTACACAGCCTTCAAACTGCATAGGAATGTTCAAAGACTGGGTGGTTCTTGTCCTGCAGAGTGTTAAGTTTGTTATAGTCAGGCTTTGGTTGGACAGCAGGAGGAAGGGTGTGTGCACTCCTATATTCCCCGTGGTGCCATCTGAGGCAGGTTGTGGGGCCTGGAGAAGCAGCCTAAATGGATGGAATGTTAACTTCAGACGTCCCAAAAGCACATTCTTCCACGGCGGGACCCCAGTTTGTCTTTTCTTGTTCCAGATTCACTCAATTATCCCTGACTGCTATAAACATTCCAGGACATTCCTGCAGCCCAGCATTGATTTTTCCACTCCAGCCATGACCCACCTTCACCAGCTCCACAGAGAGACGGAGGTGGGCAGAGAGGCCGAAACTTGCAGTCGAGTGAAAGTACAAAGACGTTATAAAAGTGAGGATCAATCGATTATTTTCATAATTACATTGCTTACTTAGAAAGATCGTTTTACAATGCTGCAGACTTGGGTAGAGTAGCCAAAATATTTACTCAAGTACAAGTAACGTTACATGGAAATAATTTTACTCAAGTACAAGTAAAAAGTAGTGACCAATTACTAGAAGTAAAAAAGTACTTGGCAAAAATGTTACTCGAGTACTGCGTGTACTGAGTAACTGTGTGAACGAAAGAGTCAGCTTTATTTTCAATGACGCCATGAATTCTGTGAAACAAAACATAAAATCATGTGGAAATCGTGATATTTACAAAGAAAATTCCAAGAAAATACAGAAAAACTAAATAATTCTAAACAACAAGGTGCGCGAGACAAACTATGCCGATTTTACAGATCAAAATGAAGACTTACTTAAAGACTTACTCAAAGTGGAAAAAGTTAGATTATTTTTACTCAAGTAAGAGTACAGATAGACTTCATTTATATTTTTACTCAAGTAGAAGTAGAAAGTACTGTATGATAAAACTACTCTAAGAACTACAATTTGTTCAAAAAGTTACTCAAGTACATGTACTTATATGTGACTATGAGTACTACCCGCCTTTGCTTACCGGTAATTTAAACATAAGTCCTTCAATGAGCTCATGAGGACACACAACTCAACAGTTGTGTTTTTTTAATCATTATTTGATTTTTAAGGGACAAAAATGTTTCACGATGATCTGAAGTTTCAACTGTACAAGCCAAGGTGAAATGACTTTTCTTTTTTTACTTTTTTACTTGAATGAATGTCTCCCCACATGTTTCACAAACACATGGGCAACAGTATTTGCAGAAATAGGCAATAAGGTTGGTAAATTCTTTTGAAAATACAATTTAAAATGTGCCAGTTCTGAGTTACTTGTTTATGTTGTTTTTTTATGGCTCAGTTATCACTCAGGTTTCACTCTAAAATATCACTTGATTTGATTTGTCTGTCAATTGTCTTATAGAGCTAGAAGAAAAGAACGTTATCCATCAACACTACACGACTTCTAAAGTTTGTAATTACAATGGAAATCAAAAGTACAAATCACCACTGCTTTGTTTTTCCGTCATTCTTCATCTGGGACGGTCTGAGAAAGGATCCTCTATTTGCCTGCTATGTCCTCACTTCATGCTGAGGAATTCGGGTTAGATGAAGGAAGCCCTCACAGAGGCTGGAGGCACACCTGGCTGCTACATGTGCAGCTAAACTCCAGTGAGAAAAAAGCACATTGAGAGGCTGCAGCTGTAGATGAACAAAGCAGCACCTTTTATTGGCCCAATATGACTGGGATGATGAGATTATTAGTCGTCTAAAATGACATAGGGCTGTATTATTACACAGGTGGGATATAAAGGATACAGTGATGCACTCCTAATTGCTGCCAAAATGACGGGGGCCATAAAACTCTGCAAATGTAAAAGCACTTTTGAGGGTCTACTGGAGAAATATATAGTGTAAAAAAGTGTAACAAACTTCAGAATAGTATTTAAATGCAAAAAATGACTTATCTTACTACTACAGCTAACATAACAATACTTTAAACACCTCCTTAGTCCAAAACAAATTATGCAGCGATAAATAAATGCAAGGAACATAAATATACAATATTTCACAGAAGTTACTACACTTTAACACACAGTAAGATGAGGACTGAATACTGATGGATGATATTGTTTCAGAGGAGAGCCCAAAACTCATTCTGGTTTAAATTAATGAGGACTGAAAGAACAATGGCGTTTCACTGCAGCCAGGGATTATATGTTGGTCATTTTTGACAGAGGCTCAGATTCTTCGCATTTTTTCTTACAATAACAGATGTGAAGGATGTTAAAAACTAGGCATGTCTACAAGAAGCCTATGGAGCAAGTTGTGATACATTTATATTCGAGATAGGTTTTATGTCAGAAAGACTGTTAAGTTAAAACGCTTGGATAGCACTTCCAAACAGATCAGAATTTCCATAGAAAATTAATGAAGCAATTCTCATTTCTATTGCTTTTCATAACTGACTTCATCAGTAAAAGTATTTTTTATTTTTATGCACTACACATAATGATTCTGAAACAAAAACCCTCAGAAACAGCCAGAGTTACAAAGATTTAAATAGCATTTTTGGTAACAAATTGACTTAATGTTATCCAACAAAGTAAATAGCTCGGCGTTAGCCCCTTTGTTATCTCAAGAAGTTCAACCATTTTCAGCAACAATGCCCTGAATCAGCTAACGTCTGTTAAGATATTGAACATTTTGTTCAGCTGGAACAAAATGTTCAATAGTGTGACAACAACTGACAAACAAAAGTATTTTCTTTGATTCCTGTTTCCGCTAAGCGTTACAGTTGTATACACATTTTAATGTCAGCCTGGCCTCGGATTCAATTCACAAACTTAAGGCATAACTCAGCAGACTTCCTGTGTTCCATAACCAGACAGAGAAAGGAAGTGTTGCTAATATAAACACATTAAAAGTGATGGCTTTTATCTTGAATATAGCACACTGGAATCTGCTGTTTAGACAGGGAACGGGGTCCTGTTCTACCTCATCGCTTCGCAAGCCAAGTGGTTTCTTCTTAAAAGGCTGCTTTCTCCAAGGATATAAGTCAGTGCATAGTTCGTGTAACCGCAGTTTTCCATACAATGAGGTTAAAAATAAGTCACAGATTTGGAGCGGCTCAATGGCCCTGAAGTCCAGGAAAGCCCTCATAACTCCTAATATGTGAATGATGTCCTTAATGGAAACAATTACACCGGGGCAATTACTGTAGACGTACATCCTTTGGAAATGTTAAAGTGATTGTAATTGTGGAATAGAAATGACGGCTTTGATGACGTTCTGTGACAACCTTGTTTCCTTTAGGGGGATATTTCATTTTGAGCAGTATGTTTATGTTTATGACCTCACCAGTTTTTCCTGCATCCTCTACTCCAGTCCTCTTTCACCTCAACTAAAAATCGTGGGTCTTCTTGCCTTGTGTGGCTCTAAACATGGCCAAATGTACAGGTGGGACTTTATTGCTAGAACTACGATTTTAAAAAGTACCGTCCAGATGTTATGCTTTGTCTAATCTCACCTATAGCCTACTCTCACACAAACAATATATCTAACTTTGTTATAATATGAAACGTTTTTAATAAATATGGGCGCTTGTTTGTGTTATCTAAACAGTCAACACTGTTTTTAATGTCCCAACAAAGACAGCATAGTGATATCTGCATCAATCAGCATCAGAGGGCGTAGTCACAAGCACACGTGGGCTCAGACGCACCCCCAAAGCAAACAGCTCCACGCCTTCTCCCGCACACTGACTCTTAAGTTGAAGTGGAGTGGGTCTGTTTTCAACACAGGATTTTGTATAAAGCTAATTTACACATCACAAGATCCCAAGATAATACACGTATACACTGCACAAACCTCACCACAACTCCATCTAGTGTTCCAAACTAGAAGATAAATCTTTAACATTGACTAAGTGCGAAGTGCATCATGTTATGAAGCAGATATAAATGCATTATTAAAATATAGAAAAAAAAGAAGTGATCCTGGATTTAAAAAGAAAAAAAAAGTTGATGTTACCTATAAAAAAAAAAATTACCCAGTATACTCACAGTATTGGACATGCATTACGCGTAAAGCGATCATAATACAAGTAATTGAACGATGTAAACTCACCGGAGTTCTCCAGTCATCCTTGAACGTCTATGTTTACATTCTGTCAAATTCAACTAGAAGAGCCTGAACTAACATTGTTATACTACTCATACAGCAGATAACAGCAATACCATCTTTGCGCATAGACCATGCCTATTCTCTGTCTTCATCCCTTGGAACAATGTTAAAACCTCTCCACTGAAAACACATTTAGTCTACTATTTTAACTATCCAGACCGAATGTTTGTCTCCCCCCCCCCCCCCCCCCCCCCATCATGATGTCAAGTGAGAAACGCAAAAAAAACACCAACAGCCAGGAGGACCCACTCCCTCCGATGAACATTATTGCGTGAAAAGTGACATTAGATGAATGCGAAGGAATTTCTCTTTGCTTGAAGAACATATTTAACAAGACTTTTTAAGCTGTCACAGGAATGCTTTGTGGTCTGCTGGCCAAAGGGAGAGAAATATGTTAATAATGTAGGCTACTGCCATACCAAATATGGCAATGCTGTTACGTCTGAGCTCTGGTGTGCATCTGGAAACGCTTAGCCGCTCTGAATAAAGGCACTGCGGAGCCAGAAATAGACACCGTTAAACGTATTTCTGCCCACACCTTCAAGATTCACAGAGAAAGTACTATTTTAAACCTGGTCACCGAACCATGATATTAAAAAGTTCGTATGGCAAAGTTCTCTTATCAGCTAAAGCGTGCCACGTGTAAACAAAGTACTTTACGCACAAGGGTGACAATTTTCACGTCACAGAAACGTATTATTTGTTCTGTGCTGTGTAGGGAGAAATAATCTCTACCTCCAGTTAACAAAAGACTAAATGCTTTTTTCCATCTAAAAGAGTTGCCTACAAATTCACAGAGGCTTTTGAATTGTAGAAGAGTGAAGCGGAGGAATGGACAAACAAGAGAGAAAAATGTGAGACGGAAAAGTGTGCTGAGATGGGATCCAGGGGGGAAAAATCCATTTGAGAGGAGATGGGAAGAAGAAAAAAAATAGAAAGCTTTAGACAGGGTGGAGCTTAGGTCTTGGATGGAAAATGCGCCGAGAAACATTCCTGGCATAGTTTGGGAACAGTTCAACAGGCAGCCCAGGGACGACGTCAGCTTCCCAACAGTATATAAGTCCGAAGGTGGCCGTGCTTCAGCAGACTGCAAGCGCTTTACCCAGAGCTTCAACTACTCTTAAAAAAAGGAGTCTTAGACACGAGAGACTACGACGCAAACACACGAGACAGACGACAGCGCGAAGGAATTTACGGATACATTTTGAAGACCGCTTTTCTGAAATAGGATTTGAACGAGACATTATTTCAACATGCTGATGCTTACTGTTGCCGTGGTCGTCCTTGGGAGCCTCAACCTGGTGAGTCTTTTTTGTTTTTGTTTCCTGTGCTATGCCTTAATAGTTATTATTGAGTAAAAGTTTTGTGAAAGTGTTGTATTTAACGCGTGGCTTTGCGGTTTGCTTGTGTAGGTTCTCTCCTCCTCTTCTTGCCCCGCTGTGTGCGAGTGCCCTCATGAGATGCCCAAGTGCGCTCCCGGCGTCAGCGTGGTCCTGGACGGCTGTGGCTGCTGCAAAGTGTGCGCCAGGCAGCTAAACGAGGACTGCAGCCTGACTGAGCCTTGTGACCACACGAAAGGGCTGGAATGCAACTTTGGAGCCAGCTTTGCTCTTGCTACGACTCGTGGCATCTGCCGAGGTATGTACAGAGACTTTGCTGTCCTAATGGCTTATTGTACAGATTGAATACATAATGAAAAAGATAGAATCGCTCTAAACTGGGCGAATCTGCATGATTTAAACATAAGGAAACGTCAATCTAAATGTCAAAGCACAGACAGTCCACTGTGGAGGGAAAAGAGAGATTTCAGAAAGAATTTCAGTTTAACTAATTCTTATCTGGGAGCCATGTGATGTCTTGAGCAGAGGTCTTAAAGCCGAACAGGAAAGAATAACCTTCATTTGCTTGTGTTTTTCTGCAGCCAAGTCAGAGGGCAGACCCTGTGAGTACAACAGCAGGATTTACCAGAACGGAGAAAGCTTCCAGCCCAACTGTAAACACCAGTGCACATGCATCGATGGGGCAGTAGGCTGTGTCCCACTGTGCCCACAGGAACTCTCTCTGCCCAACCTTGGCTGTGCCAACCCAAGACTGGTCAAGGTGCCAGGCCAGTGCTGTGAGGAGTGGGTGTGTGATGACACCAAGGAGATAGACATCTTGGAGAAAATCTTTGGCAAAGATATTCTGAATGAAGAGCTGGAGAAGGACCTCACCAACAGAAATGAGCTCATTGCAATAGTCAAGGGTGGACTCAAGTCTCTATCAGGTAAGAAACCAGATTCTTCTTTAAGAGTCTACAAGATAATTAAAATCTGACAAATGGTTAATAATCTGTCTTTATGTTTTGACAACAGCGTACAGACCACATCCTGAAGTACAAATGTTTGACAACCAGAAGTGCATCGTCCAAACCACGCCCTGGTCCCAGTGCTCCAAAAGCTGTGGAACAGGCATCTCTTCCAGAGTCACCAACAACAACAGTGAATGCAAGTTGGTCAAAGAAACAAGGATCTGTGAAGTGCGGCCATGCACTCAGTCACCTTATTCCAGCCTTAAGGTAAGATTAAAGAACATGCACTGAACAGACTGAAGCACCAAGAGTAAACATCAAAAAACAAGCTTTCAGTCCGGAGTCTAACCGTGAATGCTCTTTTAATTGTTTTTACAGAAAGGCAAAAAGTGCAGCAGAACAAAGAAGTCTAGCCAGCCTGTGAAATTCACGTACGCCGGCTGCTCAAGCCTCAAGAAGTACAGGCCCAAGTACTGTGGAGCCTGTGTGGATGGCAGATGCTGCACCCCCCATGACACGAGAACCATCCGGGTCAAGTTCCGCTGCGAAGATGGCGAGACCTTCAACAAGAACATCATGATGATCGAGTCCTGCAAGTGCACTTACAACTGTCCGAATGCCAACGAGGCCTCATACCCCTTCTACCGCCTCTCCAACGACATCCACAAGTTCAGAGACTGAGCACAACTGTGGACAACCCCAGTCACCAGTGAAAGCAGGGGTGTAAATAGACTTTCAATCGACTACCAGCTTCTTGTTGTAACTAGATTCCCAAGGAATTGTGGGCTTACATCATGAGGACTTAATGAAGTGCACTGTTTGCTGTGACTATCAGCATTCTTACTACCAACTGCTTCATATTAATGGAGCATCATGAGTAGCTTCGTTATGGAGCAAGATGTAACTAATATTTGTACATGTATCTTAGTCGCTGATATCAATTCACTGTGTATATTATGATTTTTTACATTTGGACATGACCCAGACTGTAGACTTGTGTGTGCATATGAAGACATGCACATGTGCAATCTCAATTAGCCGACCATCCTTTAACCTTATGAACAACACATCAACTTGTTTGACAAGTGTGTGGTTTCATTTTTTTTCATGACGTGGGCATTACTGTTCATGTTTTGTGGCAGCTATTCAATTCCCTGAACAAAAGACAAAGCGGAACATGTCAAAGGATGAATGAATGTTTTTATTGTTATTATTATTTATCAAAAGTGTAGCTACTTTATTTGAACATTAAGTGTCATACTGGAATAAATTGTAAAATTGATTTAATTTTATATGTTCCAAATAAAACTGGTTTATTTATGACATAAGGTCTGACTTGTGTTTATCTTGGCTAAGAAACCCAGTACAGTGCTTTTCATTTGCAGATCCGGAGTGGGGGTTGCTTGAATTTAGCAGAAACTTCTTGTTATATCATTGTGTAGACCCAACAGATTTCCAGACACTGAGCAGGGTCTGTCTGTTCTTGTATAACACAGTCTTCACCGACTTCGTGTGCTGTAAGATGCCATTCTGAAACGTACAGGCTTGCTTTCATTCGAGCTGGCTAAGCCATACACTTGACTGCTTCTGAGAAGGGAAAAAAGATTAAGTCCATGAGTAGCAATGAGTATGGGAGTATGCCAAGAATCCTAAGTGCTGCACTGAATGGACTGGGATTAGACACCATGCAGGAAGCACAATGACTATTATTGTATACAATTGGCCTGTATGAACAGAATGCATTCCTGGTTCGACCTTTTTTCACACGTATCACTGCCAATTTGACCTAATTCATCAGCAGCTGCTATTAAAGTGCAGAGTGCACTGGCCTCATCTGGCTCCAGCAGCGCAACTGTTTTCTCAAAACACTTGTAAACAGCTCTAAAGGGAAGGAGGGGATCCCTGTGCTAAGTTGTTAGAATTTTTATTGTGAGAAAGCAACACAGGAGACATTTAACATGTTAAAACTGAATGTTTGCACAAGACCAGTTTGCAGCTGCTTGAAGGACACTTTCTATTTTTAGGTTCACCTATTCCTAAACTAATCCCATGTGGATGTCTCCCATCTGTATGAATCAAAATTAACCCTTGTGTTATTTGTCTTGGTTTTGGATGTGATGACAGATGCTTGCACCAGGTGCAAAATACCAACAGTACGGTTTATAGTGGGGTAGAGCTGCAGAGCTCAGGGGCAACGACTGGGAAGGCTTTCTTTTTTTGATCCAGGTAGAGGGAGCGGCTCAGGAATGCAGCAGTGGCTCAGAAAGCAGACATCCTGATGGGCGGCAGATGTTGGAAAATATTTCAGAGCAACATGTTCACTTTAGCTATGAAGATTTTCCAAATATACACAAACACTCCCAAGTAGTCAATTATATTCACAGAGCCATTTTATCTCTGCACAAACTATTTTAGAGTTTGTCTATATGATGTGTTTGTTCCATCAGAACTATAATACTGTAGAGGAGAACACAGCTTTAGGTCTACACTGTAATAAGAGGCTGAATAAAACGTGTCTTTGATTGAACTGCTGCCTACCACACAGGATGTGCCCTCTAAAATTGTACACATTCCTCACATGAAAGGTTAACCTAATCACAAAGATGAGCTGTGACTGGATTTACAGACACAACAAACCCCGTACACCCCCTTTAAATGTGTCCTGTTCAGTGGCCTCAAGGGAGAAAGTTCTACACTTGGCCCTTCACAATGTACTGGCATTTGTCTTGTTAACACAATGCAGCTAACTTGGTTATGCAATGCCATCTGTATGTTATGTGAGCAGTCTTTTCGGTCATCCGTGGCATTCCTTCATAATGCACTGACAGGCTCACTATCCTGCTGTCTAAACTCTCTCCAGGAGCAAGGGGATCACATTTAATGTTGGAAATAAACGGTGAAGTCTGGGCAACACTGGGACAACCTGTAAAAACTATTGCTCAGACACAGAGACAAACAAGCCTCTCACACACAGGCGCCGTGCAATTAAATCTCTCAGCAGCTACCTCATTCCCTTAACCCAGAACGTGTTTATATGACAAAGACATTAGCATTAGACCTTCATCATGGACTACGTAATGCTATGCAAACAGGAGCTTGAAGCAACAGTGATCATTACTTCAATCTGGAAGTTGTACTGCACTGATGTCAGCTCTTTAAAAAAAAAAATCACATCAACTATAACTGCAGGTAAACGTCATAAGCAACAAAGGGGCAAGAAAGAAGTAGAAGCCACCTGGGGAACTTCAAATTTTACTGGCACCATCTGCTGGATAAAGTGGAATAAAGCAATGCAAGTATTCTAAAATGGATGGCTTGCCAAATCAGGGTGTCACTTGAGTATAAATAACATGAATAAACACAGAAAATTGCACAAGACCAGTGACGTAAACCTTTTTTTTTTTTTACCACACCCATCAAATCTCTATGTGAAATTACATAAGAGGAGCTGATGACCGGGCTGCTGGACTGAGTGTCCCCAGAGGGCTCTCGCTGGCCAACACACTGATAATTTACTCAACACAAGCTGAGCATTGATGGGAGAGGCGTCTCACTTGAGCCGAGACGAGGCTGGGACTGAGAGCGTTCGAAAGGGGGCAGCGGGCGTCAGCGGCTGAGCTAATGTTGGCACAGTTTGACCCCACCATTGTCCGATGAGGTCAGAGAATCAGTGAAGTTACCTAAGGGCTTTAACGCTCCTGTGGGTCCATTTAGTATTTTAACCACAGGGTTTGACTCCTGAACGCTACAGTGACTTTTATTGGAATTTAATTGAATTACTGACTGTGTGTTTGCATTGTCTTGGTAGTGCATGTTTCCTATTAGGGCGATTTCATTACTTAACAGTGGAGGAAAATCTGTTCAGTTATCTATGGTTTCTTACTGACAAATTCATAAAAGTGTTTTTTTAATCAACAAAGAAAAACATAGCTGATAGCGGTTTATAATAGTGATGTGCCAAGTATTTGACCGTGATACTTATTGAAATATTTGAGCAAAAACTACATGATTTTTATCAGGAACTTCAAAAATAGTGCATCCTAAACCTTTTTCAGGCCCCGTTATATAATAGTAGGTTCATGTGAGTCAAAGCACAATACCAGCGTACGTCCAGCTGAGAGATGTGACACGTAAGCCTTTACTCATTCTCTGTCTAACAACTTTACCAACCCTCGGGGCCGGAGCAAAACCCATCATGTGAATCTTTGAGCAGCAGTGGGTCTTTTAATCAGCAATTTGCCAACATTTCTGTGAAACCCGAGTGACATGAGTGATGTATTTTCCGACTCTTTCGTCTGCCCCATGCTGGGTAATTGCGGCCTGGTTTCCACTGCAGTGAAGAGCTAAGGGCGAGTAAGGCCGAAGTCTTTAAATCACCTCCTGTGTTCTCTTCCAATTCTGATTTATTTTACATGTTTGTCTTTGGCCTGGAGAATCCACGAAAGGTTAAAGGGGACACAGAAAGCACCCTCGCCTCTGCTTAATCTAAAAACAACAAGAACAATATAGGACCATAGATACACTGAATACACTAAAAGAACAGTTACAGTTTAACAAAACAGTTAATATATGAAGACAGAACTCAGGAAGCCTTAACATAATGGATCATGTGTAGCAACAACTAGTCAAACTGTGAAGAAAAGCAGCAGGCCCAGAGCAGCTAACTTGTTCCAAGTCAAAATAAATCAGATTAAACAAAAGCAACACTGCACTACTCACAAAGTGGATCATATTACTGAAAAACAATAATCATTTAAAATATTGCAACTTATGTACACGGATGGCATTCTACATTACAAAAACAAACGGTAGCAATTACTGAGCAATTATTGAGATTATATAAAGACCCTGAAGAAAACAAACTGACGTGCAAAAGGACACAAATTCCATATGCATTTGACAGTAAGTATTTGTCATTGTCAAGCGTACAACAAAATAGTGTTCATGTGTTTGTCCTGAGCCAATGCAACTGAGCGTGCCACCACTGTGGGGTCAACCTGACCAGCATGTTTTTGGAGGCAGAAGAAACCGTAGAACCCGGAGGAAACCTGACTGGCTGCCTTCAGACTCCTCTGATCCTCTAAAACTGTGCAGTGCATCCTGTTTCAGAGCGTGGTGTTACTTTTAAAAAGCTTCAGGACCATAATGGACTCTCTGCAGTATAAAAAAACCAAATCCACCAAACCCCACAAAAACACGGCAAAGACGTACAAAAGTAACCAGTAAAACGCTGTGGAACACAGAAACCACAAATGCAGTTCGCAGAAAAAGGCAAAAAAAAAATGCAGCTGTACCAAGAGGGAGGGGGGTTGCTGCCTGATTTTACATAAGCATGACAAAGACAAATTAATGTAGTTCATTCAATAAATAAATTCATTCAAAGACAAATGAATCTAGTTATTTTCTACCGTCTTGATCAAATGGTAGTTTAAGACATAAATATACTTTATATTTCTTTATCACCTTGCGATTGAAATCACATGATAAACAAGAGCAAAATAATATGTGTTCTCACTTCCTACAGAGAATAATGCACTGGCCTACAAAATTGTACAGTATTAGGCATGATTTCACCACTCTAACTCAACAGAGTAACGTGCTGAAGCATATCTCATAATGCCAGCTCGCACGCAATATAATTATGTTCTACCCACCACATTAAGATTAATTGAAAACTAAAAACAGCCTTGGAACTTTCACAAGGGCAATTGAGTTAAATGAGATATTATTGCAAATGTCTGTATTCCACATCGTAAAAGACTATTTTGGGAAAACTGAAAGTGCACAGCTTTTGTGTGGTTGTGTTGACTTTAAAGAGACAGAAAATTTACGGAGATGCACCAAGTCTGGTCCTCCTTGCAAATGAGATGTTAAACCTCATGGGGGTTTTCCAATAATACGTTGAAACAAAAACAAACAAAAAAAGATTCAGACGTGTCAGCAAAATAGCCACCCAGCTTGCTTAAGTTCATGGTGCAAAGTTTGAGAAGATACGATTTTGTAGATTTTGTATTGTTACAAAATTTATTTGAAAAATGTAAAACGTAAGAAGTTCATCTGACATACATTAAATGTTAAAATTATATATAACAACAGAAATGAGTGAGCTGAAAATGAATCTAAAAGGGCAAAAATAAAACAAGCACACATCCTATATAACTGAAAGACAGAGCAGTTCTTCTGTATAGATGGACACATTCTCGTGTGAGCTCATTGTTGCTGATGCAAAAGGGTGGAAACTGCGTCATCATGGAGCAGACATCAAAAGCAGTGTGCCCACAGGGGTTAACATCCAGGGGATGGGTTATAAAAACACGTCTATGAACACAGGCCCCAGCAACTGGCCGCATCACCAGTTATTACTGGCACTGTGTTGTGGTAATGAACGGACACCAGTGAACTGCGCAGTATGTGCAGGCCTGCGTGCGTAAGCATATTCACACATGAAAGGTGTGAGAAAAACGAGCATATACATGTCAACATTTATTAGCTGATAGAAAACAGAGACAGATGCTTTTACTGAAGCTTTACAGTGATTTTGTGACAAAGGCATTGAGCGTCTAACTTAGCCTCGCATGCCCTCCCCTCAAACTGCACACACATTAATATAAATGTAGCCCTCAACAACTTATATATAAAACAAGGCCCTTGTATCTTTACTGAGTAGTAGTAGTAGTAGTTATACAAAATCATATTTTCATCATGAAGAAATTATGTTCAGTACATCCTTGTTTGTGTAAAAACCAAAGAAATGACTTCGGTGGTTAAGGTTATTGCTTCTCAGTTCCTTAAGTCACACAACTGTGAGCCGACTCCTGCCCATCATGACTTTCTTGCAGAACAACGTGTGCCATCTGGAGCACTAGACATGTCCTGTATCATTTTGCTGCTGTCGCTTCCTTGCTCAGTATTAGTCACCTCACTATCTGCATTTTCCTTGTGGCCTGATGCCACATCATTTGATACATCCATACGCAGCATTTCCTGTTCAGTGGGCCTTTCACTTGTGTCAGAGCTCTCAGAGGAACTACTGTCTTCATCTTCATCACTGCTTTCTGACAGTTCTCCGTCCTCCTTGCTTTCCTTTGCGTCTTCTCGCTTTGCCCGTTTAGCTCGTGGCAAGTCGATGTCTGGTGATCCAGTCGATGTTTTTAGACACAAGCTTGTTTCATGCTTATTGTGATGGTTCCCTCTCTTAGTGGGGAGAGCAATGGTGTTTGAGGATTGTTCCGCTGAAAGAGAATGATCTTATTTGTAAATAAACGTTTCATAAACATTTCAGCACAAATGAAATGAGTCAAGGATGTCCAAACACAAACGCACAAGGGATGGGTGTGATACACACGGACTGAATAATGTTTAGGTTAAAGTTAAAGACGTGCAAACAGCAACAGAAAGAGTGCAAGACATTCAGGGAATGATGACGTGACTTTTTGGCTCCATGGTGGTTCCCACAATGAGGCCCAACGCCAGCAATTAGTTACGCAATGAAGCAGGGTGGACATGTGTGAAAGAAAGACTCTGAAATAATGGCTATAAAACGATAATTGTGAGTAATAAGCAATTATTCGCAAATGCCATCTCCCTGCAGGCTTAGGAGTTATAAAACACATGCAATCATGTGTGGAGCTCAAAGTTATGTTACTTTATGAAGCAAAACAGGAACAAGACCACAAGTTCTTTTGTCACTTTTTAACTTAGGAGGCAAAAAGTGAGGAGAGACAGTCAGTACATTGTCAGAGCTGGGAGTGGATCTTATGATATTGATAAAGATGTGATGAAGACCAAATCTTAAACTTTGCTTTTACAAAATCATCCATCATTTTTAATTAATCAGACTAAATAACCCAATTCTCTCGATTTGAATGGAAAATGTGAATATTAATACAATAATTGGATAATTGTAATAATTGGTATAATAATATATTGACTATGAAAGTGAATTATCTGTGGTTGTGTTCTACTTTCTCTTTCTGGTATTAAAATAGTGGTAGTGGACACGTATGTTGTTCACTGTGTCCAATTGCAAGTTATCACTTCCTGCACTGGCTTCCAGGCTTGGCATGTGCCATTATCAGGATGTTATGAAGGCTAACATAATAGAGAAAGACTGTGGGACCAAGGCTTTATCAGCAAAAACACACACATTTAAATGACCTTATTTGTCATTCTGGTGGTCTGGGCTTGACTGGGTAATGATAGCGGACAGAGTGTGAATGTTGAGTCATTTTAATGAGAAATACACATTTCCTACTTCTGCTCTTGTTGATATGCCACTTTATCAAGAGTTATGCTCATAAAACACCACTCACAAAGACGGTACATAGGAGTTGAAACCCAAAAGGTGGCCATTTTACAAATCACAAGGCCAGTGTTTAGGAGAAATTCATGTTTGATCCTGTTCAGGCCGTGGCTGCTGTTGAGGTTAAACTGGTGAAAGTGATGCAGAGCAGAACACACTCATTTCCCGTTGGGTTGGTGTTGCCATAATGAAATATAAAAGTGAGCGGGGAGCCTTGGAGTCTCAGCTGGAGAAACCAAGACATGATACAATCCAGCAGGAATCAGAAGAGTGGAGGGTGGTGGAGTTTCAAAGTTTAGACAACATTGTCCATAATTCAAAGTCAGTTAAAAGGTTTTGAGAAATGTATCTTTAAATTTCCAACACTACAGCCCTATTCACACGGGATTAGAAATATCTAGGGACCTCAGGTAAAAACTAAATACTACTGACGTCCTTGGAGTTTCTAGTCCAGTGCGAATCTGCCACGTCAGTCATTTGGAAGGTAAAAATTCCCCCGATTTTTACCTTGGGTAATTCTGCAAACTCCGAGGTCCCCAGGTCATTCTAATCCTGCGCAAATAGGGCTTAATTCAGCTGTGACTAAAATGATCATCAACTTTGGTTCACTTGAATTTGATCATTTATTACAGCAAATCTTTGTTGTTAAATTTAGTTTGGATTTAGAAATGATTTCGTTTTCTTTGGCAAAGGGAACTTTTTTAGCAACTTATCCATTGAATATTTAATTTCTATTGTTTTGTTTGGAGTTTCTTCAATTGAAAGGGAACAATATGTTGACAATATGTTGACAAAAACAATGATTAAATATGTAAATCAAGGATGTCCCAATATTCAATATCGGTATCCGATCTGGAAGGAGTAATGGATTGTATCGATTTAATGACTGGATTGGGCCCCGATACCCAAAAGATGGTTGTGATGGTTGTAAATCTGCGGCTCCAGTCTGCAGGTTCACCACAAAGCTGCGGTAGATCTGGAGGCCGGAGCCACTGCAGATTCAGGACCGCAGATTCAGCCGCTAAAAACATAATAATGACAGAGAAAAAGTCCTTGCTCCCTTTGCAGTACTCAGAGGAGCCAGAAAGACTCGAACCCAACAGCATGAGAGCTCTCTCATATGTGCACACTTTTGTTTATGCATAATAATTAGCCATGTGGTCCTACTAGTGTTTATATCTTATACAGGCCATAAAAATAATGCAATAGACCTGGATGGCCTTTAGAAGCAGATGGATATGATACTATAATATTTACTTTTGCTGTCGTTTTGTGAAGGGGCTTAAATGTTTTAATGTAAAATGCCCATTTCAACCTGTATATTACCCAACATTACAGTCTAATTTAAAATTCAAATCTAAATACAAAGCTTCTTGCATACTTTTACACCTGAAATAGACTAACATACAAATCTAAAATATATTATTTATTTTTATAATAAATGGTGATATGTGTTATGTAATATTTTAACAACACAAAAAGACGGTATCGGATCGGTATGGGATTGGTATTGGCCAGAACGAAGTGTCGGGACATTCCAAATGTAAAGGTCAACAAAATGCAGAATATTCTACCCATTGGTTCAGAGTGACAATATGACACAAGCAACAGACCCATGTAAGCCATTAAAGAGACATGCATATTAGTTTACAATATTGTTAGAATGAGCAGGGTTGGCAAGAAATCTCAAATGAAGACGTTTTTACCTGGTCCTTTCAGCGGATAGTCTTCCCAATGACCCCTCAGTACAACATGCAGGACAGGATACTCAATTAGTGTTTTGTAGCTTAAGTTGTCCCTCAGGGTCTTCTGGAGGTCCAGTTCATGGTATCTGCACAAACCCAAATGAGAAAACAAGGTTAGCTCATCACCCAGGGACAGACGATATAAGCAAGTACAAATTGTTTTCAAAGTTTATTGTCAGATGTAGAGTGATTTAGCCAAAGTGCGGTAAACTGTGCAACTAGAACAAACACTTTGTTACAGTTTTTGCCTGTTTTGATGGATGGTGATGCTTTATTAACTATCATAAAACGTTCAAAGATGGGACAGCGATGCACCACCAAGGGGTGGACCACAGGCTGGCAACAGTACCTCCTGTACAATTATGAGGTTAATATTGTTTTAGATGGAAATCTGTCAAAATACGGTGGTGATTGCACATAAGTATTTTTGGATTAGGGTAATTATCTGTTCGCTCTCCAGATTTTCTTTTTGGTGGCTGCTCTAGGCCTGACAGACAGACTCATAGCTGCCATTGTGTGCCAAAGGTCTCAAAAACAGAGAAGTGATGAGTGAAGGTTCTCACCCTTGGCCAAAACTGCAATATCAGGGACTGTTCTACCAAAACTGTTACGCTGTCAATGATTACAATTGAGGACAGGCCTTTACGGTGGAAAGTCTAACATCAGCAATTAGAGTTAATACCTTAGCCTTGTACAGAATGACATCGGTCTTGTTCAGTCGTGCACTAAATCATGCAGTCATGCAGGTTATAAATCACAGCAAAAACAGTAATCTGGACCCTCCCGGGACACGTGCTCCTTATTCACTCAAACAATTAAAAAAAATCGTTGAGCTTACACCGAAATACCACTTGATGTACACAGAAACTGGCACCGCCCCCCAAAACTGTCAAGCGCGCGGATTGCTGATGTTCTGTTTGTTATGGTGAGTGCAACCGTTGCCGCCTATGCATGTAGACACCCACAGCACAAGCCAATCGAAGCGCTCTGCTATACTGCTTTGACATTGGGGGTGCTTCTAAGAAAGAAATGTTCTGAAGTGGGCTTAAGATCACTTTACATGATACCGCAAATAAACATGGGTTAGCACCTCCAGCAGCATGGGGATAAAGAGGAGATGCAAGATTCAGGCCAACAAGACGACGAGTGTGTTTAGACACAAGAAAGCAGAACTAGTCCTTGTGAAATGTGTGAGAGTAAATAAAATAGAAAATGGTTAAGCAGTAAAGCTAAAACATGGGGATTTAAAAAGGTAGGGTAAAATGTGTAATTTTTGTTCATAAACATTACCTATATGTCTGTGTCCCCAAATATGAAGTAAATATGAACACATCTAACAGTAATCTGTCCACTAGCTGTGTAACCTATCCATTCAGGTCTAAATCAGTGCTAGACAATGCAAGCCTTCAGTGACCAGATTCTGTAGGACACACTAACTGTGGTTCAAAAAGGCATCTACAACTGAACTTTGTATGCCGGACAAACATTTTAAAACGCTGTAGCTTTAACTAATGGAGGCCTGCACAAGCACTAAATAGGACTTGATTGGAGACCGGTGCTGGGATTGTGGAAGCGGCCTTTCCAGACGGATTTTAAACCTAGTATCTGGCAACAGTGTAAGACATATAGGCCATGTTTATGAAATATCAACAATATCAACCTTTAAGGCAGCTGCTGCCTTTGATCACAACTGCACCAACTGTGTTAAGTTATATTGGGCAAAATGTAAATGAAAATACATTTAAATAAGAAAAAATCTCAATACACAAATAGATTAAGTGATGATGAAAAGATGAAAAGTCTACATTAAGAGGAAATAGTAAACGTTATCATTAGTAGCCTTGTCTCCACAAGCATACATGTAGCATTGATTGACATATTTTGGGTTATACAACTTCGTGAATTAGCACAAACAACACTTGAGGAGAACATGATGGCAAAGACTTCATCAGCCCCCTGTGGTGAGATTGCTCTGGTTCAGGCCGTTTATAAAAAGGTTGGACGGTTATGCCAAGAACACATTCACATCTGGTCTCTATAAAATGTACTGGTGAATGAACAGTAGGCACCGATGTTCTCTTCAGGGAGGGTCCCACTGTTTCCTTTACAGAGGCTGAGAGCCATCAGCACCGGTGTTAAAGTGAGAGGAAACACAGAACAGATACTATTTCTGTTAAAAGGTAATGGGCTAACTATCAGCAGCTTTTTTTTTTTACATGTACCGGCTTGTACTTTGCAGAGTATTTCACAACAGAAAAACAAATACACACAGCGGAGGAAGTGCAATGTCTCATCTAAATGTCCTATTTTGGGCAGAATTTAGAAAGTGTACACGTTTCTGATCAAGTGTTGCAGTATGTCAGCAACACAGCCAATCAAAATTAATGTAATGTTTAAGCCAAATAAAAACAAACAAAAAACAATTGCAATTACAAAGACAGACAGACAATGATGCCACACTGCAGCAAATAAAATCTGTCATGATCAAGCTAAACATGTAAAATGTCTTTGAAAAATGTCTTTGAAAGAGATCCCAAGGAATCCCAAAGGATATGACACACACAATAGAAAATCACCATTCCGATCACTATAAAAAGGTATTATTCATCGTTTTAACCTTTAAATCTTAATAAAGACCGATGATGTGACATGTAACAACAATGAAGAAGCAGTCCAACTTTGCAGGCGGAAGCATCTGCAGCTCAAAAATTTCCAAGTTGAGCATAGCTTTAGGGCGAGCGGTGGGAGAGATGGGAGAGTGAGGCTTAAGATGGGGTTTGCCGCAAATATGTGAGGGAAAGTACTACTGCTCGGAGCCACAGGAACACCACTGTCTCTGGGCCTACAACACGGAGTTGCTCAAATTTAGAACGTGAAGTAAGTTTCCTTATAAACAAGCTCTCCTCTTATGACATGTCAACAGACCAGGGTCATCTGTGGGAACTAGGCGGCTGCTAGGGAAAGAGAAGGTTATGGAAATGAGGTAATGGGCATCTTCTGGAAGCAGCCGTCAGATCGACAAAATGAGTAAATAAATAAATATGAAAACAAGTCAAATAAGCAAGTGGACCGGGCTGAATGGCTTACTTGATTTGTCCATTTTCCAGTGAGACAATGTTGACTAAGAGCTATATATACAGTATGATGATCTTCATTGACATGTCTTTCTAAAACCTTCCATGACACTTCAAACTTGCATTTCACTGAGCACTATTTATTGTATTGGCATTATTACTATGAGAATCACTATTAAAAAGACAGAGCATGTAGCCTGTGATCTTAAAAAACTCAGGTTGCCTTTGCCTGTTAGACTGAGCTATAGACGTTTCATAACTCATTTAAAAGCTCAGATCCTAATAAACACCCTTTAACTTTGCTTTTTTAATTTTTTTATTTACCATTGACACATAATGAATGCTAAGGGAAAGGACTAAACGCTACATCGCGTTGCTGTCAGATTGTCCTCATTCAGGTTACACTTACCTCACTGAGTTGGCCTTTCTGCCCTCCGCCTTCATGAAAACTTTCACATGTTCAAACGGCTCGAGGACATACATCTTCAGCCTGAAAACAAATATTAAAATTCAATCTCCCACGTCCGGTATACAGTAACTACAGTTACAGTAACACGGGATATGCAGCATGTTGCAGTAAAGGTCAGACCACAAAGGCCGTTTTAACCCAAGAGGCTTTGCTCGAGTCCATACAATAGTCTGTGATTAATGTTTTATAGCAATGTTAGGCAGAGATGGGTAGTACTCAGTTACATTTACTCAAGTACGTGTACTTAAGTAACTTTTTGAAGTAACTGTACATTTGTAAGTAGTTTTTTTTCATACACAGTAACTTGTGACACTGAGTAAATCTTTAAGTGACGAATCTTCATTTAGACGCTTAAAATAGCTCTATTTTATATTTTGTTACTTAATTCTTCATTAGTAATTATTTTTTCTTTGAAAGTAATACATTTTTCACATTGTTTCATGTTTTGTTTCTCATAATTTAAGTCACTACTAAAACATGAATCAGACTTTTACACTAAAACAGTTACTCAGTACTCACACTACTAACATTTTCTTCAAGTAATTTTTACTCTTACTTGAGTAAATATTTGGGCCACTACTTTTTACTTCTACTTGAATATAACCATTTAAGAGTAACGGTACTCTTACTTGATTAAATATGTTGGCTACTCAAATCACCTCTGGTGTTGGGTTAGCAGCGGTTTGTGCTTGTGCTTCACAGCTGAGCTAGAAGGTCCCGGGTTCGATCCCCTTCCAGAGGGGAGATTGCATGTTCTACCTGTGTCTGTGTAGATTTCCCCTACCACTAAAAACATGTACAATAGGCCAAAATGAATGTAGTGAGTGAGTGAGTGGTTGGTGGTGGTCGGAGGGGCCGATGGCACAGACTGGTTCCCTCGGTTACGTCAGTCTAGGGGCAGCTGTGGCTACAACAGTAACTTACCACTACCAAGTATGGTGTGAATGAATAATTACTACAGTCTGGCGTTTTGAGGAACTTGGTAATACATTATTATTATTATTATTATTATTATGGACACACTTTGTGAGAATGACAGTGGCATCTGTAAAATATCTGCATCCAGCTTGTTTTACTGCAGCTTATAGCACAGAGCGCCTTGATACCAGTAGAAAGGTTAAGACAGAGTCGGATAGCTGATTAGACATACCATAGAGGTCTTGTATTTATCAAAGAGAGTGCCTTGTTCCAGCACAGTAGTTAGTGGTTGGGGAAATCTGGAACTCGGGGAAAACACATGAAGATGTTTTTTTTTCCTACATATTTTTTAGGATTGAACAAAATGAGAAAAAAAAAATCCCATACTTCACACCCAATTTCACTGTCATACAAACGTGCAGGTGCAGACTCGATCGTGTACACTTCATAACGTTAAGCCATTGTCGTTATCCCTGCGTGGCGGGTGCACTTTGTCAATCTGCTGTACAACTTCTCCACACATATCAAGTAAGGCGACTCTGGTGATGTCCCTATAAACACTTCATATGTTTGACTTATTTGCAGTCTCTTACCACCGAAGCACATTCCTTAGTCATATCACACCGCTGCCCATGTCGTAGTTACGTGGACAGGAAGTCTATTTATGCCCACATCATTATTTTGAAGTTTGAAACAGACTTTGGAACCACACTGCTCTATAATAAAATACATCTGAACTCTACAACACTGATTGCTTTGTGTTATTCCACTAGCATTACAGAGCGACAAGGATAAAGGTGTGTGTGTTAATCTGGGTTTGAATTTAAATCGTAATGGGATTTTGAACATTGTATCATCACTTCAGCAGCGTTGTTGCCATCACCTTCATCACTCGCACTTGTCGTGAGAAACTAAACATAGGATTGGAGCTGTTGCCAAGTGGAGCTGCTCATTTTATCTTCTGAAGCGAAAACAATTGGCCCAAGCAGCAGCTCTGAAAGGTCATCCAAGCAATACATCAAAGTGATTTCTGTGGGACTTATCATCACATGGTTAGCAGCGCTGTTTTTGTTATTCTGTGCTAAGTGACTGAAAACCAAAATAGTGCATTTTTCCCCAACGGGTAATTCAGTGGCTTTGGCTTCGCTGGCTACGTCTGACTCACAGCATCAATATAGAAACAGATTAAGGACCGCAATTAACGTATTATTGTAAAACTATGGCATAATGACAGCCTCAAAGCCCTTTTAGAAGACTGAGCTGCTTTATTTACAGCTTACTACTTACTTTTGACGTGACACAGGGTCAGAGTCCGTGGGATGGATGTAAGGAATCAGAATCTCCTGGAGGGTCAGTTGGTCAGACACCCTAAAAGGTAAGCCAAGAAGTTTTTTAACAGAAAAGAAATCGACAAATTGAAAAATAAAAATTAATTAATTAATAAGCAGTTTAATTACACAATTTGATTAATCGCATTGAATCACTGTTAAATTGAATGGAATTGTTATATTCATTGTTAATGCTAGGCCATCATACAACACTTTCATTTAAAGCTTTTGATTTGCTCACATTTCATCACAAACTAATAACCATTTCATAAAGTTAAAAGCCCAAATGCTTACTATTTGTCCTTTGTAATGCCAGTGCTCAGTCTTTCAGGTAACGTGTACATACGTCAAAACATATAATGCTATTCATTTGCGATTAATCCCTGATTAATTACTAAAACGTCTTTAGATTACTTTATTCATAATATTTAATTTCACTAGTGACCTTTGTAGAAGAGATCAAGGCAGTGCATGTTGATGAACACACATGGAACTCATGCATGTAAATACGTCACGCTGGATTGTAGCCATAGGCTAATGTCCTTTTAGTGTAGAAAATGAAGATGATACAAAATTAGCATAGTCTGTATATAATAGGAAAGTGGCCCTAGGCTGGATCCAGACCAGATGAAAGCCTGCTGCCCACTTTATTATGAGGGCCACCTGCAGGTCACTGGCGGTAAATAGATGGTGTATGCAATAACCAAGTGTCCAACCTTGTTTTTCTTTCTCCAGTAAACCCATGTTGTTTTCAACAAAAAGCACCATAAACAGTAAAGATGACATAACTCACCTCCTTTGAGTGAACTCTGCACTGCTCTGGGGGAAGATGAGCTTCAAGTGCCACATGAACCGTTTCTCTCTAAACACAAACACAAGTCATGTTTAATACTTTCTGTCTGATGCAAGTTCGTCGAGATACACATGAGATCACTGGGGCTTGAACAAACACAAATGTTTAAAATCTGACATAAAATGGATCAGTCCCTGAACTGTCTAAAACAATACACCCGACTACTTCCAAGATCTTGTCCATCTGCGCAAAAGAATAAACTCTGGTAACCATGGAGACTGGAACGACAGCAGCTGGGGGATCTCACATAATGGGGTAATGTTTGGGCAGTAACTTATTCAGGGTTGCTGGGCGTGCTCTTCAGAATGTATCCCCCAAATAAAGCCACTGCGATTTCACCTTTGGATGTCACCGTGATGCAAAACAGCCTCACATATTCTGATCAAACGTAGAGAAATCAAAAGGAGCGTGTTCTTGTAATTAACCCTGATGTTACTTTTGGGATGAAACACACACCAGGAGTAAAGTGGGTCTGACATTGAAGTGAACCACTGGTACAAGACTCCATAACCCAGCCAATGACATAGATCCTGTTTTCGGTCAAATGTTGATCCAACTTCAAAGTGATGTTGCCCAAGCCTGAAGTTATGGACCATCCAGTTCAGGGTGGAGTTAAATCATGAGCATTCTGTTAGCTGAGTCCAAGTACGGAAGCCTTGATGGGTCTACAGATGAAAAATAGTCTAATTGATAGGCAGATATACATGTCCTTGTTATTAGACCTTTAAGAGTGCCGGTCTGAGGTTTCCCTTGACATTTGTAGAAATTCAGTATCTACTAATTAAGAATGGCCTTAAATAGTAACTCAAAACCATTAAAGTATATTAGACATTAAAAATGTTATATTGACTAAATAACTTGTACAGGGCAGTAATGTATCTAAGCTCTAAGAGTTTTCCATAGTAGCAGATTCACAAAAGGTTAAGGCATCTTCCAAAGTACCATGACAGCATGTGCTCATGCTGGGCTGGAGTCGAACCTGCAACCTTCCAATTCCCGGCAAGACCCTAGCAAGTCTATTTCACATTTATATGAGGTAGTAACTTAAAGGTGCATTATGCAACTTTTTATGCTTATGGTTGTTTGACCTTGTAGTGACCCAGCGGCTGTATGAGTGTTTAACATAGCGCCTTTACTTTCGATCACTCTGGTCTCTACAATGCTCCAGGATCAATTGTTTTGAGATAGGTTCCGTCAGCAATGAAAACCTTCCAAACAACTGATCCAAAAGGATTCTCAATGGGGTTGGGTCCAGTCCATGTGAGAACGTGATGTCTCGTGCTCCCTAAACCACTCTTACACAATGTGAGCCTGGTGAATCCTGGCATTGTCCTCTTGGAATATACCCATGTAATCAGGGTAGAATAACCTGGTTCAAGATGTTCTGGTCATCTCTTTCATTAAGCACATAGTATTACTGAACCTAGACCTGAGCAACTGCAGCAAACCTAGATCAGAACAGTTAGTTAAATCCAGGTGGCGACCTTTTTTGGTCAGGCAGTGTAGTAGTCTACTAATAATTACTAACTTCAGTTTACTTTAGATTTTCCATGTTGAGTTTTTCTCTCAAAACATCCTCGTCATTCTAGCAAGAGGTGAGAAAGGCCCCCAGCCCCTGTGCACAACAACATTCTGTAAAACAGTGATTATGAGTTTCCACTTTGTAATGTGTAGAGAGTGTGTAGTTCCAGCTGCTGGGGAAAGCTGTACGGATAAGGCCATATCGGGCAGTGGGTGGGCGTTCCATGCGCAAAAGGAGTATTCATCTCAAACTCCCACTAACCTCTAAGGAATTTAGATGTTTGTTTTGTTTTCATTTTCTGATGCCTTAAAATGTGAAAGTGGATGAGGGTGGAGAACCAGGTGTGAGCCCATTATTCTGAAAGTACAAAGAATGGAAACTATGCATTTCAATGGAAAAAAGGCTTGCCCAAACATAAGGTCGCACATACCTGGGATGCAAGCTTTTTTTTTTTTTTTTTGAGAAATCAGCATAAAACAATACATTTTGGAGTTGGACTCTTAACTTTCTTATCTTTAACCTGTAAAAAAATATACAATATACATTATATAATGTTTAATAAATTAATAAAGGAATTGTAACTTCATAGACTATTTTGTCAAAATATTTTCCCCCAAACTGTGAAACACATCTCCACTTAAAGCAGTGGTTCCCAAAGTGGGGATCACGGGACGCTGAAGTATGGGCCGCAAGATGAATTTGAGACAATATTTTTGCATTTCTGACATTGAATTTGACTCATTTTAGAATGAACACAGCATATTTTAGTGGAATTAAGCCAAATATCAAAATACAGTATAAATACCAATTACATTATACAGGAGGAGTTGCTGGTTGAGTGTTTTTGGGGCTCGTGGCTTGAAATTATTGGCAGCCCCTGACACTGTTGTTCTGTGTCAATATAGCCCTTATAGTCTTATAGTTTTAAAGTTTTATAGTTTATAATTCATCTAAGTTATGTGATATATTGTTTTATGTTGCACGATTGATTCCTAGTTGTGAACCTGTTCACTAACAATGGCCAATAAAAACAATTCTGATTCTAAAGTACCACATATACTGTACATTATATTCATATTGAACATATTGAAAACTCTTTGTAATGCAATTCATATAATACTGAGTAATATAGAATCGCCCATTAACTGACCTGAAACTTTCACACGCTCTTGCCAACTAATGAAAAACCTCAGGGTAAATTGCCTTTTTTTTTTTTACCACATGCTGTGCTTCTTTAAAGTGGGCTTCTATAAACAACTCATCATTAGCCAGAGCCATGATGTGGAGTGGGTCTGCAGCTATGACCACAATAAAACCAGGGTCACTTTCATTAAATTCTATACTTGTTCTCACCACTTAAACTGTGGGAAAATCTATAAGTGGGCACATCGCTCCGAATGACTTTACACTACAGCTGCGTTTGCCACTTAATGTTTTCTGCAGGAGTTTTAAATGTTACCCACTTCAAAATACAATGCTCTTCTCATGGGGAACAGGAGCTAATTGCGCAAAGTGCTTTGAATCCGAAACACAGGGACAAAAACTGCATTCACTTAACCGTGTGACTATGCTGTCTGCATAGAGGACTAGAAATAAGCCAGACTGAAAAGATGATTGATGATTCAACTAGCACACTGCGATGAGAGATGATTTTAGTTGTACTTGGTGCACCATCACTAGAGCGCAGCAAGCCAATTGGTGGTCTGAATTCCATCTGGCTGGATTAGGAGCTGGATGTGCATGTTTGCAAAAGGGTACGCATGAATCCAGATGTCTTGTGTTTTTGTTTGTCAAAAGCACGTGCAGAGATCACGGTGGCGGCTGGTGCCAGTGGAAGGAGATGACAGGACTGTGAGGCTTACTGCACCCACAGACTCCGCTCCATCCAAAACCTCAAATGGCCAAAATAATATCAGGCACTGACTACACATGCAGCTGAATCAATCAGAGAGGAGTTAGGCCAGACCTGGAATCAAATCATGCAAGTGTTTCCAATGATTTCCACGATGCTTAAATCTGAAATTTTATGAAAGCATTTTGCAGTTTTATGTATTTTCCTTCTTTTGTAAATTGCGCTATGGTGAGTAGTTATCAAATAACTGATAACTGAATTTTTCTAAAAGTCTGAAATGGGCCATACTGTTGAGCCTAGGGCTGAAACAACTAATCGATTAATCGACGACTAATCGATTATTGAAATAGTCGACAACTATTTTAGTAATTGATTAATCGTTTTCTGGTTCACACAGACTCAAATAGAGCAAAAATGACACGAAAATGTAGTATTTTTGATGAAAACCTACTTTGTTTTTATAGTTAGGGTCTGTAGTGTTTTGTACATTGTAAATTTAATGAATATCCGTCTGTGTCTCATCCAATCAGAAAGCAGAATTAGCACAAAGAGCCTCTAACAAACATTTACTTTAAGTTTACGCCATCAATACGTCCTCAAGTGGTGCCACTTTAGCTTTTTGTGATTAAAAAAAATAATATTTCTACACAATTCACAGCCAAGCGATTACTCGATTAATCGTAAAAATAATCGATAGATTAATCGATTACAAAATAATCGTTAGTTGCAGCTCTAGTTGAATCCATTAACATAACCATAAAGAGGAAGTGTCTCATGATTGCTTCATTTTTATTTTTGGAAAAACAGCCCTAGAGCTGGTCTGGGGATGAGCGGAAAGATTTTGGAGCTTTGAACTACAGTATATAGTATGTGCTTTCATTAATCACATCTTTTCCCAGACAGGTTTCAACAACCATGACAATACACATTGCTACACGTCAAATCAATTGTCAATCTCTGCTTAAATTATCGTTATAAGCACGATTACAAGCAACAAAATTGCATGAATGGTCAGCTGGAGGGTTAATCCTCTTGAGCCACAAGCCACAACTCTGGACCTTCTAACTGGCATGACTTTAATGGAATAGGTCAAACCTGCAGAGACAATGGTCTATAGTAGTTATTAGTAATTCAGAAGTACTATCTACAACATCCAACCAAATGGGAAACAGCAACCTGAGAGCTAGCCAACTGTATCCCCTGGGTTAGTGCTGACCAGGTCTATGAGACTAGTTTGCTATGCAGAAATAGAGACTGCAGACATAATTATATAATAACCCAAACAAGGCTAGAACATGTGCGCAGCCAAATGCCAGCTATTACTATAAACTTACCCTGTGGAGCTGGACTTGGGGCATAATGGTTTTATAACTGTCCTATTCACGTATTGTTTTAAAATTGGTAAGTGGGATATGTGGAACAAGTAGAGCCGTAACATTCCTACATTGACTCTGAGATACACACTTAGCGCACGTACTGCCATGAAAACCTTCTATCCAAGCGTCTGCCAGTAATGATCATTCCCTGGCAATGAGAGTGAGTATATGTCGCTAACCAGCTGCAGTCACACGGCTCTCACATCTGCTTCTTATATTATGTACTTGGTACACTCTGAGACACATTCCCCTTCGATCCCCTATAATTTGTTGTACACCTTTCCCATCCCATGACTCGTGTCTATTTGCTGGGCTGTGAATGGGATATGGTACACTTATTTTCAGTAAGATCTACTGACAGATCACGTACTTGGTCTACAGTCTCAGCATTTAATCATTATCATGTCACATTACCCTAGCTACAGGAACATATACATGACACTGAGACATTGCCATAGGGAACATAGACAGATAATATGATCAAAAATAGCCAGCTGTTCCCTGGCTGGGACTTGTAAAAGTCATAATAGATTAATACACAATCCATTTTTGTGGGATTCATAAGCAGAGAACTGCCTTTAATAAGACAGGATGTCAAAGTGTAGTTCATGCTTGAGATATCCAGCACATCAGCAGAGCCACAGTGAGGCAACATAAAAGTGGAAAAAAACATATTTGAAACTAGATTGGGGTCTGTTAAACTGTTAAATCCCTTTGCTTAATCTAATATGACATGTTAAGATCACATCTTCATGTTTTTAATGCTATTATGCAAATGAAGGACAATGAAATAGTAAAACGTCAAAACACTCAGGAGCACACTTTGAACAGGTACCTATGAGTGTTTTATGCACAATCCTGTTCAGGCTAAATGTACACTCCAAATAATTCTAGGTTTAAAAAAGCTGCTTACAATACATAGTGTAAGTGTTTGCCACAAGATGTCCTAATGGGGACATGCAGGAACTAGTTTAACAAGAGTGCCATCCTGTGGCAAAGTTAAACATCTCTAAAAACATGAACATAAACACCAAGAGCTGTCCAGACTAAATAACAGAGGATATTATATATACAGTTGTGCTCCAAAGTTTACATACCCTTGCAGAATGTCTGATTTCTTTTTTTTTACTTACTATTATTCAAAGAAAATGAAAGATAACACAAAACGTTTTTTTTTCACTCATAGTTAGTGGTTGTGTGAAGCAATTTGTGGTGAAAAAAATGAGTTTGCCCTTTTTAAATCATAATGGAAAAAAGAAAGTACCAAAAATTAACCTGATCAAAAGTTTATGATCAAGAGAAATGGGCTGCTTTACCATTAGATTACATACAGAACCTTCTTCACAACTACCACAAAAGATTCAGCTGTCATTGATGTTAAAGGGGGCAATACACAGTATTAAGAACTGGGGTATGTAAACGTTTGATCAGGGTCAATTTGGTACTTCCTTTTTTCATTATGATTAAAAAAAAAAAGCAAACTCAGTTTTTTCACCATAGATGGCTTCACACAACCACTAACTGAAAAAAAAATGTTTTGTGTTATCTTTCATATTCTTTGAAAAATTGTCAAAAAATTGTTAAATATTCTTCCAGGGTATGTAAACTTTTGAGCCCAACTGTATATAATATTACTCACATCTGGTCTTAAAAGCCAAATGCAGAATTTCCAGTTGTTTACAGAGTGAACTGTACTGCTATTTTCAGTGTACCCAAGAAAATGAATAGGATTTTGTAAGCAGTTGCTTTTTACCCAGCTGTGTTTACTTACTTTGAATAGAAGAAGGTTGAATTTTCTTTGCTTTTGGAGAAGGTGCAGGGTAGAAGCCTAAGGGTGATGTTCATTTTTCTAGCATTGGACATAAAGCATTTTGCCTAAACAAAACAGCAGAAATTAAGTGAGAATACAGAAGATATTCAAAAAATAATTACAGAAAATAAACTAGAAGATTTCTAATACCCAAATATTGACCTGTTTCAGTACTTACAATACACAAATCGCAGAACATGTGCAGAGAATACATAAATGTCAGTTTAAGAGATTGAGCCTGTAGACTGAAGAGGGCGTAATATCTAAACTTGCTTGTATCTGACGAAATAAAACATTTTGCTGTTCATCAAATCATCACATTTGCTCTGGTTGTGCTTATGCTATGTATTGGCCATACACAGGGCCACTGCAAGCCATTTTGGTGCCCTAAGCAGAAATGTTTGATGATGATTGAAATTGTAGGAATGTTCATGTTATTTATGTTTTGTCTGTCAATTATAACCCTTACTTAATCATAAAACCTAGTAATTCCTCCAAGTACTTCTATAATTTTGCTTTTACCTGAGTAGAATTGCTTTAAAGTGATGATACATTACTCGAGTACATATTTTGGCAACTCTACCAGCCTGAATAGAAGAGATCGCCTGTCGACCCTGTACCTACTTTCATTGTGACATGGGGAACCTTGATGAAAGCGTCTCTATTTGCTCCATCAGAAAACCGCCCAGTGTCTTCCAGGAACCTGTAGTCTGTGTTACAGAAACATGAAAATGTATAGCGTGACATTAGCTTCCCATGCTTGAGGACAGGAATGTTAAGTTTTTCCTCACCATTGAGAAGAGTCATTTCATCAAATTGTGAGAGAGCAACAAAGGCTGTTTTGTCCCGAACTCCACTGCAGTCACTATCTTCCTTGTGCTTTTTCACACAAAGCAAACTGCAGAGGGAGAAGGATCAGCTTAAATGGTGTAATAATCCAATGTAATGCACTAATCAGGATTTTTTTAAATGCTGTACATTGAGGTTTCATGTTGTACAACTTGAAGTAATGAGTGTGTTTATGTACTGATTTATGAGCGTACAAAAGGCCTTAAAGAGATATTTCAGGATTCTTGACATAGGGCCTCATTTCCTAGTTATCCAGAGTGTTGTTGATTTCTGGAGATTATTCTTGTTTTTTTTAATTCATGCACCCCTTATATTTGAAGAGTTTAGTGGTGCTAGGCTAGTGTATTTCAATGGTAACTAGTAAACCTCTTCAAAATCATTGGGTAGTCCTCCAAACATTGCCATATCTGATGTGTAGAAAGCTCAAGAAACAAACTACTGTAGATCAGGTAACCTAGCAGATCACTCCGCCGCTGCGTAGCTTACAACCAGGAAGCTGATGCTGCTCAAATATAAGTTCTTTTAAATGCAAAATGGTTATATTAAAACATATATATATTCAGTCAACACAGACATATCGGTAGCCTGGTGTTATAAGTGATTTGCCTCAGGTGCACTGTGCTTGGGTCAGACTGTTTTTATGTAGGCTACTAGTTACCATAGACATGCACTAGCCTAGCACCACTAATCTCTTCAAATATAAGGACAGCATTAGCCTGGTTTTACCATACCCTCGTACTCATTTCGTTTGAAAAGATAATTGACCGGAGTTTACGGATGGCTAAGGCCAGGCTAGGACTGCATGAATTAAAAAATATACATATCTCCAGAAATCAACAACACTCTAGATAACTAGAAAATGAGGTCCTATGTCAAAAATCCTGAAATATCCCTTTAAGAAGGGAAAGGGGAGTAAAGTTGTTTGATCATTACATGATAATAAATATTGGTTATAATCTTCAATTGGTTAAAATGATAAGACACGAGAACAATCTCTCTAATGTCTCATTTATATGTCAACTTGTGTCATATGCGGTCTACGAATTTACTCACAGTGGGAAGGGTAACAAATAGTGTAAGCGTAATTATGTAGACGTAAAAAGCATTCACAGAGCAGCCACGAGTCAACTATAAAGGGATGATTACTCGAAGATGCTTGAAAATCAAAACAACCTTTCACTAAGGAACAACATTATGATGTGTATGAATGCTGTGGAGTGGCACAGAAATGAAGACAAAATACAGTACTGACGATACCGCACGATCACATGCTCACCTGCAGGACTGTATCAGGCATCGTGGACACGTGTACCTGGCCTCTTCAAATCCACAAACCGCACAACTGCAGCGAGAGATCGCGAGGTTTGGAAAGCAAAAACATAACAAAAAAAGGGATAAGCCAATGTACATGTTGTCTGACCCTTTCTGAAATAAGCGTCGAAATAAGTCTATGTAAACGTCTATGACAAACTTTACAGTGAAATACTTACGTAGACAAAGAAATTTTCCTTTTGGTCCCTTTTATCTCCCCATCACGGCTGTTTTCTTCCACTTCACTTTCCATACTTGGCATTTTGACTGTTTTAAGTAAACGCACAGAGTTCGTTTCTTCGTGAACGCACGCCATGGTCAGCATCAAAACAAACTCTCTTCCGGTTCTGGTTTAACACGTGTGAAGGATTTCCGGTCTAATGTTAGGTCATTAGCGCCCCCTTCTGACGGGTTATATTTTACAAGCAATTTCATTTCTCAAATCTCGTCTATGTGAACTTCATTATGCTGCCTGCCTTGTGTGAAAAGGATTATGTTACATTTTCATTGCAAAGCACATCCAACATGTTTTCACCTAGTTGTGTGTGTGTGTGTGTGTGTGTGTGTGTGTGTGTGTGTGTGTGTGTGTGTGTGTGTGTGTGTGTGTTCTTTTTTTTAAATCAACCTTATTACTACTGCTGTTACATGTTCTACTATGGCAACCATGTAATGAGAACAACATTTAGATACATGACAAATGCTCTTTGAACTCCATGTCAAAATGTTTATTTACATATTCACCATCAATTTAATTATCCACAGATTGACATAATCACACTTTGTCTGAAATAATATAATTTAATAATAACAATATTACATTTTTGGAGGGAGTCTGACTCTGGCTAATGGCTATGCCAGTTAAAAAATAAACTAAAAGACCAGGATGAACTAACAGATGCCAACACTTAGGCACGCCCATGTACAGGTATTGTATAAATAATCATTTTGAGTTGAAGCTGATCCAATATTTCCCCTTAGCGTTTAAATTATCATGTGACAGTAATGTGAAAACAACCAACCTGATATAAATAACCTACAGTAAGTGAACAAGATATACACAGAGATGTAGAAATCACTGATGTCTGTTTGCTTTTTCAGCACCAATGGTAGAATTGCCCTGAAGAATCTACCACATTGTTATAAACGCTACAAAAATAGTGTATAAAAAAACTGTTCATAAATTAGAAATAATCAAAGTAAGTACTTGTACAACGTAACACTCAATGTAACTGGTACAAACAACACATCAACAACGACACATTAGTCTAAAGAGCAGGTAGAGGTAGAGCACCATCGGTAAAGATGAACAGGTCCAAAAAGGCCTGTCTTTAACTGCTTTAATGTTAAATAACGGAGCTAAATGTCGTACGCCATAGCATTCAAAATGTTGAGTATCATCTTTGATTTAGTCGGATACACAGCCACTTCTAGATCACTAACACAAAGGTTACATGGAATATGACAAAAGTGTACATGTGTTTAGGTAATTAAAAAAATCACCTTCACCTTTAATGAGAAACTTGAATTACTTTAGTCCCACATTATACACATGTACACAATTATTGCACTCAATTTTAGTTAGACAGTGCTCTTATTGAATGGGTTGACATGCTCCTTCGCCATGTTTGCCCATGCACATCTTATGGCCAAGACGGGTAGTGATGAAGTGAAATTAACAAAGCATTTAATGCCCGGTCCTGTGGTCATGGATAGCAATGGGTCCGTAACACTGTCCCGACCTCCATGCATTACTGTTTGTTTGTATTTTTAGACACTTTGGCTAAAAAAAAAGTCAACTTGGCAGATGAGATGAGCTTCAGGCATGATTGTTCGTTTTCATCTCAGTTTTCCTGCAGTATCTTCACTTCTTCACAACCAAACAATATTGCTTGATTTACATCTAATTTCGAAATCCAAGTACAAAGACCTGCCTATAGAAAGCAAACTGGACCATTTTCAATTTCTTGCTGGCTGTTGAGTGATGTGGAATATTCCAAGATGTCTACTATCGGTAGTTGACGACTGTCCTGAGTATTAAAGATGAAGTGAGACTGGTGACAGCTGCCATGTTGGATCTGTGTGTTTGAAAAAGAAAAAACGAGGGGTTTACTATCAAATCAGGAGGTTAAATTGAGTTAATTATTTGTTCTGTTACACACCTTTTGTTCATCTTGAATTACTTTCGGTTCAAGTAGTGTGTCTTTTTCAAACAATTTTTTGTTCCAGCCACGAAACCTAACTTTAGTAAAGTTGTTGTGTACAGAGTCATCGGAGTCCTTGTCAAGTGTGCCATGAGGATATTTGAGGCAGTGGAGCATAATGCTTTGGCTGGCTTCAGTGCTCAGTAGATGGAGAAATTTCATTTGGACATCCCCAACGCCAAAAGACATCTGTTGGGAATGTAAAGAGCACTGTAGTACTTAGTCTGCACTAATACCCCTAACAGAGAGATAGACTGACTGTGTTGAACATTAAAGCCTGTCAAACGTCTTGTAATGGAAATTAGGATTTGAAAAGATGGTATATTGCAGCCTGTGGGCTGCTCATTTCGTGACGGCATATTTAGTTACATATGTGAATTTAACTAAATGAAACACATGAACCTAAAATCTTTTAGTACACAGACAATACCCTGCGTAAACACTATATACAATTATATAAATAATAAATCAATTACACTGACAACATTTCAAATAAATATTTTTTTCTAAAATGAATTATGTTGCATAGTGTGTATATCAAATATTAATACTATCTATATCAAGGAACAAAATAAATGTAATGTTGTGGTGACAGTCTGTAAGTTTAAATGTTTTACAAATGTAATAGATTGCTTATAACTGAGCGCCTGGGCCTGCAATTTGATGTAATGTAAGTAATACTAGATAGTAATGGGGGGCTTGATTGTTTTCTTTCACTATCTCTCTCACCTCACTTTGCAATGTTACAGACCATCACCTAAAATGAATACCTTCTTTGGGTCCAGAGGATGTAAACATGTTTGCCCGCCCGCGGTAAAGTTACAGAAAACTTTGAAAGCATCAGTGGTACAGCCTAGATTAGGGTCAATCCAAAACCAATCTGCAAATATGAGATATTGTGCATTAGACCAATGTTTAACCCACAGACAGCAGAATATTACTTTTTACCATCTTTGAGTTTGTGTTGGCAGTCCAGCAGGTCTTTGCAAATGCGGGCTGGGTTTTCCCGTGTTCCTAGAGGCTTCTTGATTCTCTCAATCACAGTGGTGAGATACTGCAATGTGTTGAGGATTTCTGAGTTTTGTTCAACCAGACTCATTTCAGTGTTTTGGAAAGTCTGGGATTGAAACAGTCAGAAAAATATAAGTAATCAAACATCTCAGGAGCAATATGGTTCAGGGTCTGCACTGTGTCACTTACCTCTGTTCTGTAAGTAATGTCCACTAACCCAAAGTCTGCAGAGTCTTCATATATTTGTATCTGTGGGTGGAACACAGAAGCCTTGCAATGTTTAGCTGATAATCTAATAGAAACATTTGATCTATGTCTACATCTTCCAAGTGCTTACATAAAAAGAACAGTAAACACGGTGGAATGTTTTGAGTGTAAGCAGTATAACAGAAAACTAAGCAAACGTCTAAATTCTTGAAATAGGTTGGGGAAGAATAACATTCTGCAATAATTCTGTATCCGTTTTACATATCACTATTCTGGAAACTTCAAGACATTGCATTATTCATTCACTCCACACTCAGTGATGGTAAGCTACAATTATAGCCACAGCTCCTCTGAGGTAGACAGAGCTAGGCTGCCAATCTGCGCCATCGACCCCTTCGACCACCACCAACCACTCACTCACACACCCCATTCATAAAAGCACGGTGGGTGGAATATCTTGCTCCAGGACACAACAACAGTCTGCATTGCATGAGCCGGGATTCCTCATTCGACCATTAACAATAGTCACATTCAGTGGTGGTAAGCTACTTCTGTTGCCATAGCTGCCCTGTGCCTGACTGATGGAAATGTGTGTGTTGCCTGCACAAAGAGTCTCTCTGATTTTCATCCACACAGGTGCCTTACTCAAAGATAACCTCCTGGTTATAGTATGACCACATGGATATCTGAGTCACTGTTGCCCCAGTAATACTGCTGCCATGTTTAGCTGCTGAAAGTACATGGAACACTGCACTAACTTCAGCATTTGAATCTGAGCTGTCCAGTCTAATAAAGCGAATGGGTCAAAAAATCCCCCAAAAAGTAGAGCCCTGTACTTACGGATGGACCTGGGGCACCAGGGGGTCCCTGATATTAGAAAGACAAAGTCAAACAAACTTGCATGACTTACAAAGGAGTATTCCATGCAGGAATAAATGTGGCACTTACTCTAGGGCCTGCATTGCCTTGGGGCCCTTGAGGACCCTGAAAGAAAGAAACAAAAGTTGACAGCAATAATCAACAAATGCCTTGCAATTTAGAGTTTGTCATTTTGTTGTACTGTTCGCCACTCCAGAGGGTTAGGGTTAGATACACTGTGATACCGTGAGATCCATAATATCGAGACAATACAGAACCATCTGATTTGGACATTACATTTTTTCCTTGAGGTCTTAACTCCCATAAAAAAGAACATCCTGTAATATATTTATTCACACAACGGAGCCTGTGCAAGTCATTAGAGTTAATGTCTATTTCTCACAGCTCTGAGCGTCAGCTCTATACAATCACATGTACTTACCATTTCACCATCGCTTCCTTTTGGACCCCTTGACCCCTACACGAAAGAAAATAAGAATTCATAAGTAAAATCATAAATGGCCTGTAAATAAATTCATCCTGGTCATTACGTCTGTTGTAAAGAACGACACAAGAATGATCAAATTGCAGCAGTAACGATAATAAAATAGGTACACATTCATAATCAAACATACTGGTTGTCCTATTGGGCCAATCATTCCCTCGGGGCCCACTGGTCCAGAGAATCCCTAAAAAGAGAAAAATATGTGCTTTATTATCACATGTCTTAACTCATAGTCATTTTTAGCAACCATACTTACCAACGTACCCACTGGGCCTTTAGGACCAGGGATGCCTTTCAGTCCCAAGTCTCCAATCGGTCCCTGTGAGAAGGTCAAGTTTTGTTTTATTATTTCTAATGTCATACAGTATCTCTTCAACTCAATTGTCAATAAAACCGTCACCTTTGGTCCTGGGAAGCCCTGCAAACCAACCAGCCCCACATGTCCAGATTCACCCTAAACAATAAAGAGCAACATTTCATCACACTAGTGTTAGACAATAAAATAAAATTGTGATTTATAATTTTGGGCTATGCTCTATGATTGTACACATAGAGAATAAATTCCAATCCAAGTCCACTGAATCAGGGCCTTCATTGGGGCTGCTGTCGGGATGGAGACACTGGGATAGGGGTCAGGTGTGTGTCCTCCAGGGGTGGCTGACAGTGTGTTTGTACAGCCTTCATCCATATCCTCCAGACAGTTCCACTTGCAGGCCAGCATCTTTGGCTTGGCACAGCAACTCATTCAAGCGTAAGTAGATATGACCCAGGAGCTATAGTCCGGTCTCTGTTTCACCAGCATCAATGGTGATAACGAGACAAGAAAAAGGGGGAGTGTTTCTTCTGTCCCCTTCTTTGAGGAGTTGCATAAGTGAAGTGGAGTACCTTGTTTTTCAAGTCTCTGGAGAGCAAGGGACTTGCATAACCTGCTGTTTCTAGGATATGTTTCCATTCTGGGCTAAGAAAAAGTGTTATTTTGCTCAAGCTTAAAAATGTCTGTCACATAAATTTCTGCCCCACCGCAGACTGGCAACTCAAGACCTGCAGTTAAATTTAGAGGGCTTTGAAAGACTTTTTTAAAGCCCACAACGCCAAGAGAAACAGTCAGAGGGATGGAATCAATTTAGATTAAGAGGTGGACCTAATCCAAAGATGACTGTGACAAGTCACATTGTAGTGTTTTGTTTTAAAATAAAGAGTATCACTAAAATAAAAAGTTTCACTTAAACATTAGGTATTACTAAACATTTAATAATAATAAGACTCACTGGTTGTCCTTTAGGTCCAGGGTCTCCTCTCCTGCCCTGGTCACCTGTAGCGCCCTCCAGACCTTTAATCCCTGGCACCCCTCTGTCTCCTGGAAGGCCTGACTCTCCCTGAACAACATCATTCAGGTACAATGTAATAAGAAATCTTTTTTTTTTAAATCTTTTTACTTTTTTACATTTTTAGACTCAAACCTCATAGTTGATGTACTTAGATACTGCTTCTCACCTTTAGGCCGGCCAGGCCTCTTTCTCCTGGAAGACCAGGAGCCCCAACATCTCCTCTCAGACCTGGACGTCCCGGTGGTCCCTCTAGTCCAACCAAGCCTCTCTGACCCTGGGTATATTTACAATTTTGGTACAATACACATAGAGAAAAAAACTCTGGAAACAGCTTTATGTTTTGCATATGAAAACTGAAAGTATTTTATCTGCACTCTTGCCTTTTACTGTAATTGATTAACTTTATGTTGATGTTTTATTGATTGATTTTATCTGTTTTCTTGTGATTTTTCTGCAACTGTGAAGCACTTTGAATTGCCTTGTGTATGAATTGTGCTCTACAAATAAACTTGCCTTGCCTTGCCTTGTGTCAAGCATTGCCATTTTTGTAACAAGCATAAACCTAAACTGGTTGTCTTAACTTCTCTTAACAAAGGATGCTCCAATTCTGCAGTCACCTCTACACCCAGTGTTCACTTTTCTGATTGAGTTCAAGTGAGTTCGGAGGCACTGCCTTCAAAGGCAAGGCAAGGTATCTAGACTTGGGGAAACAGCCTGTGTGTGGGGGTTCCGTCATCTCTTCAGGACCCCCAAAAGCACTGATGAACATGAAATACAATGTGCTTGACGAAGATCATCGAGGGGACCAACGACCAAGGATCTGAATTTTATGGTCAGAAAGGTAGAGTAGTATAGGAACTGCTGGAAATGGGTTGGTTGAGGCATGGCTCTGCTCCTGAACCTAGTCAGTAAAATACTAACTCCATAGAGGGTTAGGGTTCTTGGTTATGTCCCGACATACAGCGAGCACACTTACACCACAGACCACAGCAGCTTCCCACTCCATCGGCAGACAAGGGCATCTGATATTAAAATGACTTTGAGAGGAGCCCTGCCTGACATAAGTGCTCTTCAATTACAGTGTGAAATATAGGTTAAACACTTGATCATGTCCTCTAAGCTACCACCAATAATACGCCTGACACACTTGGACATTTACTTTAGTCTAGACTATAATGATGGACTTTCATTTCAGATAATGTTCATGAAATGTGAGTGTGAATTTACACAGTCGGGAGTGCTTTGTAGTTTGGTTACGTATGTTTAAAGGAACGCTTAATGTACTGTAACTGAACTGTCTGGTGCACTCATCTGTGACCCATATTGCTTGCCTGGCCAGCCAGACGCTTCTCCTTTCTGTTCAAAAGAAGAACTGTCTGGGCAGCTGCTCGCAGCCAATCATTTCCCGATTTTACCACTATCGGACCACTCACGGACCGAGAGGCCAGAGTTCATCGCACCAAGAGATGGAAGGTGTTATTACAAAACATTAGAGTTGCCGTGCACGGCTACTCACAGTTTTTATCTTTAAAATAAGAAACAGCGTTGTACTGGCAGACATGCTATCTCTTCCTTATTTAATGTTTACTGAAAAGGCTTCCTGCAGCTTGTTCCTGCGTCATATTCGGCGTTTCTCTAATTGGTCGATGTGGTCTGTCAATCACGCCCACCGGGAAATCACTGAGATCACGCTCACTCCCAGACTACATAGCTTTGAAAAAGCATGTAGTTTGGCTGGCCATATCTAATATCTGAAAAAAAATTTTTATGAGATTAAATGTAAAGCCAATATAAGGACTTTACACGGCTGAATTACTTATTTCAAAAGACTTAATTCAATTCAAACAAAGAACATTACACAAAACATAAAATTGGAAAAGGAAATATTTCTCTGAAGTTAAACATTGAGTGCTGCTGTTTTTTACCTGGACTTTTTGATCCTCAGTTCTCAAATACTATCATTTGGTGTCATTATGTTATGTATTTCATCATGGACAGACAAATAGGGAGTAAAGTACCCGTCTTCCTGCATTTCCTAGTAGTCCAGGAAGACCAATCTCTCCAGGGGCCCCATCCAGACCTGGGTATCCTTTCATCCCAGTGACTCCAGGTAAACCAGTTTGTCCCTGAAAAATGTACAGAAGAATACTAATTCTTTGCAGTGTGTACAGTTTTTTGTTTCTCAAAACTGTTGGAAAAGAATAGAGTAATGTATCTGCATTCTTCTCGTGATAATTCTACAACTTTAATTTATCCATAAATATTTCATAGGTGTGGCTAAACATTTCCCTTGGTCACATCAACCTGTGCAGCCTTTGATGCTGTAAAATATCAGATGACAGTACAATGACTCTTTATTGGGTTTGTGGAGCAGAGAGGGCTCCAGGATGTTGAACTGAATCTGTTGACACTGTCATTGATATACAGTATAACAGATTATCTAGAATTTTCCCATGTATTCTTTGTTCAGCTCATTTAACTACATGAGGCCAGTGCTTACTTGAGCCAAGCCTGTGCACATGTGAACATGTTAAAACGATACCATAATAGTCACATATTGTATAATACTCCCACAATGAACACATTATGGTCAGGTGACACTCACTTCCACACCAGGGGCTCCAGTCAGGCCTCGTGCTCCCTTCTTTCCTGCAGGGCCCTGTGAAAATGCAAATAGTTTTGTGTATTAGTTCATTTGTATATTGGTCTCACTGGTGGACTAGTACTCTAACCTTTGCCCATATATTTACAGTGGTATGCGAAGGTTTAGACACCAGTGGTTGTGAGTTATTGTGAACAGTGAAGCAAGGGGAAGAGGAAATTATCTCCAAATGTTTTACTTTAATTTTACTTTTTTAAATTTTCAAAATAAAAGAAAATGTAAAAAAAAAAAAAGGCCACATCAAACGTTTGGGCACCCAGCATAGTTATTACTTAGTAGGCAAGATTCTTTCAATTCTAGTTTCATGTATTTTCATGTAAATCCACAGATGTTCAATCATGTTTGGGTCAGGAGAGTGTGAAGGCCATGGCAAAACCTTCAGCCTGCGCCTCTTGAGGTAATTCATTGTGGATTTTGAGATGCTTTTATAGGATCATAATCCATTTGTAGAGGCCACCATCTTTTTAACTTCAGCTTCATTCTCAGATAGTGTTACTTTAGCAGTCAGAATTTGTTTGAATTTAATTGAATCTGTTCTTCTCTCAACCTGAAATGTTCAATGAGCCAATGACTATTTATGAATACTAATTAACAACACTGCAACAACGGAAAAAACACAGTTATGCTGCAACAGGCTGCATTTTCTCAGATAAAATATTGAATTGGTTTAGTGCTTTGTTGTTGCTATGTTGTGATTTGCTGTAATTGGCTAGAATGGGCGCATTAACCCAATCAGCAGCAAATATCTGCCCAAAAGTCCATCCTCTTCACGAACGATTTAAACTGGAGCCTTTCCAGACATTACTGCACAAATGACATTTTCACTGTAATATCAGTCTGGCAGGTTGCTACTTACTGTAATACAATCCATCAGAAACCTGTATGAAAACATAAGTAAGGAAATGAACTGTGGTGACTTACTGGAATTCCTATCTCTCCTTTTAGACCTGGTTCTCCCGGGAGGCCAGAGGATCCCTATGCAACATGGCAAAATATTTACATAAACAATATGTTACACCGTGTAAATGGAGGCTTGTTATAACTTACTGGTGGTCCAGGTGGCCCAATAGCTCCACGAGGCCCAACAACACCAACATGGCCCTCAAATAGACAAAACAATTACAAAAAAGTAACTATATATTATTGGTATGTTTTTTTTATGTGGGTAAAATATGATTAACACTCTTTTCTCTCTTAACCTCCTATTCATCACCATCATCAGAAGTGTACTTCTCCCCAACAGTGCATACTTTAGGGACTTGAAAGCACTTTTCAATATCCCTCCATTAAAAGTACTCAGTGTGTGACAGGTCTAAACATACAATAAAGTCTACCTGATATCCTTCATCTCCTGGCTCACCACGATCTCCACGCTCCCCAGGAGGCCCCTGTACAGAAGTAAGAATGCACAAACATGAAGGACAGATAACCTTCATGCCTTACAAGTGAACAAGTAAACGTCTGACCAATTTTTTTTTTAGATTTGGCTTACTTTATACTTAACAACCACTCAACCCAACAATATTCTCCCAGAGGGAAATTTGGTTTGCATGAGGTGGTACAAACAGGCAATACAATAGATAATAGATAAGGGTCCAGTGGAAAACAGCTCAAAGAAAGAAGGCTCAATCAACGTCATTTCATATAAAACCATTTCCAATAAATTGAAAAGAGAGAACAGTCAACAAAGTGCACACAGTAAAAAGCAGTCAGCCACAGTTCAAATTAATGTAATCAAAATTTTAGTCTCATGTCAATGATGGTTCACCTACTGGTTCACCTATGGTGCCTGGTGGTCCGGGGTTTTTATTGTCCTCTCCTGGGTATCCCTAAAAAGGCAGATAGAAAAATTTATATATTTCCAAAAAACATAAAGTATGACTTATTATTTTTTAATAAGCAATTATAATACCTTTTCACCTTTAGGTCCTGGTTGTCCAATGGATCCAGGTTTTCCAATTGAGCCCTTTACAATAAAGAATGTAATTCATTCCACTTATATGATACAACATGTTCCCGTTACAAAGATATATATTCATTTTGACATCTGTCAGCTTATTAAGCAGTGTTTAATGCAAATAGAACTTTCCTTTTATTTTCTGCCATCTACAGGTTTTGTTTTGGCTTGATGCCAGAACTCTTTCAACAAGTGTCAGGACTGAACTTTAAGTGTGCTGCTGAAATTATGCAACACAACTCGTAAACTAGGCACAGCTCTACTGACAATAGAAAAGCAAGCTAATATTACACTCTACAGCCTGATGTTACTTAAAGTAAAGTAAAGTGATAAATAGAGAAGCATGAAACTAAAACAGAGAATTAACTAAGCCTTGTCAATATACAGAAATGATCAATTAGACTTTTTTTTCCTAGACCGTATACATGATTATTTTCCTGTGGGATAAAACTGTATTTTGTCCTTCAGTATAGTGTAAAAACAGACATTTGGGAAACAAGACCTTTACGTGCTATGCATCTAATTATAAAGCCATTTTATCTTGTGTAAACTAGCAGGCTAATGGTTGTTGTTTACATTACTGTGACAGTATTGCTCCCTGCAGGTTGTGAAACGTCCTCATAAACTCATTCCAAGGGAGATTTGGGATAAACGTTACGAATGAGTTTGGACCACAGATAATGCTCCTCTTCTGATAAAGAAATCTGATAAAGGGCCATTAAGGTCAAGGTATTGTTTAAGGCTTAATTCTTACAGTGTATCCTGCCAGTCCAGGTTGACCTTCAATGCCCATGGCACCGGGAGGACCCTGAAAAACAGAAAAGTGTAAAGCATATATAAATACACACAGTTAATTCAAGAAGAATTGAGAGCAAGACAGCTGTAGTTAGGATGGATGTGAATGTGTTTAAAGGTGCATTATGCAACTTTTTATAAATTGACCCGGTGGCTGTATGGGTATTTGCATTTGCTCTCCTTCCTGGTGGCCTCTAGGATGCTCTGGGACCAATTTAGTTTCAGGTGCTTTTAGGGTTCTGGTAGGTTTTAGAATGTAGGCGTTACCATGGAGACAAATCCATCAGCAGTGACAACCAGAAACCCTAAAAAACAATTGGTCCTGGGCCTCTTAGAGGACACCGGGATGGGAAGTAAAGGCGCCATGGTAACCACCAATATAGCCGTTGGGTCAATGAAAGGTGAAATACACATTAATATAAACTATTTTCCCCATAAAAAGTTGCATAATGCACTTTTAAGTGTTTTCTTGAGAGCTGATGTAACAAGTTCATTTCTCCATTGTGAGAAATCAGTAAAAGCTTATCTTATCTCATCTTTAACAGCACGAGTGTGAGACAACAGATGCAAAATCGCCAAGGGTTACTATACACAGGTGTAATTACCCTTTTTACACTGTTATGAGTGTTACATAACAAACTTAACATAAAAAAGAGAAGACAACTGAAAGGACACTAACAGGCGTGCCACGGGTTCCTCTGGCCCCTTTCAGCCCGGTTTCACCTGGTTGGCCAAATTCTCCTCGCTCGCCAATTTCTCCTACAACTCCCGGAGGTCCCCTATCTCCCTGGATTGATAAAAAAAACATATAATAATAATTAAAATGTTTGTGATATCTGTTTTCTACTGTCAGGTTACTGACTGACTGACCAAAGAACATTACCTTACCTTTTGCCGGGCCGTCCTCTGTTTCCTGGGGAACCAAATTTACCTTCTGGACCCTTTAATACAAGAGTAGAAGTATGTTGTCATTTTGTCCTTAAAGCTAACAATACTGCTAAAACAAACTAAAATGAAATGATAACGTGTAAGCGTACTTTGTTAATAAAAATAAATAAATAAAGACATATTGGTAAAAAAAAAAAAATATTTAACTAATCACTTTTTCAGTGATCTCAGAATCAGATTATGTCTAACAGAAGGCTGACCCCTAGTGGTAAAAGAATGGCATAAAATCCAAAAAGCAAATAAGAGTAATGACTTTGAGTTTAAAAAAAACACACAAACACAAACACACGCACATAAACTGCTGAACTTTTAAGTAAATGCATTTAAGATGACTTTGATAAATAACAATCATTGTCAAACTACCCCCTAGAGTTAAGTACACTCTCACATAGAGAAGCGTAACTTTCAAATACGTTTCTTGGTTTACAAAATTCAGACACAATAACTCACATGAAACCCTTGTTTTCCAGGCCCACCAGGCAGCCCTGGAGGCCCGGGGTCTCCTTCTTCTCCTTTTTCCCCTGGTTCGCCCATTGGGCCAGTGTCACCAGGCTCTCCCTAAATGCAACAGATAAATTACACTCCTCAACATCAAAGCAGAAACTGACTGAACATTATATTTAAACTGCTCAGTTTCTCCTAAAATATAAGTTAATAGTAATATTGTATCTGTTTACTTTTGGTCCATCATTCCCTTGAGGTCCATCTTCCCCAGGAGGTCCAGGAGGCCCCTGCGGATATAACAAGGGCACGATTCGATAATTAACTCATAACTTCAATGCTGTGTTGTTTAAGTGTAACTATGAACACATCGGAACTTACTCGGATTCCCTCTTGTCCATGCTCCCCCTCAGGTCCAGGTGGCCCAGCATCCCCTGTGAGGATGCAGATACATGAGGCCATGTGTCATGAATACTGTCTCAAGTTTCTCAAAGCCAAGGGCATTTTAGGTACAAGTCTATGGCTGTCCAAGCTCATGTGGAGCAAGAGACTGGATCTGCACATGTCAAAATGTTTCAACTGGTACACTGACCTTTGATCCTGGCTCTCCAGTGGCTCCAAGCTCCCCCTCTGTTCCAGGCGGCCCCTAAAATTATTTACATGATAAATAATCATATTTATCAGAATAAAACGTGAAAACATGAGGACGAATATTACTTCAAGTCCTTGCTCTCCTTCAGGCCCAGGCTCCCCAGGTGGACCTTTGGGTCCCTGTTAAAAACAAATCATACAAAAACACAATTATTCATTAAGGTAGAGGAATGTACAGTAGAATATGTGAGTATACATTATTTGTTAATTCTTTTAATGCATTTTTATAACCATTTGCTTCATGGAGTTTAAAGTTGCATAATCACCATGTACTGCTAAAACATGATTATACTAAGGTCATTATGTTTTCTCTTGTGATGTAGAACAATCAGACTCAGTACAGTGTTGACACATCTAATATCCCATTGGGCTTGAGAAGCTCTAGGCATGATAATACAATACAATACAAATGAAGATACAATGTTCAGGTAATATGTAGCCACTTACTGGTTCACCAAAAGGCCCCTTTTCTCCTGAGCTTCCTGGAAGACCTGGCTTTCCCTAGAAACACACATGTAATAAAGATTATGTACAAGGCCAGGTTTCTCTAGTAATTTTAAAGAAAGATCAAGTTATCATTAATAGTTGAAGACCCCAATTAATGGTGTAATGTTTCATTGATACAATGCAAAGCTTTTGTGCGACTCTGTAAAAAATAATAAACTATCATTTCTAGTGTTTGAATATAAGTTCAGTTGACCACAGCCAACTGAACTTGCACATAACAATGAATAGATTTTAATAATGCGTGACAAAAAATGACTCCGAGCCACTGTGCAATTTAACATCAAAAAGCAGACCATTTAACTTTAAAAATAATACCTACAGGTTTTCCTTGATGGCCTCTTTCACCAGGTGAACCTGCTTTGCCCTTGACACAACAAAATAATAAACAATATTATGCTCATGCTTTGCACAAATAATACCACAAATACAATAATACACTATTTTAACCAAAATATACTTGCCTACAAGTCTGCAACAATGTTTTTAATACATTTTTTTGTAACGACAGACACATAAGGACAAACACTTGTACGTGATGTTTTTATAGTGTTGCCAGACATCTGTAATTGTTTTAGTAACTTGTAAATCGTCAGAAGGAAGCAAAAGCATTTAGAATCATTGTGCTCAGTATCAATATGCATCAACAGACCTGTCATATGTTACCAGTTTGAACTTTGTGAAAAACAGCAAATACTCACAATGAATCCCGGGTCGCCCTTCTTCCCAGTGTCACCCTTTTCACCCTGCGATGGAAGTAAATGACTTCTGTTATGAATGAACAATTAACAGAATATCTATATATATATATATATATATATATATATGTACGAATTTACCTTGGTGCCCTCTGGGCCTATTTCTCCCAAGGGACCATCTGGACCCCGCGGGCCCTGAAAACATGACACAATAACAATAACCCTATTGAGGGACTACATTTGCTTCAAACTACATACAGTATCTCAGAAAGTAGAGCTTCAATAAATGAGTACTTGAATTTCACTGTATTTATAGAACAAAACTAATCTATAGTCACTGTAGATAATGTTTTGGCCCGTACTCCTGCTCATGACAGATCAACCAAACAATCAGCAAAAAACATTATGGCAACGCAAGTACAAATAAATGTTTGAAATAAGACAAAATGGGGGTGGCACAGTTGGTAGAGCGTGATCGGAAGGTCATGGGCTTGAATCCTAGCTCCCGCAAATGCACACTGTCGTTGTGTCCTTGGGCCAGACACTTCACCCTCCTTGCCTCCATTGTCTGCGTACATTGGTGTATGAATGAGAGAGTGAATGGGTGACTGGTTCCTTACTGTAAGGCCTGGGCCTGATAAAGGTAGACAAGCGCTATATGAGTCCATTTACCATTTACCAAAAATCGAATAATTTAAAGAACTCAGAAGTAGAAAAGAAATCAACAGGTGAAGCAATAAACACTGAATAAAGCCCTATGCATTACCCCACAATTAAACTGATGCAATTGGACCTCTATAAAACCCGCAGGATACCAGCTGTCTCCTGCTTTCAAACGTCTGAAAGTTCTTACCAAATTTGTTGCAGAAATTCCCTTAAATGTGTGGCACTTGTAGGTTACTTTACTTTCACTCTCCTGGTCATCCCAAATCGGCTTGATGGGGTTTGCATGATGCATGTTTGGGATTTAATTCTGGAGACTATGGCTGCATCTAAAAAGTGTGAATATGCCTAGGAAGCTTCTCCTCATCGTTGACCTGGACGTCCGTCATTGTCAGCCATGACAAGGATTATCCAAATTGTCCATTGAGTTAGGACGGCGTTTGGAAAGGAGCTGTGATGCTTCCTGTTATAGCTCCTTGAGCATAGGGACCTTGGAATGTTCCTCATCAATCCATTAAGAGCTAAGAACAATCCCACAAGCTATTGACAGTTTTGCTGCATGACATTTCATTCAATAAAAATTTGAGCATAATCCTAAATGTATTAAAGTGTAAAGGAGATCATGCCACTATTAGAGGTTTTAATATAGAAAAACTATGAACTTATGGAAGCTTCACAATCATGTGTTTATACAAACAACAAAACTTAAGTCCACATGGCCAATTTGAATAGCTGTTGCTGTGAAAGAACAGACCTCGCTGTGCCTCTAATGCAGCTGTCCGCAGGTGAACTAAAGGACAGGATTTGTATTGGTGGAATATCTGACCGAACATTTCATTTCTGTGACAGAGGGCTGTGTGCAGCAGAGTTGAGTGTGAAACGTGTTTTGCATCATCATCATTCTGTGTATTCTGTTTCATATCGTGTTGGCAGTGGTTCATGTTAGAAAGTATGGGAACATTTATGAAGGATATTTTATTTCCATTGTAGAAAGATTACCATGAGTGTTTTCATGTTGATACTATATCTGCCAAAGGTGGCTAATTTGATAAGTCAAAGATTAATAATACTTATTGGTTTATAGACTTCATTTTCTCCTGTTTATTGTTTATTTGTTCAATGCTTTCCTTTCAGATTTCAACCTGGCGTTAAACTGCATAATTGTCAAGAAACCTGGAAAATGTGGGGTGACCTGTTGTGCAACTTGAAAGGAGAATTGCAAAGCATTACCCTTCTGCCTTTTGGCCCAGATATGCCAGGACTTCCTCTATGTCCTGGAGGACCCTGAAAGACATCGCACAAAGAGCATAGACAGGCCATAAAACCATGATCATTAAGACACTACTAAATTAAGGCCACTAGAACAAATCACTTTGAGTTTTGGTCAACACTTACAGGCGCACCTTGCTGGCCTATGTCCCCAGGACTTCCGGGTATGCCAAGATAACCCTATTTTAAAAGAGAAAACAGTAAATATCAAAACAAAAACAATATACTGCATAGTATTCTTGATTCTGTGATATACTAGCATATAATAGCAACCACAGTATTTTGTATGTCAAGAAATCTGAGCTGAATTACTGATGTAAATGATAGAGTATGGCCTCAAAGGCTGTATGCTTTGAAAGGTAAGAATGTTTTGAACAACAGAACTTACCCTTGGGCCTTGATCTCCAGATGGTCCAGTTGGACCTGGTGGTCCTCGGTCACCCTGAGTGACACAGAAAGTGTCTCATTTAAACAGTAACCTTAAAGGTCAAGAAGTTAATAAAAAGTGACACAAGTTGACTTCAGTTTTCTCCTAAAATGTCTGTAACAGGAGAAGGTCCAGCACAAGGCTAGAGTCACAGCTGCTATAGCAAAGTTTTAAAGCTCCAAAGGCTGTTAACCCAGTTGGTGGCAAGAGCAGGTGTAAAGGAGTAATCTTGGGTGAGGTATAAAGCACATTATGTTCATTTTAACTAGGGCCCGATCAATATGGATTATTGGGGTTCGATACCGATACCGATATGAAGGCGTTGGCATGGCCGATAGCCGATATATAGGCCTATACTTTAAGTCATTCAATTTGATGATGTAATTTTTTATTATTTTTTATCTATCAAATAGCCTATAGTTGAACATGTATTATTATAGTAAAGGTTTCAATCATAGAATTATAGAAATATTTCTAATAGAGGTCGACTGACCGAAATGCACCTCTGATATTTTTGGCAATAAAAAAAAAATTCTCATCTATAATCCTGTGCATGATGCTTCTAAATGTGTCAGTGTTGAACTGTGACAACAGGGGTACTGTATGGGGTATTGGGCTGATTTATTCAGGACATTCATGTTTAGGAGGTACTTTAGAGGGAGCTTGTCAAAAATCGAGAGGCATCTGGCTGCAGACCAACCCTCTCATGTGCCCACGTGACCACACGTGAAGTATGTTCTCTGGGGGATAGGTAGCCTGGCTAACGCCAGACTGCTGTGTGCGCTCGAATCTTTTCGAACTTCACAACAGCCTGGGGACCATGGCCGACATTTTTCCATGGATTTGGGCACCAATCACAGAACGCGGAGAGACGGTAAGACGATGACGCACTATTTGACATAAGGAAGCTTGTAGTTTGTTTAGGGATAAAAAAAATAAAAAATATTTACGGATCCAACATGACAGCAGCAGACGCGATGCCATCTTTCGATCAAGCTTTAGAACGTGTTCTAAATAGTTTAGCTCAAAAGTTTACAGCAGGTACGTCATACGTCATCTGATACCATGATACGATTGGCTATGGCTACGTGCAAACGCATGAGAGACATTCGTAGCGCCCAATAAACGGCTATGGACAATCGTAAACCACACCTCTCCTACGAGAAAATGAATTGGTGATCCCCAGATTAAATATCACTTGTGATTTTAGTCTGGCGTTAGCCAGGCTAGGGATAGGTGCCTTAATCTACAGCTTATGAACGTTTAACGTCATGAATGGGTAGAATATATAAAATTATTTCTGAATGTCGAGGTCTTAGGACAAATAAAGATAGAAAAGCCACTTCTAATGTGTGTGTGTCTGCTTCTCAGATTACCAGAATCAGAATCAGAATCAGAATAGGTTTTATTGCCATTAACACAGAATGTAGACAATAATAAGCTATACAATTTTAAACTATAAGGCTATAGGGGCTTGCATAAAGAATATTAAAATAAATAAGATAAAAAATAAAAAGTAAAATATGATAAGACGACAACAATTTGTCGTCAATTTGGAACTATAAAAATCTTTTGATAATTTGTCTGTACTAGTATCTATTGTCTGGTGCTTTTGCAGTAGTATTATTAGTAGTTTAGGTCTATGGGTGAGATAAGGTCACTTGGATTTGTTGCAGTGTTCTTGTTATCATATATTCTTTGTTAAGCATATAATCTAAATACAACTATCCATGTTGAAAGCACAAGCTCAGGGCGCGATTATGTCTTCAATAATGATTAATTTGTTTGCAACAGCCAGAGGTTTCTTAGCCTACGGGTCATATTCACCGGTCTGCAAACAATATCTTATAGTATAGTCTTGCACCAATGTTAATGGGCATTTCCTGATCAGGAAAATCATGCAGGGCATCGTGATGCATTCAGAACGACAAGTGGACTTTGGGACATGAAGAATGTCAGTGCTGTCTCTGGACTTCACTATAAACACGACGGAAATATCAGACTTTTACATTTGTCAAAGTGGTTTCATCTGGAACATGCGGTGCGTTCCCTCGTGCATGTCAGCTCAAATACAAATTGTGTGTGGCGTTGTCACATTTGCAGGTGTCTGTGTGACATTCGCTTGACCGTTCATATTAAACAATAACTCTTGTTATTGGTGTTAGACTGGTGACTGCTGTACCAGGGACACAACCCCGGGGTTATTGCTAAACCAGCGCTTGGAAACCTCCAATTGTTGCAAACGCATAAATCATAATCGATGATACAGTATAATAACACCCTGAGCCTGTGCTTTCAACATGTATATTCAATGAAAGCATCAGAATAAAAATTCTAAAGTTGAACCATTTAGAGTCATTTTATTTCATCACATTCAATGAAAAATGCCCATAGCAGAGTTTTCGTTTTGTTTTCAATTTGACAATTGACTGAACGAATGATACACAGATTAATAAAGAACAGCCGCAGCTCAAGCCATAAAACCGGACAAATGCTGAAAAGAGAGAACAGGCCTAGGAGGTTGTGAGCTAATTTTAAAGCTCTGACTGAGCTCTTTCCAATGCAAAAAAGTCGCTTTCACTTTCGGTTCCAGAGATATCGGTCAATAGCCGATATTGTTTAAAAAAAAATATATCAGGCAGCATTAACTAACAGCATTAAAGCACAGTGTACATGGTCTTAATCTGTATTTGAAGAACACTGTTAAAATGAGCACAGCAATCATTGGCATAAATCATGATCTACAGTGGAGTTATCAATAATTTAGTGGACACTCCTGTTTACTTTCCTCCGTCAGACACATACAGCAATTAGTTAGACAGACACAGGAAGTTGGCTACAAAGTGTCTTTTTCAATGTGTTGCTAATTAAAACACCCTCACGGTCAGAGAGACACTGAACGGGCACCTTTTTTCACTCTAATCATCAAAATCTGTCAAATTATTGCTGCAAATGTCCTCAAAATCGCATGGAACCTGAGACCAAACCATCATGAAGTACAGCTATCAGGACAAACCGATTGAATTTGCCAACAAACATGCTCATTCTTTGGCACAGTTACATCTGGCCAAACTCTTATTCTTGGTTAGGAGTGGCAAGGCAAGGCAAGTTTATTTATACCGCGCATTTTGCACACAAGGCAACTCTTATATGCTATAATAAACAATCAATCATTATATAGATATATGGGGTTGTCCAGCCTTTATTTTACATTCCACCACACTGCAGTTTGTTTACTATCCCAAAAAATCTTTTGTGTTTGAGCGTATTCGGTAGTCACGCCCAGGGGGGATGGGGGGGATTTTCCCCCCTTCTGGTTTTCTTGTCTCTGTTTCTTTTATCCCTATCCCTACTTCTGCTGTATTATTGTATTAAACGTAGGGGGATACAATTGTAAAACTGGCTGTGTGTTCAAGGTCCATGCACGTGCTGGCCAATTGATTTCATTTTACACGCGGGTGATCTCTGTTTTAGCGGGCTTTAATGCGCATGGGGTCTATACTCTATACTAGTGAGGGTCTGCGGAGTCAGAAACACTCATGGATCGCATGTCTCGTCATCAGCAACTTTGCAAATAGGTGTTTTTCTTTTCTTTTTTTTCTTATGAATGCCTGAAAGCTGATGCGCTCCCGGGATGGCAAAGACCCGGGGAACTATATTGTGAGAGTGGACTTAAGTGTAGCCTGTAAGGCTACTGCATGTGTGATTTCTGATGAATGAATATGCACAGAGAACTGTGTTATGTCCTGACTGACTTTATGATCAGTTAAATCTATTTTGCACACATACAGAAATGAGCTTGAAATGAACGGGACTGGCGTGTCTTATCCCCTCGCTCTCTCTCTCCCTCTGTGTAGAGCGCTGCAGAGAAGTCGCGCACAGACGCACATGCTGTGGAAAATAGGGCTCCACAAAAGCGTTCTCTGGACCACAAACAGCAAAACGCTGCTTATTTTATGTATTAAAAAAAACGCTGTAAAGATGATAGACTGAATCGTGGCTAAACTATGAATGCGCGCATGGCGGCAATGAGTGGCGGCAACCGCCACAACCCGGCCCGCGTCCAAAGGAGAATTTTATGACCGCGGGCAGCCTGCGGGAACCGCGGAGGAACCCACGCAACCCGTGCGTTAATGCCCCCAGCCATGTGTGACACCCAGCGCGTTTTTCGAATGCATCGTGATGCATTCAGAACGACAAGTGGACTTTGGGACATGAAGAATGTCAGTGCTGTCTCTGGACTTCACTATAAACACGACGGAAATATCAGACTTTTACATTTGTCAAAGTGGTTTCATCTGGAACATGCGGTGCGTTCCCTCGTGCATGTCAGCTCAAATACAAATTGTGTGTGGCGTTGTCACATTTGCAGGTGTCTGTGTGACATTCGCTTGACCGTTCATATTAAACAATAACTCTTGTTATTGGTGTTAGACTGGTGACTGCTGTACCAGGGACACAACCCCGGGGTTATTGCTAAACCAGCGCTTGGAAACCTCCAATTGTTCCCGCGTCCAAAGGAGAATTTTATGACCGCGGGCAGCCTGCGGGAACCGCGGAGGAACCCACGCAACCCGTGCGTTAATGCCCCCAGCCATGTGTGACACCCAGCGCGTTTTTCGACAGTTTGACAAACAGGATTAGGAACCTTTACACACGGTTCTGAATCAGTTCTGAGAAGTGCCAGCTTTGCGCATGTGCATGTTACATTTCCAGCTCTGTCCCTCAAAAAAGGAAGACACCTGTCGCCCTGGTCACACTACGCTGGTTACTTAAAGTCTGATCATCAAGAGTTTTCCAAAACGGCCCAACTCCCTGAGCAACACGCTCTGGAGGGGTCGCCCCCCTACTTCAGTCGTCTATGCACAGGCCATTTGAAGTCTCTCATCTCCTGTCTCCCTCGCTGCTCGTCGCTGAAAATAATCCAAAACTATACAGAGGAACACGGAACATAGGCCTGTGCGTCTCATATATAAATATCTGCCTCGGCGTAGGCTACAGGCTGGATCATTACGCATTGAATTGGGTTGTGCGCGCTTATATTCAGCCCAAAAACACACAGGCACGGACGCCCTGCACACAGCAGCATCCGCTCCACACACACTGAGCTACTACTAGACAGTTACAACACATCTTACAACACTGGGTTTCAAGTTCAACAGCATGAAATGTATGTGCTTTTTATGCAATAATAAAGTGATTGAGTAACTATCCCCCCTTCTGTTTTTTTGACAAATCGCACCCTGGTCACGCCCATGATGTTTCCCCCTTCACCGTCTTAGCCAAGGTGTGCAAAGGGTCACATGAGTCCTGAATTCCTGAATGAGCGACCATGAGGATATGCTTTTGCTACTCTGGTGCTTCAAGCCATTGCTTACTTAACACAGGTCTAATTTGGGGGCTTAGCCTGGGACAAGCAAAGTTAATGATGAATGACAGCCTAATGACAGAGAACACACATCTTACCTTTTCACCGGGAACTCCCTCTACACCAGGTATCCCGATCAGGCCTACTGGACCCTACATGAGGAGTAAACAGAAAAGAAATACAAATAAAATGCAATTCTAGTGACCATTTGTTTAATATTGAAAAAAAAAATTACCATGGTAATCAAACAAAAAAAGTTTCATCAGTTAGTGCATTTAATATTTTGACCGTGGCCCAGCCCCGGAAGAAAATGGATGGATGAATTGGTTTGATAGACGCATCGTTTTTTGGATGAGCAGGGCAAGCAAGCAAAATGATGGAGTCAGGGGTCAATCTCAGAAGCTGGAAGAGTGTCCTGTAATACACAGTCTATATAGCAGCCTTAACCAGGCTATTTTGGTGTTCTTTCCATTGCCTGTCGTTAAGTGGTAGTAAATATAAATACATGAATTCATCAAAATCAATATATTCAATACAAAAATAAAGTGACACACACTGGCAAGACACAGATAGTACTGATTTACTATTATGCATTATTCTGACTTTTAAAATTTCTTTTGAACAACTGGGTTTTGCACTGTGAACAAAACACCAGCAGAGGCAACCACTTTCCATCTGCAGATGTTATGAAAAGTGAAACCATTTGGAAGGAGCAAAAACCAAAAAGGCTCAATTGTGCAGCATGGGTAATTTAAGCGCTGAAATAAACACAGCCAGGCTGGTTAAAGTGTGTGGATTAAAAAAAAACAAAAAAACATGAAGGGCCTGCATGGTTCACCGAGTTCTGACAAATGTTTTGTGTTTCTTTAGAAAAATAGATAAGATATGAAGAATTTGTCCAATGTGCGCAGGAATTAAATATATATATACAGTATATATATATATATATATATATATATATATATATATATATATATATAATATATATATATAATATATATATATATATATATATATATTTAATTCCTGCGCACATTGGACAAATTCTTCTTATATATATAGTATATATATATATTTAATTCCTGCGCACATTGGACAAATTCTTCATATCTTATCTATTTTTCTAAAGAAACACAAAACATTTGTCAGAACTCGGTGAACCATGCAGGCCCTTCATGTTTTTTTGTTTTTTTTAATCCACACACTTTAACCAGCCTGGCTGTGTTTATATATATATATATATTTAAAAAGTGAATTAAGTATAATAAGTTTAAAGAGTTTTTGTTTTTTTACATGATCCCGTTTGCGGGTATAAAAATAACAGGGTATTTCCCATGTATAATCATGTTCAGGTTTGACTGCTACACAGTGGAAGCAGTAGAGATCAGGATTAGTGACGAGAGTCTGTGGAGGATGTAGCCCAGGGCATAGGAAAAAGAGCCAAATGGATGACAGCAAATCCCTTGATCGGAACATAAAGTGGGACAATGTGGTGCACCAAAGGAAGGAAACTATGAACTTTACGGAAATAAACAGTTACGACGTGAAACCAAAGATTGGAATGAAAAAGCACTGTATTACCAAAGTGGCATTGGTCCATTACATTGTAAAGTTGTCTCTTAAGAGTTTATAGAGAGGACTGTAAAAAATTAAGAGCTGGTGATACTTTGAAGTGGCCATGATTAAATCTGTACAACACAAGCCTCCGAACCCCTATGCTTTTGTTGATGCATGTTACGTTTTCTTTTACGATATTAAAGATTAGTAATCCAAGATAAACACCTAAATATAACTCATATAAGTACATATTGCTATATGGTGAGGAACAATTTGAAGTAATCACGCTCTTGTGTTCATTTTGTCTGTTAAAAGAATTAAACCTTTTTATAGTTAAGGATTGAAGGTTTCAAAGGAGGTATAACCCGCCTGTGAAGTTACACAGACACTGCACAGAACACAATTGTTGAAAATAATTGACAAATTTTGAATTTTTGTGGACAGAAATCGCACCAGACCTAATCATGTGTGAGTATAGTTCTCTAGCATCAAAACTTTTCTGTCAGTTTTTCATGATTTGAAACCAATAATCTTATCTATAATCATGGGATGGAATTGTTTTTATATATTTATAATAAAGACCTTCGTAAACTCACTTGTGGACCCATTTTTCCAATATTTCCTAGGTCTCCTTTTTCTCCCTGGAAGCAAAAACATGAATGCACATGCAGGTTACTTATCAGTGATATTTCTGTCATCAAGGCTCCTTACCTAAGAACTGAAATTCTGAGGTCACTCACTGATTAACAGTTAAGTAACAACAACGAATCAGCATTTCAGACAAAGAAAAATGTTGTTTTACCATCAGACCATCCGAACCAGGCTCTCCAAAGTGCCCTTTTCTCCCAGGTCTACCCTGCAAAGAGGAAAAGGAACAGGTGTAAGAACTGCGCTACAGACTATGACCATTTCTGTGTATGCGGAGAGATTATTCTTACAATTGGACCAGCATTGCCGGTTGGGCCGAGTGGTCCTTCATCACCCTGTGAACAGTTCATCTCATTTAAAGGCACACTGTGTAACATTTTTTATCATAGAATAATGACCAGGTACAAACAGATAATGCTATTTCTGCAGTGGGTAATCAAAGAATGGATTTGTATGGGGACCTAACCTAGTCAAACCTCATATTTGGCTGCCTTTAGACAAGCTAAAGTAAATTTACAGGGTCTGAAGGGAGGTAAGTTTTTTTTTTAACAATAAAAATATCTGTTTTGTGGTATAGCTTTAAAACAACACCTTCAAACAACAGATTTACTTATTGAATGGTATGGTATGAATAACTAAAGAGTTTATAATTGTGACAGATACAGTAATTAACTCAGTTAGCTACTTAACACGCTATGCTAGGTCTACTCCGAACTTGAATCTAGCCATAGCAGAGCTTGTATTCCCCTAAGTGCAGTTGCAGTTTTGAACTGCAGGGGCAGCGTGACAAAAAGGAAACGTGCAGCCCAGCAGAGCAGACCCAGACTTTCTTATTCTATACAGAATACATGCAGTAAATCAGGCAACTAACGAGGCTAACAGACATTTCTTTAAACAATTAAAACAAGCAGGATTACAGAAACAGAACTTATAGAGTGAAAAAATGTTCACCTCACTTCCTTTGGCCCTGGAGGCCCTTGTGGTCCTCTGGAACCCTGCAATCCCTAAAATACATAATACACAATTACTCCAGTAGATAAAGACTACAAACTAAAAATACAAAATACAAAAAAACATAACCTCTTCAGTACCTTTGGTCCGGGTGGTCCATTTGGGCCTGGTACTCCAATGTCCCCAGGGAAACCCTGGAGAAAAGCACATCATAATATTAGCTGATACCTAGTCAAAGTATTTACAGTATCGTTACATGTATTGCACTCATTCAGTGCATTCATATTTCAAGACAATTGTTATAGATATACTCCAAATGCCCTTCATGTCAACCAGCGTCAGACCATGTGGCAGTGTCTTGCTCAGGCACACAACGACAGCATACGATCAGACAAAAATCAAACCACTGCCCTTTTAGTGGGTGAGCAAACGCTTGACCCACTGCCAATGCCCCGTCAAAGAGAGTGAAATACAGTTTGGCATGACAAAAGACAAGCAGTGTGTATTTTATTACAGTAATACAGTGTAGAGATAATGAAATATGTGAGACTGTAATGACTCTAAGGGCAGTGCTCCTCCAGGAGGACCACCACTGCTCTCTTTCTTTTGCTCTATGAACAGGCAGATGCCTGTGCATCTTAGCTATACTGACACACCATGTCTGCAATCATTAAGGTATGGCCGACCTGTGACCGTTAATAAGTTAATTTAGTCCAAATTCACATGTTCGCGTTCCAAAAGCCACACCATCGGCCACATAACAACAATCAGCTGTCCAGCGAACGTATTCCCATGACAACGGGCATCAAGCGATTAGAGCCCTGATGTTATGTGGTGGTCATTTCTTTCCCTGGTGGGTTAAATAAAGTGAGGATGAGCTAAACCGAGAAGAGATGCATTTAAATCGACACATGGAGAGGAAAGATTTACTGCTCAGCAGCAGAGAGAGAGAGGACCAAAGAGATGTATCTTGATGATATAAGGTGGATCAATTTTGCCATCAGAGCAGTAACCCAAACGTCATGTCAGCGCATATTGGAGGAATGAAAGCGAAACAAGTCCGGCTCGAGGTCAGCTGCCTTCACACCACACCTGCAAGAGCCCCTTTAGGTCGAGCCAGTGTCAAAACAACTGATGCACAGTTTTTAATGTTTCAATATACAGTTTTGTTGGGTGTGACACCTACTAACTATTAGTTTAGACAAGTGGTTCTTAACCTGGGGTCAGGAGAAAAATGTGTGGGGTTGCCAGATCATATACATAAACAAATATAAATATTTATATATATTTTATATTATTTTATATTATTATTTTACTGCAGCATGTGTGTGTGCTATTTTACCAGAGTGGCATTATTGTTATTAATTTGATTCATTATATTTAGCCATTTGTTTTATTCCTTTGTTTTTTTAATATATTAAATTATAATATTAAATAATGATGCATACATACTGGCAGGGGTCACATTGATTGTTATAATGGGGTCATGGCTCCAAAAGGTTGAGAACCACTGCTTTAGACCACAATTACAATTACAAGTTACACTTCTTACCTCTGGTCCCGGTGGCCCTGGAGGCCCTTGAACCCCAATGTCACCAACTGGACCCTGTTCAGAAACACACACTGTCAGAAAATCAATGTCATTATTGACTGAGACATAAGCTACAATCACTCCTGTTAGAGACAGAATCCCTAATGCCAGAAGGTAGGCAGGGATGGGCAGGATCAGGCCCCTAAGAGAAATCTGGCTAGGTTCGGGCCAGCGTTGTTGACTGGGGGGGGATCTTGCCTGTATTTTCTGTATTCAAAATAATCCTACAAAAACATTATTAAAAGCGAACGTTGTAAAACATTGGAACAAAAACAAATAAATTCAAAGATAGAGCGATTCTTCCGCTGATGGGGAGACGCTGGACTAAATGACACCTGCCAAAGAACTATGAGAACTACTTACTGGAGGCCCTGGTTTCCCTCGTGGGCCAGTGGGACCTGGTACACCAATGTGTCCCTTAAAAAAGACACAGAAAATAGAAAAATAAACAAAGACACAAGGCTACAAACACATTTTAAGAACCCATATTCAATGTGCCTGTAACTCTTTATCCACAGAACTGAAGGGAAAGTCAAACTGGGTCCTTTTAAGACTTTTTAATCAGTCAATGCAATCATCACTGACCTTCTGCTGTGTGAATATTGTTGCACTGATTTTATGGTGTCTTTTTAATATTAAAGTTTTATTAAAGTTTTCAGTTCAATTTCAATTCAACGTTATTATGGACTCAGGGTCCAAAGAGACAGACGGACAAAACAAATTGCACAGTCACTTTACAAAGACAGCTACACCAGTGCCTCCACATCCTTTTCTGTGATTTAGCTTCATCTAAAGTGTGTAAGATGAGCTCATAAAACGTGTCCCTATTTAAATAAGCACAAATAAAACAAATGTGTGAGAGAAAGCCCACCTTATCGCCTTGATACCCCGTCTCTCCTGGTTCGCCCCGCAGTCCCACTTCGCCCTGAGTTTCGTAGCATCACAAAAAAGATATAACACAATAGTAATAATAAGCATTCCACAAATGTAGTTACTGAAGGTCAACAAAATTGGCTAAGGTTTGAGACGTTTGATTTTGATAAATTGCCAGTCATTTTTAAAATTCTCATTGTTCATATTTAAGCCTTGTTGTAAATCCATTGGCACACACAATTACACGCCAATAATACAAATATTTAGATCACCTTATCACCTTTCAATCCAGGTGAGCCGGCTATTCCAACTGGGCCCTAAGGAAGCAAAAACAAAACAAAGACGTTATTTTCAAACAATAATCAGTGTCTGTCTAAATTGGAGCGGACATCTTTCTTACGTGCGTTCCCGCCAGTCCAGGCATCCCTCTGAGTCCCTTTGGCCCTGGATCGCCCTGTGAAAAAGAGATAGAGAAATGTAACACATTTATTACTAAAGGCAAGGATTCATTCTTTGCTTGTGATTATTATTTTGTTGGCCAATAGGCTTCAATGGGAAGGACAGCACAGAGTAAAAGGGGGTTGTCAAGAGTGTGGAGAGACCTTCTGCAAATTGTCTGAGCCACATGTACAGCAGCCTTAACCACAAGAGTATCAGCTGCTCTTACTTTTTATTTAAATTCATACTGCACTACACAGCAATCAGAGTAGTAGCTCAGCAGAAATCAATCAGTCAATCAAAGTTTATTTCTATAGCACCTTACAACTACACATTGGCGGACCAAGGTACTTTCCATTAAAAAAAAAGAAAAAAAAAGGAAAGACAACAACATTAAACTATATAAAGTGTAAAAACACAGGCAAAACAGGACAAAATACAGCATTAGGCATTATGGAAGGCCTGTCTAAATAAGTGAGTCTTTAGTCTGGACTTAAAGCACGTCAGTGATAACTCGCAAATGCAACATAAAACTACTCTTACTCTTGACTGAGCACATCCTTATAACCACTAATCAATCAACTGAAAATGATCCTCACCTTAGCCCGGGGAAGCCAGGGATGCCAGTCCCACCAGCAGTGCCCTGTAAAATATGTGTTACATACAGTGAACAAGGACAATGCCATTTACAGCATAGACTCGATTTGGACATATCTGAACAAAAATGAAAAAAATAAATAAACGGGTGTGCTGGTGCTTGGTACAACAATACAAATGGGCAAATGGACACATTACTTGAAATCTTTAAGGAATAAAAACAATAAAAAGCTGTGAAAACATTAGATGCCCTAATCAACTTTATTTGTAGTGATCACTATTAGCATTGCCCTCATCTCTCTGTGAATGCATAATAGCCTACTGCGGTGTCCGTGTGATTTGACGTGAGCAATGGCTCCAGTTATGTGGCTCTCCATTGGTTTGTGGTTGCCGACTCCGTGATGCTTGGCGATGTGTCATCACAGTCCTGAACTCTATAGTCGTTGCCTTCCATATAACTTAATATAATGATATAGCCTAACTTAAGAACTGATTGTTTGTTATTCCCTACATGTGTGTCTGTCTTTCCTCGTCTGTTATTGTCTGTTATGTTGATAGTACACAAAATTTCAATCTTCCCTTTTCCCCAACCCTCCTCAAAATTCGCATTTTTAGATTCTTGTATTAAAAATGCAATTGTCTTACCTGGTTTCCATCAGGTCCAGGTGGGCCTCTTTCCCCTGGATCACCCAAAACTCCCTGGAAAGATACAAGTTTAACTATAATTATTCATTTAATATAATATTTTTTCAAACATAAATTGAAGAGGTGGACTCTTGTTAGTATCAAATAATGTCTTAATATATTTTCATGACCACATTCACTCATGTTTATAAAACCTTCTGCATCACAGCCACACTCCATATTACACACTTTGTTGATACACTGAGCTAGATGTACCTTGATATGAGATGTTATATGTTTTCCCTCACCTGCCTTCCTTTGAGACCAGGTTTTCCTGCAGGACCAGGAACACCCTATACGAGAAAGAAATAGACACACAAAAAGACAACTTTTAGATAAATAGTATAATTATAGAATTATCTATGTCAGTCATGGGGCAGGTAACTCACTCTTTCTCCTTCCAACCCAGGTGGCCCAGAAACACCAGGAAGTCCAATGAAACCCTAAAACAAAACAACAACAAAAGACGATTAATGCATATCGACGATAAATGCATATTCAAATGCGTTAATAATTAATTAATAAAGAAAGAGAGAAAGAAAGAGAGGGAGAGAGAGAGAGAGAGAGAGGGAGAGGGAAAGACAGAGGGAGAGAGATTGTTGCCTGTCATTTAAATTGGATTTACTGCCATCTAGTGGTGAGGCTGTAGACTGCAATGATGGTGCTCTTCACCGGTTGGTAAGTCAGATTGCTTTGGGAGTCAATCCGGGCCGCAAACCATAAGGTCAGGTTTTCAATGAACAAACATCCCCTATCTATTATATGTTCTGTTTATAAAATTGGCCTCTACCACATAAGCTTTTCAATCAAGGCTAACTCCGCTCTTGAGCTTTGAAACATTATGCCAGGCCAGAAATCTGTGCAATTACACAAATCAAATCTACAAGAGGGAATAATTCAACATCCTCGCAACAAAAAATTGCTCTAGTGTATGTGGTACAGGTATATATGCTCTACACCCAGCTATTTAGTTTCTACACAAAGAAATCCTAGCTATTCTGTATGTGCATCAACACTGCATGTATGTCACATTATTACCTGGTATGTTATAAAATATCAGTAGAAAATACAAATAGAGAAATAAAATAGAGAAATAACACTTACATTGACACCTTTAGGCCCTGGGTTACCCTCTGGTCCAGCTGAGCCCTGCAACATAAAAGTGCAGGTAATGATTAACATGCAGGAGTTCATACTTGGCTTTCATTGAAATATATACATAACGTAGAAATAGCATCATCTCCAAAACAACTCATATAAAAGTGAGGGTCAACATTAATGAACACAGAATCTGAGAACAAATGTTATGGTTTTTGCATTTTTACTGCACCTGCCTGCCAGGGTAACCTGCAGCACCAGCTTCTCCAGGAGGTCCTGGCATTCCCTAAAGTGGAGACGGAGGAGGGAGAATGAATGAACAAAGCATGAAGATTAGATGGATAAGGTGAAAGAGGAGAATCACAGAGCTCTACCAGCATTGCCAACTGAGGAATAAAACAAGCACTGTTCATTGTGAGCAAGCTCTACCACGCCATGTCTATTAACTGTATCCCTTTGTCCCCATCGCTTCAGAAAAGGACTTCTCTCCAACAGTAAAAATCACATATTTAATTGTAAATGTAATTACAGAAGCACTGCATAATATTTGGTCTATGTTTAGTTTATCAACCTCCATTGTGATTCAGAGGTTTCAAAATACTTTGCCACTTTAATATAAATATTTTTTCAGTGAAGCAGTTTTCTTTCATGTGATTATATTGTATTTATATATTGTTTAGCTAAGAATCTTCACAAATGTTCAATAGTCCCCAATCCTAATCCTTTGCTTTTTCACACATATTATGTTACTTGAAGAAAAGATGAAAGTAAACAGTTAAATTGGTACTTTTATCACTTACTTGCTCGCCTTGAAGTCCAGGTGGCCCTTGATGACCTTTAGGGCCCTAAAATATGAATAGAAAATGTTAATGAATGTTGGCTGAAAATGAACAACAGATGTTGACAGCTCCACAACAGGGGTCAGGGCCAGGTCAGTGTCTTTCTGGGGCAGGGAGGAAAACCAACTTAATGGTCAACTGAATGGTCCCATTGACTTTGTCATGTGCTTCCGAAGTCATGACACATGAACCTCCACAGGCAATAAAAGCCCCACTTGGGGGTGAAGAGCACTGGCCCCAAGTTAGTCATTTCCTCTGAAAATACTTACTGGAGCACAGTTGCTCTGGGTATAAGGTTTAGCTACTGCAAACACAGGGATGGCCTCCTGGGACGCAAGGTGAAGGCCAGTTATATGGAGAGACCAGATTCAGTGCCTCATAAAAGACAACTGTGACAACCTGCGTATGGAGCAGCAGCAGAGAATGTCCCAGTGAATGAAGTAAGGAAGTGTCCACGCATTCAATCACACCCACAAAGAAGCAGATCAATGAAACAACTGTGCGTCAATGATCTGCACAAAGCCAAACAAACTGAATAAGTCTCCAAGACTGTAACTGTTGTCTCATGTCCTGTCATATGTGTGACAGGACATGAGAAACAACATGTCTCTGATGTGTTGTGACCTATAGTGACACGGGATACTGAGCATCGATCATCTGAGTCACTGATCCTCTCACTCTAACAGGGCTCCTTTCGTGTTTTCATCAGACCTTTGACATTGCCCCGAAAAGAGTCTGAGCACCAGAGTTTGGCTGATTCTGATGGCAAATTGTGTTGTGAGAGACTTTGTGCTCTAATTGATTTTGGATGCAGAAGTAGAAGCACAATTGCTGAACAGGACATGATCTAAAGCAGGGGTCACCAACCTTTTTTCAGCCGAGGGCTACTTCAAGAGCATTAAGTTGTTCGAGAGCTACCAGTTAAAAACAAATCCTAAAAACAAATCCTACAGACACTGTTTACTTATAGGATATTGACCCCATAGTAGCGGCACGGTAGTACAGCGGTTAGGGCTCATGCTTCACAGCTAGAAGGTCCGGGTTTGATTCCCACCAGGGACGGGGCATTTCTGTGTGGAGTTTGCATGTTCTCCCCGTGTCTGCGTAGGTTTCCCCCACCACTAAAAACATGTACAATAGACCAGGATGAATGAGAGTGTGTTTGAGAGTGCGCATGGAGGACAACGGATGCAAATTAGCCCAAGGCTACAATCTGGTGTGGCTTGTTTACATGCATGAGACTCATGTATGTTCATTAACATGCACTGTCCCGATCAACCAAACCAATTATATACAAATAGCTTAATTTTAAACTTGTACTGAGTCAAAAGAACAGAAATAACTGTATTTTTAAGAATTAGATTCAAGAAAATTAAGTGTTTTACACCTTAGAAAAAGTCTCAAGGGCTACTGGGCATGCCCCATAGGGCACCTGGGTGCCCGCGGGCACCACATTGGTGACCCCTGATCTAAAGCAATGACACAAGTCACGTAAATAATTGCCAGAAGTTGTTCCAAACACCAAATAAGACAACACTACTAAAGATTAAAATACACTTACTGGTGACCCGGGAAATCCATCTGGACCAGTAAGCCCTGGAGGCCGCTGTCACCCTGTATAAATATATGAAAAAGTGTAGTATCAGAAAAAGTATGACTAATACAGTATAAAGTCCTATACTATGCAAAGTTGACTTTGTTATGATGCTGTATTCTCATAAATAATATACCTAGAGGTATTTCATTCTTCCATGTTTGAGCAATAGCAGCATGCCGTGAGCCTTAAAGCTCCTCTGTGCTTTTATTTGATTTTTTAACATTTAACAATTCTATAAATGAGAAAACAGGACATTAAATAAAACAATGGAACACAAAAAAATGACCTGTGTTAATTTTGACAGGTTTGGAAAAAAAAGGTTTCATTTATTCTTATCACAAAGCTTATAAAAAATACCAACAGAAGCAACGACAACTTGCATTATTATTATGCAACTGTGATGCACTTTGAATTTCCTTGTGTATCAATTGTGCTCTACAAATAAAATTGCCTTGTTTGTTACTGCTAGCAATGACGACAACAACTTTTATGATGGTCATTTTCATCATGCTCCATCCGAACCAGTAAATTGGTAAGATGTCTTATGCCAAACCGGATGTGCGTCAGCGTCCGCCATGATAAGAAGCGTCCGAATTGGGTTGTCGGTTAGGAAGGAGTTAGGGAAAGTGCCATCCCATAAGCCACTGCGCCAATCTCCCCACCCCCCTCGCCCCCACCCTCGAGTGATTCATGGCAACCACTGTTGATTGACAGGTGCACATTTAATAATAAAAATAATAAAAAGAAATAAGATTCTGCACAAGCCAAACTTTATAAAAGTGACAAAATACATGTCATCACAGCAGAGTCACATGGTTTTAAAGAGCCTCCTCAGTAAATGGCCTAAATGAAGGCAGTTTGTGCTTTTGGTTTAATTTAGTAGAAACTTAAGCCACATGGCTAATTTGCATAGCTTTATGAAACTGCTCTTGAGATAAAATAAAGGGAAATGGGAAGGATCATTTGGATGTTTCTTTTTTTTTCCGCCTTAAATGTCTTTATTTGGACACTATGTTGTTGTTGGACAATATTCAGTAGGTGGCGGTATGCGCTTTTGTTTGGCCTGCACTAAACTTTAAAGAAGAAGAAAAACAGCTGTTGGTGATGTCCCTTCCCCTGGGTAAGGACGGAATTGGGCAAATTCTGCTGAAGCTCTAGTTCAGGATCAGTTGCTAGTGTTAGTACTTAGAGGCTACAATTTAATGGTTTCGGATGCAGCTTCTGTGCATGGAATGTTGCAGCTAACGTCCTGTGTGCTCGTAAGTGTTTCCTGTCCTAATTTTGAACATAAATGAAAACAAAATAAGATCTAAACATTAAATTAAGTTTAAATAAACATCAAGCCAGTTGTCCTTTTTTGCAAATTAGTAAAGATTGTGGTGCTATTTTACAGTTTAGTGTGTACATTTACATTCATAAACACAGACGTCTTGAAGTACAGTATTTACATCATGTGAACTTTTAAACTTGTTGTAAGTGATAATGCACCATCTGCATGTTTTCTGCTGTTTAAAATGTATTTCAATAAGACAGAGTTACATTTTTGATAGAAGTTTTTCCTTCCTTATAGGAATAAAACACGGACAGGAAACTGTTACAAGCACAGGAAGTTAGCTGGGGCTAGCAACATTCAATGCACGGAGCCTTAAATTAATATGACTGAATAGAAGGTGCTTTTACCTTCTCCCCTGGTGCAGCTTGGCCTGGTGATGATCCGGGTTCTCCCTTTGACCCCTTCAAAGAAAACATTGCCATTTATGTTTTGTCATGTGTAAACAAACACACACCCAAACTCAAACAGAAAGGTGGCTTACTTTTGGTCCAGGAAGTCCTGGTGGCCCTGGTTTTCCATGAGGACCAGTGGGACCCTATCACAGGTGCACAGAAGTTTTGGGGGGAAAATTTAGTTTAAGAAACGTCTAGTGAAAGCCAGCTAATAGAGTGTGAGATGTATAACATTTCTAACGATGTATCAGTATGTATTTCATTAAGTCTTAAATGAAAATAATAATAATACATAAAACATATTTTAATGAAATTAAGCCAAATATTTAGGTGAAATTAAGCCAAATATCAAAAGACAGTATCCAAACTAACATCATTAAACCAGATTTTAAATGTTTTGCACCTTAAATCACTATAAATTACAGTTTAAATAAGGGGTTCCCAGTTGTTGATCTTTGGATTTTGGGGTTCCTGGCCTGAAAACCCAGTAGTACAGCGGTTAGCGCTCGTGCTTCACACCTAGACGGTCTGGGTTCAATTCCCACCAGGGACGGGGCCTTTCTGTGTGAAGTTTGCATGTTCTCCCTGTGTCTGCGTAGATTTCCTCTGGTTTCCCCTACCACAAAAAACATGTACAATAGGCCAGGATGAATGTGAGTGTGTTTGAGAGTGCGCATGGGGGACGACGGATGGAAATTAGCCCAAGGCTACAATCCGGTGTGGCTTGTTTACATGCATGAGGCCCATGTATGTTTATTAACATGTACTGTCCCAACCAAATAAACCAATAAATAAAAAAAAGTTTGGGAACCCAGACGATCAGCAGCTCCAGTTTTGTAGTCATCAACTTATGTCAAGCTGTCTTAAAACGAGAATTAGAGTAAATACTGCAGTATTGAAACGTAAATTCTGGAGGAGATTCGTATTGTCACTGGACACAACACCACTGGCAGAGGTAGGATTAATGGAATAGTTTGGTAAATCCACTTTGATGTTTCAAAGATTAGCACTCTTAGGCAGTTAACCACAGGAGTTTATGCTCTGTAGATTTTTAAGGTTTGTGCATATTAATGAGGCTGGGCTTTGATTGACAGGTCCGGTAGAAGTGTGCAGGGCTCTGCCTGAACTAGGAGGGCAGTTTTATATAACAAATATACTGCCTTGCTGCCCTTTTTAGGAATATGCCCAATAGGATGAGTCAGAATATAGAAACTCTCAACTTTATGTTACTAATGTAAATGCGGAGAGAGAGATAAATCAATCTTAATTCATATCTTTATGGACCCAACAGTGGGTTGTGGGATCATTTCAATGGGTCAAGGGTCTTGCCAAAAATGGCAGTTGATAAGTTAATAAGTTAAGTCAGTCATATGATCATTATATAAAATCAGCATCAAAATATCACATTTAAAATAACTAGTTGAGATGACTTACTCGAGGACCTCTTTTCCCTGGTGGACCAGGTAAACCCGGGGGACCTTCAGGACCCTACATTATCGAGATAATAGAGTATAGGAGAAAGAAGGGAGCATTGTAGGGAAAGAGTGTGGAGGGAAGGGGAAAAAAGATAAAGTATGTTAATGGCAAGCAATAACATGCACAAGACTGTCCTGGCTCCCGCAATGATGAGTATGTGCTATTTTATGTAAGATCTATGAGGTTCAGAGAAAGCAGGCGAGTGTTTCCAATTTAAACCTCAAATAGAAACGTTTGGAGCACATGGACTCAGTCAGCTCTGTGTGACATCATTATCTTCAAAGTGATATGGAATTAGCAAAAGATTTATTGTAAAACATCAGTGGAAGCTAACTAAAACATTACTCCTAGTAGTTTCTAGCAGCTGTTGAAATGTGGATTAAACACCTAAAATGCACAACATAAAAAAAGTATTAGAAACAATTCAGTAGACCTACATTGATTGTGAAAAAATAAATAGAGTGTATAAACGGAACAATTATGTAGTATTTATATCTAGTAACAAAATAATACACACTATACAACAGTTTGCTGTACGGTATCCTATCGCTGCACTGTTTTTTATCATGACATTAGCAGGTGGTTAAAGTGTGGGGTCTGGAATACCCCACTGATCCAAATGTCAAAGCAATGAATCAAAATGTGGAAAACAGAAGAAAGAAACAGTTGTTTGTTCCTGTAGCCTCCCACACAGACACATGGAAACTTTGGACCACATCAGCACTTTCAGCGCGCCGCTGTGTCCATGACAAACAAAGCTCTGCAAAACTACACAGATGTGAACTGACCAACTTTGCATTTTTTATTTCAATCAATGAATGGGCCAGGCAGATCGAATGTAGTATTTGTGTATTTGTGTATAATGAGCACTTGTTTTTTTCCATTGTTCCAGATTTCAGTCTTTTGATTGTTAACTAGCAGACCAGTTGTTGTTTACATTACCGTGAACACATTGCTCCCTGAACTTTGTGAAACCTGCGTATAAGTTATTACCTCATCTCTGTGAAGAATTTCAGTGTTGGAAGTTAGAAGAAAAGTTAGATCGCAACTTAAAATGTACATACTCCCTTTTTCATTGCCTACAGTAAACAGACAAAATCTGTGAGCGCTTTAGAATGTTTAAAGTTGCATGAGCACAACCTATTCAGGATGTGACATAACATCATAAGATTAGAACACTTTGACTGGTTTATTTTTCAACAGGGACATGTTATCTATTGTTGCAACCAGCAAAAAGAAGTGAAAGACAAAAAGCTACGTCAGTTTCTGAGCTGAACAGTGACATGTTATTTTAACAACCTGTATGTACTTGAAAACTGAACAGTCCTCACACATGTCATCGCCTTTAGATTTACTCCACGCCTTGCTATTTTCTTTGCATCCTATACACATGTACCAAAGCCAAGTTCTACAGAGCTCTGTTGGCTCTCTACAGAGCTTGAAACATAAAATTGTAAGCAATTACTGATGATAATAATAATAATAAACAACTGAATGACTTACTGGTGGACCCGGCTCCCCCTTGGCACCACGAAAAGCATCGTCATAGTCGTACAGGAAGTCCCCGTCCTCGTAGCCGTAGTCATATCCTCCCATGTCCATGTCGTCGTAGCTGCCGTACGGGTAGTGCTGCTCGGAGTTGTCTGCATGGTTCTGCCGGTACAAAGTTGTGCCATTGGCTTTTGGCTGCATGTCCGGCACCAACAGAGTCTGGCCATGTTGTGTTTTCTGAGTGTTGGTGGTAGATTTTTTCCTGAGTGAATCCTTTAAGTTGTTTTGGTTGAACTTGGCAAATGTAGCTGGTGTGGTGTTTGGGGTCTGACGGCTGTCAAACATGTGCTGTTTCTCTGTGCTGTTCTCTGTTTGGTCTGCGCTGGCAGGGGATTTGCTTATTTTGCTCAGCATCCTCAATGTAGTGACAAGTGTAGTGCTTTGAGTTGAATACTTGGTGTCTAGTCTACCTGGAGTTGTTAAAGTGGCATTATGGGGCAGAGAAAGTGTTGATAAGGACTGGTCAAGAGGTACCAATGTTGAGCTGTATGCCTCTGCTGCAGTAACAGGTGGCTCCAATGATGTCTGAGGGTTATGAGTTACTGCTACTTCATCAAAAGCTGTTGTCAAAGTGATAGAAGGAGAATCATGAACCGCTGTATCCAAACCAGAATGAGGCGAGTCTGATCGGTACGTGTCGGCCAGCCGACACTGTTTTTTCAGGTAGTTGCAGTAGTGTGCCGCAGCCTGGGCTGATGGATAGAAGTCTAGTTGGCAGACACGGCCGTTAAATGGTACCGCTTTTGAGTTCATCCTACCCAAAGTAAAAAATCCTCCAGCACCCCCAGTGTCTGAGACCTGCCCAGGGTTTGCTCCTGCTGATGCACTGTCCCACAGTCTGCATAAAAGGACATGGAGTGTGTACGGACACCAATGGCAAAGGAGTGGTGATGCCCCTCCTGCCAGTTATAGCTGAAGTAAAAAGAGGCCTTCTCAGTGTAGACCACCATTCGATGAGGCAGAAGTTGAATGCCAAAACGCAGTCTATCCCTGCCATCTCTGACACTAAATAGAAAAGCATTGTTTGCTCTCCAGGAGCTCAGGCTAATTACAAAAGAAAACTCCTCCTTAATCTCAGGCGGAAACAACGTGCCTGCAGCAGCCTCATGAAAGGAGTCTGAGTCGAGTAATACGTCGTATTCTGAAGCAGGGTGAGTTGGAGGGACTGTGGGGAATTTGAAAACAGATCCACTTCCCTCGCTGAACTGATCTGTGCTGCTCTGGCCTGTAAGCCCAAGTCGATGGAGAACATCCACTCCTATAGGGCAAAAGAACATAGGTGGCATTAGTCAACAGTTAGGCTGAATGCAATCAAAGACAGTTAAGCATGCATGAATATCCATCAAGCAAACAAGATGCTGTTAATGTTACAACTAATGTAAGTCTCCTTTATGGTGTTTAAAACCCTGTACTGAAGAAGCTCCACTTGTTTAATGAAGAAGCCGGTGTAGCCCCGATTACTGAAGGTAGTGCCGCTGCATGCTATACACTCCTAACGCACTCGGGCATCAAGTACTCTGAGGGGCTCCAAATTGAGGCCACTGTGATTGAACATCGCCACAGTTGACAAATAAAAAGTCTCTCCAGCAATCTGGAGTGGACTTTGGACACACGCATCGCTCCGTGCGGACAGTGCCTCCGTTCATTCAACAGACAAAACGTAACACAGTCATCAGCAAACATAAGTTTAGATACCCCGATAGACGGTTAACAGCCTGTAGTGTTCTCTGGACCTGGTGGGGTGGGCAAAGACGCGTTTGAGCTGAAGTACAACTCGCCTGCAGGGGCGGAGCAGAGTTAGGTTCTGAGGGGCAACAATCATGACATTTAATCTAAGCTATAATTATTACTTAATTTTCTATCGGCAATTTTTGTGTACTTTAGAAAGTTGTTTCGCCCCTTTTTTTTTTTATGGACGGGACCACCAAACATTTCTGCTTAGGGCAACAAAATGACTAGCAGCGGCCCTAACTGAAGGGTAGTAGGCATGAGAACAATAGAAAACAGAGCACAGGGCCACGTTGAACCATTCAGCTGCATGATCCTCATGGAAGCAGCTTCCCTTCAGAGAATCCTGTCATTCTTTCAAATGCCTGCCTACAGGTCTTTTTCCCTGAGGATTTATGTAATGTCTGCTGACAGTGAAGCTGCACAGCAAAGCAGAGTTAAAATGAAAACAGACTACAAGCTGTGGGGCTTTGGTTTGGCATAAAGAGAGAGTGACAGATTCTTTTTCTGCAGGGTAATGTGTCAATTTGTCATGTGTCAATGTACAACAATCACTACAAGAACCACATTGTAATAATAACAAAAAGCCAGAGAAGAAACAATTATTTAAGGAGACATCTTTTTTTACAAATCAGATTATTTCATTAGTAAATTATCTTTTGTGAGTTGACAGTTTCGGCAGATCTCTGGATTACTCCACTCTAAAGTTATGACACATATTTTCCATATTGGATCAAGCATCAAAGATTGACTTTAACATTCTTTATACAACTGATCACTAGACGCTGTTGCCTGAAGTCACATCACCTGTGTTCCAATTAACCTGTCTGATAGTGAAGCCACTCTCCTGTACACAGGCCAAAGCTAAATTCAGATCAGGACATTTTGTTTGAGGAAGATAAAGCGGCAGTGAATGTGCATGTAGTGAAGCAGAGGAATTCTCCACAACTATGAGAGTATGTATCTGGTATGTTGGCCCGGGCTCAATCAAACCCCATCCAAGAACAAACCTCATAGCCATAAGTAATATTCAGGCGTACATGCCACATGTGTCACTTGCTCTCCAACTGTTTTGTAAGTGGAAGGAAACAAAATACTCAGTATTTGTTTTTTATAGTAATAATAAACATAATGCATTAGTCTAATGTAGCATTTACAATTCTGTGCATTATTCATTCACGGTGTATTCAGCACAGCTGCCCTCAGGCAGACTGACAGAAGCGAGGCTGCCGTTCTGCAACCCGGACCCCCACCAACCACTCACTCACAGAGCATTCACCCAGGCTAGTCTTCCCTCCCGGTCAGAGGTACTAACCAGGCGCAGCCTCCCTAGGCTTCCAAGATCTGACGGGATCGGGCATGGCAAAATATCAAAGCCACATTGAAATTGTGTTTTAGGTGATTTTACATTGAAAGCTAAATTGCAGTTAATCTACAATACATAATGTGTACATTTGACATTGAGGGCATTATGAAAGTGAAGTAGAATCTTATGTAACAAAAGAGGAAATAAAGCTCTAGAGGACTCTAGATTATTTTGGCTTCTTTCACATTCTAAAGCCTGCAGGACAAGAACAGACATGTAGAACTAAGGTTAAGAAGGAGCCATGGAAGAGCTCCTGTTCACAGTTGTTTTAATGACAATGCTGCATCTTTTATTTCCAAACAGAACTCATGTATCCTTAAATTTTAGCTATGTTGGGGCAAGTAAGATGTAGGTTATTATGTTATGCTTACTTTGTGCAATGTAGTCTTCTTCTCCAGAAAGTACTGCTGAGCATACTGACAGGAGCAGGAGAAGGTTCCACCTGTAGACAAATATAGACAGAGATTAGCCAAAATTAATAACTGTACACAAGAGCATGGTATGACACTGAAATGAAAATAGGAGTCAGTGTATGATTGTTAAATCATGTGTTATGCAATAATGCTTTCATTAGCACTGTGTAATACCAGCCACTCCATTGTCCCTTTTCATTTATTTATTTATTTGTTTATATGGTCGGGACAGTGCATGTTAATGAACATACATGGGTCTCATGCATGTAAACACGCCACGCCGGATTGTAGCCTTGGGCTAATTTACAGCTGTTGTCCCACACTCGCACATTCAAACACTCTCAAACATTCTGGCCCATTGTACATGTTTTTAGTGATAGGGGAAACCGGAGTATCCAGAGGAAACTTACGCAGACACGGGGAGAACATGTAAACAACACACAGAAAGGCCCGTCTAGGTAGAATTCGAACCCAGGACCTTCTAGCTGTGAAACACGAGCTCTAACTGCTGCGCTTTCCAGAATAAGAAGATCTTTATTTATATTGCGCCTTTCACAGACAAGGTCACAAAGCGCTTTACATGAGAGCATTTTACATTCACTCCATACTCGGTGGTGGTAAGCTACGTTAGCTTCAGTTTCCCCTGGGAGAGACTGACAGAAGCTCTGTTTGTAACTGCACACATCTGCGCCAACGGTCCCTCTGATCACCTCCATGCATTCACACACACACACATACATTATTCATCCTGGCCTATTGTACATGTTTTTAGTGGTAGGGGGAACCAGAGTACCCAGAGGAAACCTACGCAGACACGGGGAGAACATGCAAACTCCACACAGAAAGGCTCCGTCTAGGTGGGAATCGAACCTGGCTGTGAAGCAAGAGCACTAACCACTGCGCTACCGTGCCGCCCATGTATTACTGTATACATTTTATGTATATGGTTGTTTGTTTGTGTTTTGCACTGTTCGAGTTGAATTCTGCACTGGTAGAACTAAACTATGTTTTGAGATATATTTGCACGGGATTATATTTACTTAAGGATGTTGGTAAAAGTGAAATTACCCCAGGACTGGCTCTGATCACCTACATTGCCAAACGAGGAAAACAACTAAATGTGTTCTCCAAACGTTGCATCACTAGGTCACCCTTACGCTAGTACACCCCGAGGATGAAATTCCCAATGGTAGGAAAGCTGGAGCGTTTTTTGTAATCAAGTAGAGTATAGAGGATTTTCATAGGATGTACATTGGGGAACCACTAGGAGCACTGGAGAAGCACTTCTACCTAAACTGCGGTAATACTGTACATCTTCTAGCCTTGACTTGGTGGTGAATCTGCACATGAAGACAAGGACATGTTCCTGTTGGTGAAAAGCCACTGTGGTTTGAGGGCTGAACAAGCCTGTGTATGAGACATCAGTGCAACATGGAGAACTACAGGAGCCATTCGAAGGATGCCCTGGGAATGGTTTGGCACCAGGCCATGTCCGGGGCCCCGTTCAGTGATACCATCACTGGAATTCACCATCCACGCCCATGCGGTCACCAAACGCTGCCAAGAAGAAGCTCTCTAGATAAAGAGTGAAATGTTACCATCACCGAGTATGTAGTGAGGGAATAATGCACACAATTGTGAAGCGATTTTGAGCGTTTGGAAAAGCGCTATATAAGACTAATGCAATATTAATATTATTATTAGTAGTATTATTAGTATTATTATTAATAATAAACGTTGGTGTTGTTCTAAATGTATGTCCACTTTTTGTTTTTTACAAGGTTGAATCTATTTAGCATACAACAGCGAAATCATAAATCAGAAGAGCTGCCCTAAACAAGAGTATTTCTCCACAAAACAGTTCAATATTTTACATTCTTTCTTGAACTTCTACTTTGTAATCTTAATTTAAGTACTTTTCCAAAAATACATACTAATGCAGATCTTTCAGACTTGTCCTTTCTTCTCCTTTGACCCTAACTGACCCCACCTCTAGGTGGCACTGCCTACCTAACAGCTACAGTAGCATTGTCCTCATCCATTAACTCTTAAGCAATATGTGGACCTATAAATAAGTCAACAGTTACGATGCAGGTATTTTTGTTTCTGCATCAGTAAAAGGGTTCATGCTTTTCAGGCTCATAAAATGTAATGACAAACGATATGATGTGCCACTGGAGAAAACTGGGTAACACTTTATTTTACACTACCCAAGTACGTTGTACTTGCCAAATTTTGTACAATGTAATTTGCTATGTAACAATGTGTAATAACTTGTACTTTTGCGTTACATATTGAATGGAATAATTTGTATTCGTAGTTCTGAGGTACATAATATAATAAGACATAAGACCCAAACTTTAAGTCTAACCTTAAGCCCTAACCCTAAGAGTAAAATAAAGTGTAACTTAACTGCTTAACAAACATGGCACATCTGTGTATGGGTAACAGAGCCGATCCTATAACATCCTATAACTGTATTTTTTATTTGGGAGGACAGGGCACACTCAGTACTGTTCGTAATATGGCTTACAACAAATAGACATAATACTAACAACTGACCAATACCATTTCTGATCGATAGAAAACAACCCCCATCTATAAAAGTTATCAGACTTCAGGAATAAAATAAGGACAGCCCTTTAGAATTATTATTATTAAACATGCTTAAGCTAAGAGAACATGTTATGGTTATTCATTCACTGACACTTTATTGCAGATCAGTGGTAAAAGGAGTCTAACCATAGTGGCTGCAGGCCCACTGTGCTTACATAAGACCACCTAGGTTAATGTTATCATTCATATCCTGGGGTCCCCAGATGTTATGTGTTATTTTATCAAGACAAAGTGCGGCAAAGGTGGTGCCTTTCAAAGACTTCTCTGAAGTTCACAGAAGCCAGTGCCCCAGATTAAAAGAGATACACTGGCTGCGGTCTTTGCTTAGACCCACACACAAGGGCAAGGCACATCTACAGTAAGGACAGAAAATATGTCAGGAAATAAGTTAGTAAGGCAAACGTACACTTAGGGCAGCACGATTCTCCAATATATGTTTTTTAAATCAAGATTCAGTTTACAGTGAACTTTTTAAATGTATCCAGGAGAATAAACGTTCAAGAGAAGACTGAAATATGAACTGCTAAACTAATGCCAGAATCACACACAATGTGTGAAAAGGAGAGAGGATACTTTGTTGCTTGCAGAGGATATTGTACTACCTTTTATAATTGCTATTTTGCTTACTAACTACAATCATTTCAAAATGTGATTTCCATTGGACTGAATTATTTATCCTTTGTGCAACTACAAAAGCTTCTCCCCTCTTTTATCCAAAGCATAGTGCTACATTCCTCACCCTATAACAAAGGCAAAACTAACAAATCAGCAAAGATTTATTTATTGTGCTTCTCAAAGGCATTGACTGGTTCTAATTAAATACTTGCAAAGGTTGAAACATGTCAGACCAAAGGGGAAAAACTAAATTTAACACTTGTGTCCTTGGATGTCAACTGGGCCATCTGATGCTGATTCAGTCAACTTTTTTTCTTGCAACTCTGTCAGACAAGTTGTCTCTGTTCGCGGCTATTTAAGGCATCCCCAAATCTCTGTCACCCAACAGCTACGGATCATTGCTTCCACTGCACTGCGGAACATTCTGGCAAGCCCGTTTCAGATGCTCTTCGCGATGTTTACATCTTCTGCCATATTCCTAAATGAGTAACTTTGATCCAAAGTCAAATTTACAACAGTTTCACAAGTTTGATACAAATCCCCTTTTGACAGCACTCTAGGACACGCTTCTCCGTCCCAGCTAATGGAAAAGGACTGTGGAGGGCAAGACAAAGCTCCCCAAACAGTGCTCTGTTGACTAAGGGAAATACCACTATGTTTGGAGTGGGTGTCATGTCAGCACTATAAATAATCGCAATTTAAAACTCTCGTCGGCAAAGAATCATTCCTGTGCTCAAGCCTCCCCCCCATTACAATTAACTTGGACCCCTAACAATGGCGCATTCAACTATATTTGAAAGGCCTGAGGGGCAGTGAGGGACTTTTCAAACTTGGCGTGGAAAAAGTGGCAAATTCACTTAAATTCTGTTTAGGAGGCAAAGAGGAAAAGGCAGCGTGTCAATCTGCCACTGTGCAACTCTAGGTTCACACTACTGCGATGTCAAATTGAATCAGCCACGGTGAGTCACATGATGATGCGCTCTTAGTTCAACTTCTTAGAGAGAGAAACTTGGCTACTGCCTGATTATAACTAACAGCATCATAGGTAAAACACAACACAAACATTTTAAAAAGAAAAATCCTTATAAAGTTTTACAGCTCATAATGTCATGGCTCCATGGAGTTGCAACCTACTGCTGAATCTGAAAGATTCTTTTTATTAAGTCATTCCCACGGCTGCAGCTCTTGGCAAACTCCTGCCCTGACCCCTGTGTCTTAAAGAGTCGCTGTCTTATCCTTACATAGACATTGATTCTATTCACTAATTCGATCGCCCAGCTCTAACTATTACCTATTACAAAAAGTAGTTATAACCATAAACTACTATGAGTGAATGAGTAGTTGTTGGTGGTCGGAGGGTCGGAAGATGGTCTTAGACTATCAGTCTACTCTACCCCAGGGCAGCTGTGCCATACAAAGTACATACAAAGTAGCTTACCACCACTGAGAATAGAGGGGGTGAATACCTGGGCCTTATGAAGCGCTCTGGGTGACTTGGGTCTGTGAAAATTGCACCACAAATAAAGTTCCAAGTAAAAAGAGTCTGAATTTCCAATACGCTGAAATACTATTGGTGAAAATATCCTACATCGGCTGGGCCTTAAAGATTACATCAGCAAAATAACACAATTTATAATGAGGCTAAACATCAAGTCTTGATGGACCCCCTAGTTTGTGTAAAGGAATACACAAAAAATGTACTTAAATACTGTTTTATGATGCTGCCAAAATAGAAAGAAACATTACTTTATAGACAAGTGTGAGCTCAGCTATATTTGATTCTTGCCCATCCAATCAAACCCAGGCAAAGACCGTCCACCCAAATTCATCAGGCTTGAACTGCACCTGCTACTAGGCCTACGAGCCCCAAACCGTTACTTTGATCTTCATAGTAAACAAGAGCACAAAAAGAGCAAAAGAAAATGGACATAACATCTTAACAGAATAATATTTGACTTTTCTCAATAAGATACACCTCAAAATGAGTTTGCTTTTTGAAGTTCTCTGCTAAAAGCCATTCTTTGCTTGAGCTTTGAAAATCACATGCTGTCTGACCCTCATGCTCCCCTGTGGCAACTGCATGTCTCCGTCAAGCACAAGCCTAAATGGAGTGGAATTCAAAACACAATAACTATGGGCACAGGAGCAGAGAGACCATCCGTCCGTTTTGCCTAAAGAGACTAATAAACATGAAAAATGTCTTCCCTTATAGAAGATGTACAACGTGAACTGAAACGCATTGGTTCCCTGTTTCTGCTTGCCTAGCTTCTTCACATCAATCAAAACATTCTTGGACATGAACAAATGATCGATTCATGGCCAATTTCTATTGCCCCTGGCAATGTTTAAGATTCAACACCTGTATCCGGATCATAATGACATCAAGATGGAAGCAGTAAAGAAGCTTGAGTTTGCCAAAAATCACCAAGGTGAGTCAGGGACTTGAAATGAATTGTGAGCCAAATTTCCATAAGCATCCATAACAGTCTTTTTTTCTTTTCTTTTTCCAGGTTGATATGCTTTTGTTTTGTTTTATTCTTTGACAAAGGACCAAGTGTGGTGCTTGTTTGTCCTCTCACTCAAATTGGTGCCTCGAGTCAAGAGGTCAGTGCAGAGCAGAGTAAAGATTGACTTAGCCCACAAGACAGCGAGCAGACAAAGAGCTGTGAGTAAACTTCCAGGGCTCTTTATTGGTTTGGCCTTTTCCTGTGGCAGAGGGACCTGCAGATGTTCGCAGCAGTGACAGACAGGCCAGAATCCCTGTCTGCTCTTGGAGTAACCTCTATGCATTAGTATTAATTACAGGTGAGGGGGCCTGACGTGAAAAAGGTAGACATCTTTTAAAGCAACATCTATTTGTTTAGGAGATCCAAGGGAAGTGTTCTTAGACTGTATGCTAAAAAAGTTTATTCAATGTTATGTAATGCTGACGGAGGCAACTGATTGGTCAGAATAAATAGTGTCACAGCTAGATAACAAAGTGACTGAATATGACATTATTAATTAAATAAGCGTTTGAGCGGAAGTGAAGTAGTACATCCTTTAGGTAAGGTAGTTATTATTTTGGTTTGAAAATACATGTCAGGTTCCCTGTCTGAAACAACCTTCCATGTTGTGTTTATCTTTGCTTGGAACTGACATTATAAGATACACGAGCTTGTCTACCTTTGTGACTTCTTACATATGCTTGTCTTCTTACATATGCACTGAAGCACTGCTATTTCTCTGACATGAAAAGGGCATTATGTTACATGCAGTCAGTGTTAAGGAAACTCCATAGCCGTCTGCATGTATACAGTTAGGCCTATAAGGAGCAGCAGCGGCTGCAACAGTGGGTGATTGTCTGGGGCTCAGGAGCCAGTTAACCAGTGATGCATACACACCAACTCTCTGAGAGAATTCAAGGAGGCAAAACTCAGGCCCATACGGCTCTCATTTTCACTTCCACTGACAAAAAATGTGGACGTCTCAGGATTCAGGTCTGCTTTGTCTTCCAAAGAACAAACACTATCAGCAGAGAACAACAGAGTGCATTGTGGGACCATGAAGACTAGATCATATGTGTATATAATAGACTACAGGCAGCTTGGCCGCCGTTCTAATAGCACAAAACAGATTTCCTCTGTGGAGGTGTAGACAGCTCAGGAGCTACATTACCCCAGCTGTATTTAACAGTGCAATGAGCCGGCATTCTGAGCACCAGCAGTGCACACTGCCATGAGGAATGTTTGGCCTTAAGTGCTAAAGAGGTTCCACTTCATTAAGACTAAGCAATTAGATAACTTATATGACATGCTCAAATCTCAATCCAAAAGACTAATGAGCTACTCTGTTATAAAGGCAGTACACGCTATTCTTGCAAACAAGCTGATTAGGCGCTGTGCACAAGTTATGACCCATTTATTCTCCATCCCTGGCTTATCACAGCTATGAGTTTGATAAATAAAAGGCAGAATGGCTGAGCAGTGGACCACATGGTACACACATTATTGAAACAGATTCCAGAGAGGTTCAAAGCCAAGAGTGAACTGTATTTCACTGTCAGCTACATTTATCAAGACCAGTGAACAAAACAGACCATACGCTCAGACTATCTGTGGTTTACAAATCTAGAAACAAGCAGCCAGATCCTGTGGAATGCATAATTATCATGGGAAATGTAGTTCATGCGGTTCAGATGAATGACTGTTACAGGATCTCATAAACACCGACAAAGCCACACAATAAGAGCTCAATTTCACTGGATAAGTGCAAAATCTTTCCGACTTATAGGAGATCTTAAACACTACAAGTTGTAATAGAGAACAAGGGCTGAATTAGAGTCAATTGGCTGCGCTTTGAGGGAAAACTCCCCGAACAGAAACGGTCTATGCGTTGCCATGTTGAATGAACATCAGCCATGGGAACAATTTAAGTAGGAAATGAGCAAAGATAGTTCCACATCTGCACGCCATTTCAACAATTGCTCACTTACGTCGCTGCCGCGGAAACGTGTCCACTCCTTGTCCGTTGAGCTCCTAAATGCATTTGTATGCATTTGTCCAGGCAGCAGAGATCTGGGTGAAAACAGAATCACACGTATGGAGATACCTGAACATGGGGCAGCGTTGTGGTACAAGCCCAAGGGCGCGCAAAGTGGCCGTTGTCAAAATTCCCTCATAGCATTGTAAAGTCCGGAGTGGGGATGTCTCCCAGTCTCACAAAGCTCTCGGGTTCTTTGCACTCTGATGCTCGCAGTGATAATAGGCAACTATTTCTGTCCAAAGCAGAGGCGCAACTATCGCAGTTCTGACTGTTCTGCAGAAGAGAGAATCACAAGTAGAGAGGTCTCCAACACGAATAGATCCAGTCCGCACGTCTTTCCCTCCAGGCGGTGGTTTCTGCGATGTGCCTTGACTTGCACTGATGCGAGGGGATCCGCATTCACCCCAACACAACTCCTACAGCTGGTGGTGTTGGATTTCACCGGTTACTGACTCGTGACATCACAGAGTGCCTTGGCTTGTCATCGATGCCCCTGTCTGCACTACTGTATGAGCCGTGCGCACAACTATATTTACTGTAAACTCTGCGGCCCAGGGGTCACGTGCTATAAAAAGCAGCCTACAAGTGCGCACAAAACAAAAGGCCATTCTGAGGCCCATGTACAGCAGAGAGGAACGCTGGAGTCTCCAAGCTCTCCAAGACTTTCCTTGCAGGCAGAATAGAAGTTAGAGCAGGGGTTCCCAAACTTTTAGGGCTGGGACCCCAAAAACTGACACGTAAACAACTCGGGACCCCCATTGTATACAGTTATTGTGTCTTATGCTACTTTAGGGCAGAACAACATTATAAAATCAAGTTTATATGTATTTAAACAGTTTGTTTTAAGTATTTGAAATGATTTCACAAATCATATGCTGTTTTACACTCAAAAATAAACTAAAAACAGTAGCATTTTTATTTTTATTTAATCTTGAAATCATTTGGGGACCCCCACTCAAGGCCTCGCGACCCCCCGAGGGGTCCCGACCCCCACTTTGGGAACCACTGAGTTAGAGGAACAATGCATTCGAATTGTATCGATTGTACGCAGCTAAACAGTCATGTTATGTTTCTATAGATTAACACCAGGTGAAATAAGTTGGATGAGGTTAACGATTTCACAACAAGGGCGTGTCCAGACATTTTTCACGAGGGTGGCCCAAGGGGGGCAGCAGAATTAGTTATTCTAGCACCAGCCAGGGCTGGCTCCCATCTTTAAAGGACAGGTATTATGCAAATGTGCCTAAAAACCTCAGAGCTATCATCATGTTACAATGTTGCTCCCATATCAAAAAAGTTTAATTAAGTTAATTCATGTTTTGTTAATTACTGTATATGACAAGGCAATATGACAACATGGGGCATTTATTTTGTTCCTAGCCAGAAGCAACTTGGGACTTCAATGGCTCACAACTCCACCTACAGTGGCACAATGTGGAAGGTAACTCTACGAATAACATGATATGTTAGACTGGTAATATGGCAAGAGGCGTATCAGGAGTCTACATTAAATTAAACTAACTTCTTTTCCATCCGCCTCAAAAGTGCAACTTAATCTTTCAAAAAACATGTCTCTGTTTGTCCAATTCGCTCGCCCACACCTGCCCCTTGAGCCCCCCCCCCCCAGTATATCCTCCTCCACAGAGCGGTCTGGTCTGAGTCAGAGGGACATATGGTTTAGCATTTAGAGACCGCAGGGGGATGCGACTAGAGACAGAACAGTTCCTGCCGTGGGTTCCTTGGAGAGGAATTAACCTGGGATGTAGAAAAGAAGGTTACACAAAGCAGCTACAAAGCCTATGTACACACACTACAGGTCAAAGTAACTTGGAGACTCCAGGTGACACATGCTTGTCATTATAAACATCGGGGTTAATCAAGAAACACGATTGAGGGATTCCTTATGGCTTTTTTACGACTACAAAGGCTTCTGTCAGCTGCTCCAGGTCAAATGTGTGTGTGGTTTTTTCTCATCATGAGTTTGCCATCAGCTGCATCTTTTGGGTTGTAATGTATCAAGCAGATGTTCTTTACCTCCATCCAGGAAACTGCTGAGATGCTGCAGGGTTTGTGACAGGCCCATGAATCAATATAATAAACAAGTCAAAATACAACCCAGTTTGCATCAAAAGTCTGGGAGTGGTACAAATGGATTACATTCCGTCTTGTTTATAAATCACGGAGCGACGCTTTTTGTAGCACTTGAATGTGTTTAATATTAAAATGTTTATTTCTTGTATTACACATCTTTACCATATCATCACATGCATATTATGAAAATGTAAAACAAAACACACACTGAGGTTGCAAAGAGGCTGCGGTTCATTGCTCTTTCACAGAAAAAAGGTGCTGGGTTTGATTTCCATTTAGAGTGGAGTTTTGCATGTTCTCCCCATGTCTCCCCATGTCTCCCATCAAACCGAAATGTGCACAATAGGCAAGAACCTCTGGGGGGGCTCCAGATCGGGTGATGGGTCGCTGTCCCGTGCTGTCTATCTTTTCACTTCTCGAGACAGGACAGCTCAGCCTGATGTTTGCAAAGCTCTCATGGGGTCCGCATTTTGCAACACTCGTCGTCGATACGCAGGGTGATTTAAAATGAACTCTACTTGATTTCCCTCCCGGACACCCAGATGTGCGCTGATCAGAGAGGACTATCAAGAGAAACCAGAGCGTGCAAATCAAACACAGATCGCTCACAGCTCAAACACACATAAATGCTTTTTTTCTGTGAGATTATCAATAAGCGTGCTGAAATGGAGCCAATATCTCTGTGACGTCAATCCTTTCCGGGCAACGATGTGATGAGTACATGAAGGCTCAAATGACTGTTAGTGAAGTGCACTGAACTGACAAAGTCTTTCCATATGATATAAAGTTGTATAATGTGCAAAAAGCAGCTTGCGTTTATGCTATTCTGTTTCATGAGGCCTATCGTTTAAAGCAGATCGTGGCGGAATACCATTTTGTTCCCCTTCAAGTGCATTATAAAACTTGACTTTATATACGCTGGCACTGCACTGAGAAGCCTGAATAGTAATACATGGCCCCGCTCCCATTAGATCTGTATCTCAATTTACTACATACTACTGTTTCATAAGTGCTTTTAAAGCCAGGGAGGTAGCTACTCATTTGAAAGGTCGCGCTTGGTGGAAACTATATAGCCAGGTTAAACATTTCTTTATACAGTAACAGCTTGTAAATGGAGTGAGTGGAAACTTTTAGCTTTGGCCCAGAGACGAGCCAAAGTCAACGGAGCCTGATAATGAAGGGAAGGAGCAATGTGGAGTCGCTCAAATGTTGTCTAGTAATAAGATACGTTCACCTGAGCAAGGCATGTATAACAAAAGAACGGCCATGACTTATTGTTTGCGTACTGTACTGCATTTTAACCGAGTCTATTTTGATGGCTTCATATAAAATTCTTTCAGATATGGTAAAGATCAGGGAGTCCAAACTAGGGTCGGAGGGCAAAGCAGTCCCAATTTTTGTGGGCAATGGAATAGGTACTAGGCCGTACTTGGCAGTTTACTTTTACAAAGCTTGAAGGTTCTCTGCCATCATAACCTCAATAAAATAAAATAAAATTGACCCAGAGGAAGACATTGTAGGTCTCAAGCCTGTACAAATGTTTGGGGTAATCTGTTTGTTTACACCGAGACTACCTGGTGGAGCCTTATTGCCGGGGGTGTCTCGGAGACATCTCCGTGACCCGCGGCGACTCTAGTCTCCAACTAGACGCTAACTAGTCTCTAGGTCGGTGAGATAGGCCCTTTGTATGTGTGCAATCAGTCCAAGTTGCGCAACTCTCTCCAGTGAGATAGGCCCTTAAAGCAGTACTAAGTAACTTTTTTACCCTAATAAATCCTTTCTGTAGTCCCTCTGGAGGTAATACAAGTGTTAATGGGATGATTTGGGGGTCTTTCATCTCACCCTGGTGTCTATGACCAGAAAACCATACTTACAACTTTGCCTGCACTGGGTCGGTGGCACAATACACACTAATGGGTTTAAGAAGAAGAAGCTAACAGGCTAATGGGCAAAGCTAACTGTGGGCTAGCGCCACTTAAACAGTATTTGAGTAAAAAAAAAAATCTTCATGTACAATATCCCTCTCTTACGGACAATTAATGAGTAAAAAAACTGCAACATGCTACGACACCTGCAGTGGCGCTTATGGCCACTAGGGGCATGAGTTTGCTTTAATTGCTGACAAAATAAACATAAATCCAAGTACTTTAGAACTGGCATTGTTATGGCCTTCAATTAACAAATAATGGTAATGTGTAATGTTATAAATACTAATAACACAATTGTCAAGATAATATAGTAAGTAGAGTAGAGTAATTTATCCACTAACTTCAACTAAAGATGTGTACAGTCAGTTTGTGTAAATTATGCACACTTCTACTAGATTCATTTTGTTGCAGTGCTGTTGCCCTCTGCTCCTAACAAGTTCCTCTGAGGCACTGGTTGGAGGGTGAGTCAAATGCAGAAAACACCTTGCCCTACGGGAACAATAAAGTCTTCAAGTTCAAAATAACAATCCCATGCACTCACTGGGCAAGCCCCAAGCCAGGATAAATGGAGGGAATTGTATAGATAGAGAGCCTTTTATTCAACATTAACATGTTTTCCAAAACCTTTCCCATCTCCTTTTCAAACGTCTTCCTTACAACCTTGTAAAGGGGCTTCATGTCAACATCCAGACCAGACAGCCTTATTAGTCATTGTTGGCATGTGTCTATGACCGGGTTTGACAGCCGTACCACCATTTACCTGCGAGGAGCTGAACCCACCTCTAATAATTACCAGCATGTGTCCGTGTGTAATTTTTCTAGTCCTGTGTCTGTGCGTGTCACCGCCTCGTAGGGCTGTTATTTCGCCAAGCGCGGAGAGAGTGGCCAACAGCTGGAAGAGTGCTCAACAGATGGTGGGATGTACAGAGAGAGAAGAGGAGACTGAAACACTTCTCCTTGTAAGAGCATGTGTGTGTAAGAATGTACGCGGTGGTGAAGAGCTTAAAGAGTCCCTAAGAAGAAAAAAAATGAGGAGGGGAAGGGGGCCAGGGGAGTCCAGGGTGAAAGGGGTGTTTGGGTTGAGAGGAAGTTTGTCGAAAAGCGAAAGTCTCATCGGAGGTCACGTGGGTTGGTACAGATTACTGAGCAGGAACACACACACAGCATGGGGAAGTGGTGCCTTGTGTTACCGTTTTCAGGATTCCACCGGCGTTGAATGGCGCCCACTTTCGTGATCTGGAATTCCATCGAAATCAAAGGTATTTCGAAACAATACTGTGCCATTGCGAGGTAGGATAGTCCGAAAGGAAATGATCACGGAAGCCGGCCAACCTTCTTAATTCTTTTCAGTCTGTATATGACTAGGATTCAGCTCTTGAATGATTTCCCTTAATTTAATCCACAAAAAACATCACTGTCTTAAGTCCAATAATCCATTTTACTGTAGATTGTTATTTGGTTGTAACTCTCACTGACACCTCAGAAAATCTTTGCTAAATGGCTCCAGCAACAAAGGAAATAGTGTGCGCGTAATTACTTGAGCACATGTTGGAAGACGAAAAACCTGCAAAAACAAGCTTGTCCGTCAAATCTTTAATGCCTGGCATGGGTGCGCTGCCAGAGTCTCAAGCCAAATGACTTTCGTGGAATAACATACCGTTTCCTTAATCTCATCAATTAGCAGTTAGGAGAAAAGAGCCGCAATTCAATTCAACAGCAGACAATGGAGCAGAACGGGAAGAGAAAAGTGCTGAGTAAGATGATGTCCTTAGGGATGGTTTTTCGCCATGTAGCATCAATCACCAATTTTTCCAAACAAGAGTCTACGAAATACTTTCCTCATGCTTCTTCAACCCTCGACTTATTTTAGGCGTCTTTAACATTAAAAAAAATGCTTGTACTTGGTGCTTTGGCATGTGCTGAGTTTAGACATAATTCTTTACAATTTGCCAAATGATGAATGAACGCAGAACCAGACTAACGGTAATGGCTTTTTAATCCATGCAGACAACTCTCCGTGCTCAAGACGCCGAAGCTTCCATGAGGAGCATACGGAACAGATTAAAACTAGACAGAGACAGAGATACTGTCTGACTAGAGTTTGTGGTTTAGGAGCTCTTCCAACCATCCCGATGTATATACGATCGTATGTCATCTACTGTACTGTAGTGTGAGTCAGTTGTAGATTATTTTGAGTAGTACTTGAGTAACTTGTCAAACATTCTCAAGAACAGTGTTTTGAAAGAACTGGCATTACAAATTATTTTTGCAATGTTATACGTTTTGTAGAATGAAAACATACTTCATCCAGGAGAGGCCAGTATTGGATTAATTTTAGTGGAATTTTAGCTAAAATTAAACAAATGAACTGGACAAGTAAGAATCAAGAGTTTGAAAGGGAACATACGGTGGGGGAAAAAAGTATTTAGTCAGCCAACAATTGTGCAAGTTCTCCCACTTAAACGATTACAGAGGCCTGTAATTTTCATCATAGATATACCTCAACTATGAGAGACAAAATGAGGGGAAAAAATCCAGAAACTCGCATTGTCTGACTTTTAATGAATTCATTTGGAAATTTTGGTGGAGAATAAGTATATGGTCACCTACAAACAAGCAAGATTTGTGTTTCTCACAGACCTGTAACTTCTTCTTTAAGAGGCTCCTCTGTCCTCCACTCGTTACCTGTATTAATGGCCCCTGTTTGAACTTGTTATCAGTATAAAAGACACCTGTCCACAACCTCAAACAGTCACACTCCAAACTCCATTGTGGTCAAGACCAAAGAGCTGTCGAAAGACACCAGAAACCAACTACAATTGGTAAGCAGCTTGGTGAGAAGAAATCAGAGAAATCAGCTGTGGAAGTAATTATTAGAAAATGGAAGACATACAAGACCACTGATAATCTCCCTCGATCTGGGGCTCCACGCAAGATCTGACCCCGTGGGGTCAAAATGATCACAAGAACGGTGAGCATAAATGCCAGAACCACACGGGGGGACCTAGTGAATGACCTGCAGAGAGCTGGGACCAAAGTAAAAGGCTACCGTCAGTAACACACTACGCCGCCAGGGACTCAATTCCTGCAGTGCCAGACGTGTCCCCTGCTTAAGCCAGGACATGTCCGGGCCCGTCTGAAGTTTGCTAGAGAGCTGGGAGAAGTTCATATGGTCAGATGAAACCAAAATGGAACTTTTTGGTAAAAATTCAACTCGTCGTGTTTGGAGGAGAAAGAATGCTGAGTTGCATCCAAAGAACACCATACCTACTGTGAAGCATGGGGGTGGAAACATCATGCTTTGGGCTGTTTTTCTGCAAAGGGACCAGGACGACTGATCCGTGTAAAGGAAAGAATGAATGGGGCCATGTATCGTGAGATTTTGAGTGAAAACCTCCTTCCATCAGCAAGGGGATTGAAAATTAAACGTGGCTGGGTCTTTCAGCATGACAATGATCCCAAACACACCGCCCGGGCAACGAAGGAGTGGCTTCGTAAGAAGCATTTCAAGGTCCTGGAGTGGCCTAGCCAGATCACAACCCCATAGAAAATCTTTGGAGGGAGTTGAAAGTCCGTGTTGCCCAGCGCCTGCCCCAAAACATCACTGCTCTAGAGGAGATCTGCGTGGAGAAATGGGCCAAAATACCAGCAACAGTGTGTGAAAATCTTGTGAAGACTTACAGAAAACGTTTGACCTCTGTCATTGCCAACAAAGGGTATATAACAAAGTATTGAGATTAACTTTTGTTATTGACCAAATACTTATTTTTACCATAATTTGCAAATAAATTCATTAAAAATCAGACAATGTGATTTTTTTTCCTCATTTTGTCTCTCACCGTTGAGGTATACTTATGATGAAAATTACAGGCCTCTCTCATCTTTTTAAGTGGGTGAACTTGCACAATTGTTGGCTAACTAAATACAGCGCCTTGCGAAAGTACTAATACACCTTGAACTTTTGCACATTTGGTCATGTTTACAACCCTAAACGTAAAGATTTTATTTGGAATTTTTACTGAAAGTTCACACACAAGTAACAGACAACTGTAAAGTGAAAGCAAAATGATACATGATTCTGTTATTTTTCAAAAAATAGAAAAGTGAAAAGTGGGGCTTGCATAAGTATTCATACAGCATTTTCGGAGTGCATTAAATTACCTTTATAACATTCCTAATGACTGCAGAATGTTCACACCTTGCCCTAACCATTAAATAGAGGCCACCTGTGTGTAATCTACTCTCAGTATAATTCCAGCTGTTCTGTGAGGGCCTCAGAGCTATGGTCAGAGTGTATTGGTCACTAAGCAACATCATGAAGGCCAAGTAGCACACCAGAGAGGTCAGGGATAAAGTTGGGGAGAAGTTTAAAGCAGCATTAAGTTATACAAAGATTTCCCAAGATTTGAACATCTCACGGAGCACTGTTCAATCCATCATTCGGAAATGGAAAGAGTATAGCACCACTGCGAATTTTGCAAGACACGGCCATCCACCTAAACTAACAGACTGAACAAGGAGAGCACTGGTAAGAAATGCAACCAAGTTCCCCAAGATAACTCTGGAGGAGCTGCGACGTACTGCCACTGAGCTGGGGGAATCTGTACATGGGACAACTATAAGTCGTACTCTACACAAATCTCTCCTTCATGGACTAGAGGCAAGAAGAAAGCCCGTTTGAAGTTTGCTAGAAGTCATATGGAGGACACAGCTACCATGTGGAAGAAGGTGCTTTGGTCAGATGAGACAAAAATTGAACTTTTTGGCCCAAATGCAAAACGTTATGTATGCCACAAACCTAACACTGCTCATCGTCCTGAGTGCACCATCCCCAGTGTCAAATATGGTGGGGGGAGCATCATGCTCCCCCCGCTTTTCCTCAGCGGGGACTGGGAAGATTGTAAGAATAGTTGGGAAGATGAATGGAGCCAAATACAGAGACATTTTGGAGGAAAACCTGCTGGAGTCAGCAAGAGAATTGAGGCTGGGGCGAAGATTCACCTTCCAGCAGGACAATGACCCTAAACACAAAGCTAAATCTACAATGGAATGGTTTAAAAACAAACATATTAATGTGTTAGAATGGCCCAGTCAAAGTCCTGACCTAAATCCTATTGAAAATCTGTGGAAAGACCTCAAGGTCAAGGTTTATTTGTATAGCACATTTAAAAACAGAATACTGCCCCAAAGTGCTTTCCATATTCAGAGCATACATATAAACAACATACAACATACTAGGTACTGCAAATGATAAACAGAAAATTAAAAATAAAACTGCAGTATAATCAAAATGTCTAGCTCAGCTTGAATTAAAATGCCAGTGCAAAAAGATGCGTTTTCAGCAGCGACTTGAAATTGACAATAGAGGAGGCTGCCCTGATTTCCAAGGGCAGAGAGTTCCAGAGTTTAGGACCGGCAACAGCAAAGGCTCGATCACCTCTGGTTTTCCGGTTGGACCGTGGGCAGTCTAAGAGCAACTGGTCAGAAGACCTCAGTGTTCTGCCCGGAGTATACCGATTCAGTAAGTCACTTAAATAAGAAGGTGCTAGATCATGAAAAGATTTAAAAACAAACAGTAAGATTTTAAACTGGATTCTAAAAGTCACAGGAAGCCAGTGGAGGGAGGAAAGCACAGGGGTAATGTGCTCCCGTCGTCTGGTCCCTGTGAGCAGACGAGCCGTCGCGTTCTGGACCAACTGCAGTCTGTGGATGGACAATTGGTCAAGGCCATAATATAATGAATTGCAATAGTCCAGCCGTGACGTTATAAGCGCATGGACCACTCTTTCAAGTTGGCTTGGTGGCAAGTATGGTTTGACCTTCCCCAAAAGCCTCAGCTGGAAAAAGCTGGTTTTGACCACTGAACTTATTTGTTTGTCCATTTTAAATGCACCATCAATATAAACACCAAGACTCTTTGCAAATGGACGACAGAAAGACGATACAGTAGGTGGCTACATGCACCAGTGAAAACAGGATGGTCGAGCTGGCCAAATATTACAATTTCTGTTTTCTTGTCATTTAAATTTAAAAAGTTGAGAGACATCCAATCTTTTACATCGTTAAGACAATTCTGCAGGTCTTGAAATGAGTTCGATTTAACATTAAGCGGAAGATAAACCTGAACATCATCAGCAAAGCAGTGGAATGATATGTTATGTTTTTTTAAATAGAGCCAAATGGCAACATGTACAGTGAGAACAAGACTGGTCCTAAGACAGAGCCTTGGGCACTCCGCTGTCAAGAGAAGCTTTATTTGATTTAAAAGATCCCAAGTTAACAGAGAATGACCGGTCAGTCAAATACGATCGAAACCAATTGAGCGCTGTGCCTTTAATTCCTGCACATGACTCGAGGCGGGAAAGGAGAATTGAGTGGTCGACAGTGTCGAACGCTGCCGTCAGATCTAAGAGCACTAGCACAGATGGGTTTCCAGAATCAGAAATTAAAAGGAGATCGTTAAATATTTTTAGCAATGCCGTTTCTGTGCTGTGTAAAGACTTAAAACCAGACTGGAATTTTTCAAAAATATCGTTTGAGTTAAGATGCAATTTGAGTTGATCATAGACCACCTTTTCTAAAATTTTCGATAGAAAAGGTAATTTGGAAACAGGTCTGTAATTGGACAAGACAAAATTATGCTTCTTTAGGATAGGTTGTACAATGGCCTGTTTAAAAGAGTTTGGGACACACCCTCTAGGAGTGACCGATTGAGCAGTTCTAAAATACAGGGACCAACTGAGTCCAAAACATCTTTAAACATCCTCACAGGTATGATGTCTAGGGGGCAATTTGAGAGTTTAAGAGTTTGGACAGTCTTGAGTAAATCAAACAGCGAAATGGGTTCAAATCCCCAAAAACAGCAGAGCACCTGAAAACTGCTGTTCACAAAGGCTCTCCTTCTAATTTGACAGAGCTTGAGTTGTTTTGTAAAGAGGAATGGGCTAAAATGTCAGTCTCTAGATGTGCAAATCTTGTAGTCATACCCAGAAAACTTGCTGCTGTTATTGCAGCAAAAGGGGGTTCCACAAAGTAGTAAGTCATGCTGTATGAATACTTATGCACGCCCCACTTTTCACTTTTCTATTGTTTGAAAATAACAGAATCATGTATCATTTTGCTTTCACCTCACAGTTGTCTGTTACTTGTGTGTGAACTTTCAGTAAAAATTCAAAATAAAATATTTACGTTTAGGGTTGTAAACATGACAAAATGTGCAAAACTTCAAGGTGTATTAGTACTTTCGCAAGGCACTGTACTTTTTTCTCCACTGTATCACGCCTTCCATGTAATTATATTGTTCTTAAATTAACCACAGTCAACATAAAATACAAGTCAAAGCAAAATATCACTCCAGGTATGTTTTTAAATAACTTTACCTTAAATGCTCAATCTGCAGTGTACGGATATGCGCTGAAACAGTAGCGCCATTTAGAACATGGCTGAGATTCAAAACGCATACCATACATCATAATCTGTATGAACTCCACTATATTATGTGCAAATGGCCATTACTAACGCAACATGTCGTCACAGCTGGAACCTATACGGAAAAGAGTAATTACTGAAAAAACTCTGCTACCAAGCATGTTAGCCCAGTCACTCTGAGAAAAGCCCTTATTTAAACGGTCTGAATTGACTTGCCAAGGATTGGTCAAACAGATTCCTTCTTTTTTCTCTCCCCCCTCAAATCCGGATTCCTTAAATCAAAAGAGATAGGAGTCATCGTGAAAGATTTAGGGAGGAGTAAAACCCACCTTGACCCCGCACTGATCCTCTGTCTCTTAGGAACTGGCCGCGGAACAGAGAGTGGCTTTATGCTTTCGGTACCATACGATTCCCCATACAAAATCCCACTCAGTTTTGTGAAAGGCTTGAGAGAATGGCTTGAAAGGTCCCTTATCTGTAGTCATACTATTAGATGCTATTAGCCTGTGAGAAATTGGGGATTGGTCCCTTGCTAAAAATGTGTCTGAAGTTGAGCCAGTGCTGATCCTTGTGGGATTGAGTGAGGCACAGCTTTCCATGAACGTGATTCATTTTGTAGTCCGTTTTCAATCTTAACTTTCTAGAAAATACATAATTACAGAGAAAAAACATGCACAAAAGCTTTATGAGTTGCCCCAGCGATATCGAGGGATTGGTCAAATGCCTAAAGGACCAATTTCACCTACGGGGATAAAAACGTACACCTTAACCGTAATGACTTTTGACTTGACTTAGATTCTGGTTGATAAGAGCACAAGCTGCATGGACCCATTGCACAGAGATGTGGCTGCAATTCTGTGCCAACAGCCTCTCCAACTTCCCCATTTATCTTGGCAATTGAGATACTGCCTTCCCAAATAGCAATACAACCACGTAAGCTTTGTATATTTCAAGCGTGCCGACAATGTCATTACCAAAGCTTCGGATTCCTGCCTACCCTCTAAGAATAGAGAGGCTCCAGACACACGGGAGACGCAAATGCCACCCTGCAGGAGCCCACGCAGGTGCCCAGCAGGAGCAGTAAGCGCAGGTCAGCGGTGACCTTGGGTGGTTCTTGGCGGCGGGACACAAAGGCTCGTAAGTGGTGACCGAGGACTGAGTTGACACCGCCGCCCTGGCTTTTTCCCCGCACTTTAAGAAGGACAGAAATATTTCACATGTGTGCTCTGACTGCAGGCCAGAGGTACCTCACAGGTCAGAGTGTGGGCCTGCCCACTCCGCCGCCCCTTCCCTATCATTCATCTCCTAATTATGGCTTTGAGTACAAGAAAGCCTGCAGGGAGATAGATGGACGTGTTTGGCAGCTTTTTTGGAAACCTTTTAAGCTGAAATTCATGACTGAGATTTTTTGGGTCCATATTTTAGCGGGAAAAAAGTACAGTGATTATAAAAAGGTACAGAGTATTCTTTTGTTTTTTTTCTGTTTTTTTACCGCTATTTAACCAGAAACGTTTTCAGGGACCTTTGTGTTTTTTGTAGGGTTAACAGGAGCACCCGATGGAAACCTATGCCGACACAGAGCATTCAAACTTCACACAGAAAGGCTCCACCTGGCCCAGGATTGAACATGGGACATACAAGAGTGTCCTCACCTCTCTTGGTTGGTTGGTCTAGCAGAATAACTACTGGGTTGATTCTGGTTGTATTGTTTTCTACAATATTTTAAAATACACAGGGAATTGACACTGGAACTAATTCCAACGGAATGACACAAAAATACCAACAATACAATATAGGTTTGGGCATTGTAATTGTCAGTTTAACACCGTATCTCAAATTCAAGCATGTAGCAGATGGGATAAGTTCAATGGTTGAATGCAGCATAGTAGCATTTTGAAAAGCTTGCTCTTAGTCTCTCTATTTAGGGTATTGTATATTGTTGGTGTTTTTTGTTCTTCGTCGTCTTATCTTTTCAAGTTAGGTTCAATAACAATAACTCTGTCCCTGGAAACTCGAATCAGGAAGGACACAAGTAAGACCGCACAATAAGTTAGGATGGCTGTCTGCAGTGTAAGCCCCAAGAACAAAGTCAACTTCAACACTTCCTGTCACACTGGACCCATTTTATGAAGAGCACTTTCATAAACATTTCAGACTTACTAAGGTCTAGAGTAGGGCTTAACCCACATAATCTATGGATTTGAGCCAACATATTTTCCTACAGTACGAATATACACTCCTCATCTGGCCCTGCACTGATTTAAACAAACACATTGCGTGTTTGACAAAGTGTCTGGCAAATGCTACCCAGATAAAAATACGTCGAAGCACATCCCACTTTTTTTCCTTTAAGCTTTCCACTTTTACAGTTGTAGAATGGAAGGTAAATCAGTAAGGTTTTTTTTTTTTCTTTCCACTGAAGCCATCCGTAGTCTTTAAGCATTTACCTGTGCTTGAAACCGCAGCGTAATCCTGATGTAAAGACTCCAAGTGCATCCATTTAAAACTTCAAACACGGGCAATAAAACGCAGGCCCCTGCAATTTATTCTGTGGGAGTGCAAAGACACAAAAAAACAATGTGTTCTGCCAGTGATTGGAAACAACTGCCGTGAAAATGGGGTTTGGGTTTTTACTATTAAAAGGGGTGTCCGGCGGCAGGAGAGAGACTGAGATGCCCGGTTTCCACAATAACTTCACGATGCAGGGGGAGGCTACGAAATAGAGAAGGGTGAGGAGAGACCATGTTTATGCCAGAAGTGGGGGAGACAAGTATACAAACAGTCTTTCAACAAGGGCCAAGTAAGAGTCCTCAGGCAACTCTAATAACATTGACCAATTACCAGATATCTTGGATTGAAGTCGAGTTTATCTCAGATGGGTCAATTGTTGGTTCATGTGTTTTTTAGTATTAGTTGCCATATTTGTTTGGGACAGTGACACACATGAGACATGAGATACAGTATTATGTAAACACACCACAGAGTCATCCCCCGGACCATCAGCTAAGTGTAATCTGTCCCACATTTGCACTAACATAGATGCTCTCAGTCATTCACCATGTTTATACAGTTTTTAATTTGATTAGGCTGAAAGCAAGTGACCTGCAAAATCCAGATTAGAATCTTGGAATTAATCTGGAATGACATTCATCCTCCTGTCACAGCAAAGGCTTCAACATGTATTAACTCACAAACCTTGCAACAATCCAACTTGCAATGTCAGTAAGCAAAGCAGCATATAAAAAAAAAAAAAAGTTTTGGTGTAGTTCCAGGAATTCTATATTGATACAGGAAAATTATTAAAGGGGGGTATTATGTAAAATCAACTTTTTCAAGCTTTATATCATGTTATTATGTCATTCCCTCATTAAACACATGCCTGGAGTGTTGCCTTGGCTCATTCACATATTTTTGAGTAATCAGTAAAAACTTAGACGGCAGCCATTTTAGGTGTAGCTATGCCTCAGTCCTCCTAGGAACGCCCCCACCTCCTGGAGACGCCTCTGGACCTTTCGTCACCAGCCAAGCCACCAACCACTGCTCCTCAGCTCAGCAGAGCCCCCTCCCCGCACAGTGTTGTTGTTTAAATGCCACAGCAGTGTGCTGAAGGGGGCGTGTCGGAAAGCTTCTTAAAGAGACAGAGGCCTATTTCAAGACGTTCAGTACAGCCATTTTGAGAGAGCAATTTTATTCAAGGCAGTTATTTTAATTTACCGCATATACAGACCAACAGAAGGTTACGTCATCATTGTAGTATGCTATAGACTGGTGCTATGTGATTGAAAAAAGCATAATACCCCCTCTTTAAACAGACAGCTTGCTAGAATTTAATATAAAGTTAACATAACGTGCCGTGCATTGCTCTTTACAACGTAAGAACCTTTTGTTCTCTGGACGTCAAGCCTCGTTTAGCACACTTATCCTAGCCATCATCCGACCCCGTCATTGTCCACCATTATGGGGACACAAATAGCTGCAGCGCCCTGTCCCGTGCCCTCCCTGTCTGCTGGGGGCCAAGCTGTGCCCCACCTGTCAGACGGAGTGTGCAGATTATAGGGATCCTGGGACAGGAAGGGCTTTTTTCTCATGTGTTTGCTATCATGCAGGCTAATGGCCAGGTCTGGTGTGGCTGCCCTGGAGCAGCAGACATCATCGGCATTACCTCATTTGAGCATGCTGTCCAGCCCGTCTGGATTATGCAAAGATGAAAGAGCAGAAGACTTGGGTCACATCTTGGACTATAGTGGATGGCGTTAGAGAAATAACAACAATGTTCGAGAGGATTGATGAAGAAAAGATCAAGAATTTCCCGCCAGTCAAAGAAAAAGACACACACAAATAAACCAAACACATGATTTACTGTATGCATTTTTCAAATGAGGCATATCAAAACAACCAAGATCGCAGACAGTCTTGCCCAAGGACACAAAAACAGCCCAAGTGAGAGCCTTCATTGCTCTTTAAAACTACATGGCAGAACTTGGCACATTGAGGGAAATCTGTCTGTGTAGGCTCTCAGTCGTCAGGAGTTGTCCATCTTCAATGAAGGTACTTGAGTCATCTTCTGTACTCAGTAGTTGAAGTCTCGAACGTTTCGCCTCTCATCCAAAAGGCTTCGTCAGCCCGCAGCTTAGATAAAGACCACAAGGAGGAGTTGGGCTGGCCCGGCTCCTCCCCTCTAATCACAGCTACTCTCAACTGTGGGTAAACAACCTTTGAAGTAGAGCGTCTCTAACGACATGAGCATGACATCAACATGACACTGAGTACAGAAGATGACTTAAGTACCTTCATTGAATATTGAGGGAAATCGTAAGAATGCAAAGAACGGTTCATCCTTGCAGTTGAGTTTCTCTAAATATCAAAATAATTTTTAGTTTCAACTCTGCACAGTAATAACCTGCTTCAGATGTTGTACACTAGATAACCAGCAGAGGTGCCAGCTCCTCCCCATAACCTCCAGTTGGGTGCACATTACAGCTACATATGGAATCTCCTTTGTGTTTCTGACTGCTGATGGAAAAAAAGCATTTGTCATACATTTATGTGACGAATGCTCAACTACAGAGCACAGAAGATGACTCAAGTACCTCAATTGAAGATATATTTATATTGTGTTACAGTAGACGCTGGCTTATTCAAATTATTTAGTAAAGCTGCTGAGTTCATGTCAAACCTGAGCAATACACTCATCCTTCCATAAAACTTAACTATGTTAGAAATATCTGTCATTCATTGCAGACTGCGCATACTGAGTTTATCTGGAATGAAAACAGATGCTCCTAAAAGCTCTTCAAAGGCTCGAGGACTTAACCAAAACACTAATGTGAGCCAACAGAAAAGATCAACGAACAAGCATTACATAATGACAAATACTAATGGTTAAAATGTTGTGTTAGGACCACCTGTCCATAATATTCACAAAGCCGGTTTATTAAGTCCATGCTAGATTGAAGCCCTCCTACTTCAGCAGTGAAAATGTTTGTGTCATCTGTGAAGAAGTAGAACATAATTTAGAATATCAAGGAAGAGAACTCCTTTTAACTGGAATGTGACTGGATCTGAACCAGTTATGATTTAGCTTTAATGTGCTGTGAAGCAAACGTACGTGGAAGTTTACAGTTAAATGAAAAACACACCAAATCTTAGTTCAATTATCCTAATGAAGTAACATACATTTATATAATAAATATATGGAATACATTTACAAGAGAATTCTTTTTTACAAAGAATCTTTGAACAGAGACTGGCTCAATTTCAAAGATCTGTGAAGTGCGAGTTTTCTTGACACATGTTTCCACTATCCCAGAGTTGATCAATTGTCCAGAAAATCTGTCCCACTTGGACGCCCCACTGGACACAACACGTCTACATCTCCTCTATCAAAGATGATCTGATTTTCTGTCTTCTTCACAGTAGCATGTGATTAAAACAACATGGTGGTTCTGTGCTACAACATTCCTCTTTATAGGCTGGGGGAAAAAAGGGCTTACCCGCTCAGTCTAGACAGAGATAGCCCTGAGGTCGTCCTTTCTCAGACCCCCAGACTGTTGTGAGTTGCCTAGCTCTGCTGGACACAGGATATAATGGAAACCCAAACATTACCTTGGCCAAGACTGTGTCAGCTGTGCTTACTTTATGTAATAAGATCTAAAACGAGGCCTAGGACATGCGCCAAAACATCTAAGCCCAAAGTCTGCAATTAATATTGTAATTTTTACACACATTTGAACTTCACATACACTCAAGATGCATTGTACTCCATGTTAGTTCCAGCATGTTGCAGTGTCTATAGACCTGGTATGGACTGCCAACAAAGTAATGCCCTGGCACTATTTCTCCTGCAGGTTTGCAAGATGGCACAGTGTTTAAGCAAAATGGTTGTTGTTTGCAGGCTAACTGGATCCAGTTGCGTTTAAATGATGGGCCGTGGGTTATCATGATAAACATATGCTCTAAATCTCTTGGTCAAGACTTGGATCAGTCCTGTTTTGGTACTAAACCCATGATTGGGTTTGAGATGTTCGGTATATCGTAACAATCTTAATTGAATAATTGAGTAATAATCTTCCGCCTGGCGCAACAACAGCGTTAGTGCAGAAGAGAGTGACATATTGTGTGCAAACGGTGCGCCAGTGTTTGCGTGGCCAGGGCACAGGGGCGTGGCTTAGAAAGAAGAGGTCGATTGATGCGTGGTGTGACTGCAACAAGAACTAGTTTTTTATTCCCCTCTTCTCTCCTCATCTTTACAGTAACATTTCGCACGGCCTCATGCACTTCCTTAAGCATTTGGGCTGCATCATTTCAGCCTCTTACAGGACAAACAAAATTTCTTAGCACAACACCCATTTAGGCCATGATGTACATTGCCCTTCACAAAACAAGCTTGCCTACCCCTGGTCTAAAGCCTGTGTTGAGAAACACAAGATCAGGCCCATTGAGGTTTGGACAATGTCAAATGTATTTCAGAAGTCATTTCCCAAAAAAATGCCGTCTTTGGGAAATCACTTTCACACAATGCAGCTGTCCACCCGTGTAAAGAAAAACAATCAAATGATGTGTGCCGTAGTTGCATGAATCACACATTTTTATTGGCGGGCACATAATGGTGGCAGAAAGAATGTTATGGGAGAAAGTTGTTGTAATTACAGCCACTAAGAGAATCTATTGCATCCCCAGATGTCACAGCAGCTCCAATGCTTAAACTATCCATCATCAGTGTTAACAAGCACTGGAAAATGTCCAAATCTGTATGTAAAGAGGCAGATGATGGCTGAAGGCAACAGTAGTGTTCATCTGGCACAGCTTATAGATATCGAGCCCTTTGCATTACATGGCAACCCATTAACAGCATTACAGGAAACAAACACAGTATACAACCACATCCTCCTCCTCTGCCTACCACTTTACCTACCACCCAAAGTCCACAAGTGTCCCAAAACGGAAAGACGCTCCACTTCATTACCAACACAACAAGAGCGAGGGGTTAGATCTGTGAACAATTTCCTCTAAATGAGTAGCCTGTGGCGCACTTTTGAACAGGCATAGTCATGGAGCCATTATGCGCGGCCTTCATGTTCTGTGAGGACATACGCTGACCGCGTTTAAACAAAGGAAAACTTAAGCTCAGTTGTGGAGAATGCGTCTAAATGAAACAAGATGGAGGACACGATTCACCGCGACGATCAGCCATGTGTTTGTGTCTTTGGTACAGTTCCGTGTCTGTTGTCTTGTCATTTCCGACTCCGATGCGAAGACTGTTTTGCAGAAAGGCTACAGTGCGTGTCGTCATTTCAGAGACTGCGCCTCCGCCGACTCAGCTGCAAGTAAATGGGGGCAAACTAACATGACATTTGTGAGATTGTTGCTGTTTTGATGACTGCTCTGCAACAACTGGCCCACAATATCCAAAAATAGGAAAAACAGCTGGATTCGTGGTAAATGAATAAACAAGTGTAGAAGTGTACACAGCCACAAAAATACTCAGAGAAGATGTTATTTTTAGAGCTGAAATGAAGTAAAAGGCCGGCCTACAGAAAGAATGTATTCATGTATTTATCTTTTATTTATTTTTTGACAAATAAGGTCAAATGCATCGCCGAAGCACTGGGCTGGTTGTCCCAAGAGGATTTCAATCTAAAATTGATGCGTTATTTTTGGGACCTGACAAGTGTTAGGACCAAAAAACATACATCAAATCCATGGTTGGGCTGGAGCCCTACAGAAGCTGAAGATAATGCCCCAGTACAACGTCTTTGCTCCTGTAATATCATCTGAAATCTTCTTTTCTTCTTTTTGGCAAATTTACCTTCTGCAGACATTTCAACACAACCCTTTCACTTATTCCAAAAATCTGGTTATTATTACTTGATTTAGGGTAAAATCTGTCCAGTCAAAGTTTCCACTCTGAAGTCTTTGAAACTATTCACTTCAGCACAAATTAAGACGGAGACTGCAGCTTTGACAAGCAAACTGTTGTATTTCAAAGGTAACAATTACAACCGCCACTGCCACTCCTACAGGGAAGACCCATAGGTGTAATGGTGGATATAATATATGATTATTGAATGATTTACGATTAGTTGCACTCAAGAAACAAAAGAAAAGTAAGTCATGGAACCTCGTCTTCAAAGGACAGTACACTCAATTGCATTTACCGGAAATAAGAAATATTTCTGTTCGAATAATGGTCTTGTTATTAAGTCCCAGTCATCCGTAATAAATTCGACAAACTTCTTCAAACAACAAGCAGTTTAGCAGTTCGCTCAAATATTAATGCTCCTGGACAATGTGTGCACCGTGACCTATGATACTTTTTTACAAATACATATACTAATCCACAAATCTAATAGCAATCGCAAATGTATATATATATTTTCATAAATGCTTCCCTTTTCTTACTCTTTTAAGTTGGAGAAGATGAATGGTAAAATATTTGGATAAAACAATGGGGCTTTGAAGTGACTTGTAATTGGCCATACTTTCCAGTTAGAGCTATTACTTTTACTGAGTTGATTACCGAAATGATCCATTCTCAATGGTGGCACCAGACCAAACAATACTCATACTGTGTGTCTTCTTTTGCTGCTATTACACTGTGGCCTGTCATTGAAGGCTTGATCCCCTGCACTCGGCTGCACATGTTCAGCCTGTGTGTACTTATGAACACTGGTTGTGGTTTACAAAGAAAGTTGTGAAACAGCTGTGGCTTATTACCGACCAACAAACATCTCTGAGGCAGAATTCAAGCTCAGACTGTGAAGAGGTTTTCCGAGTTTTCCGAAAAGGAAATAGGTGAAAACGGATACCGACCCAAAAAGTTTATACATCGGCATCAGTGCCAAATTTCCACATGGAATTGTTGTGGGAATGCTTTGTTAGGACGGACTGCGGTACTTTGATTTGTAGGGATATATGTTGCACAGAGTCATGAAACAAAAAGGGAAGTGGACCATGTAAAATCTACTCAAGCTGAATCACTTTTAAGGTAAAATAGAATAGAATAGATTTATCTTTCATTACAGACAAAATAGTAAAACATGATTGCTTACCTCATAGTGAATGAACTACCGTATTTGATTCCTATTTGAAACATTTTGCTCTATGCCATTTCCCTCGATATCCTGTCAATCATATAGAAAAATGTAAGAAAGTAAAAGTTCAGTCTAAAAAGTCCAATCATTAAACTTTTGTTTAGTGTTAAAATGCCTTAATTTGTTACAGAGAATGGTCAAATGTCATACTCCAGTTTTACAGCATTTTTCTCCTTTTTTTTGTAAGCTTTGCTTCAAGGAATCATTCACTGATTCACACTCACAGTCCCATTTATACACAGGGCCCAGGGATACAATGGCAGGAAATTCTGAACAAAACTTCACTTTCCCAGTCACTACAGAGCTACTTGTAAATCAGTTTCTCTCTTTAAGTGAAGCACACGTTGTGATCTCTTTCGGGCAGCCATGACCCTCAAAGTGCAGGTGTCAGTTCTGGACCTTGTGAGAATGTCAGTGACTTAGTGAAGAAGTGCTCTCCACCTCTGGATGTTATCAGTCAGAGAGCAGGTCAACAGGACAGCATCTGACACTCTGGACCTGAGGTCAAAGCAGCACCAGCTGCAGGACTAACTGACAGGCGTTAACACTCCTATAACTACACAGCTAAGCTCTCTTAAACACGCTGCACTGCCCTAAAGACTGGGCACGAGTGCTTCTATCATGTCCCCGTGCCCCCTCCTCCTCGTCTCATTTCACACTAAACAAAGTCACGACGGGGTCCCAGGGCTTGAACCCCTCTGTCTTATCACCTCACAGTCGGAGCCACTGGCCATGCTGATGAACTTGGCTGGGAGGAATCCGTAAGCTACTCCACTTGACTGAGCAAAGCTAATGAGTCAGAAAATCCCAGCGTCAGGGCTGGAGGGTTCACCGTGGGCACCAGGATAAGCAGGTTTGTAGAGTGAAGGGATGAGGATAATGTGAAGAAGATTCGGTAGACTTGCCAAGAAAATCTTACAGAAGGAAAAACAAATGCCTTGAGCCAAGATGGATATTAAGTTAATGAATGACAGCTTTGATAGTCTAACATAACAGGAAATACTACAGTGATAGCCATTTCCTAAAAATTACTCTCCATTCAACCACAATGTTTTGGAAAGTATACAAAAAAGTAAGTGGTCTTTTTTAAGAAGTAAGTGTCCACTATGTCAGACTGAGCATCCTGAGATTGACTTCTGCCTCCAGCAATTTGTTCAAGGTCCAAGTGAAGTCCATTTCACACAAATAGCCGAGGAAAAAGGTGACTCTGCCACACTTTTTCCAAATATACTTTTTCAGAATGTTTAAATGTAAAGATCTTTGTTTCTTTCTATACTCAAATCTACAGTTAAGGAAATAATATCAGATTGTTTTATTAAACATTATATTATAGCATGCACTCGAGCAGATTTCCCGTGGGCCCTGAGGAGGAGAGGGTCTGCAGGGAGGGGCAGGTAGGATGAACTGGGATTACCTCTTTGATCTGCAGTGCATATCTCTACCACAGACTCTGGGAGGGGGGCTGTCCGCTGCTTGGCCAGGTGCACTCATCTCTCTCTGCTGCCAAAACCCCCACCGAGCTGCCCCTTAGGTGTGAGATGCGCCTCCAATCCCATCTCCACACGGACCATCGCATCTCGGACCTACAGCAGCACAAAGATTGGCCTAGGAACACACAACATCTTCAGTGGCAGGCTAATCGTCACCACTTGTTTCACACACACAATCGTGAGCGTAAAGATGAAAGCTTGTATGTGTTTCAAAATGTAAAATGCTTTTTTAACACTAAAGGTGGTAGTTTAAATCTACCCAACAAGTCTGTGTTTCTTTAGTTTTCTACTGAAACGGGCCTACATGGTTTCTGACACACAGAGCTCCATTTCCTCTGTGATTGAATATTTTTTACACACTATGGGCCGGAACTTGCAGTTCATAGCGCAAGCTGTAGAGCAGACGGTTGCGCAATCTTCAGTGTCATACCTGGCGCAAAAGGCAAGGCAAGGCAACTTTATTTATACCGCGCATTTCATAAACGAGGCAACTCAATGTGCCTTACAAAAGAAGATAATGCGAAATTACAATCAGGTTAAGTTAAGGCAAAGCACATATAGACAGATCAAGACATGGGAAATACACAGCACACGAGGTCACGTGCAGAATTTTTTCTTGGGGAGGGGAAGGACGACTGGCCATTGACCGGGGGGTGGGGCTGAAGAAACGTGTTGAGGCAGACGCAGAACGACGGGGGCGTGGTTAGGGATGGGGTATGTGAGTGCGGTTATTTACAGTCTGAAAGTTAGTGTTTTGCAAAATATGACCCAGAGAGCTCAGTCCTTATCAGGTTTAGCTCCGTGGCTTGGCCTTGAAGGGAAGTGTTGACGGCGTAGGAGAGATAAACGGTCCAGCTGCTTCAAACCTCCTCTCTGTGGAGGAAGAGAATTATTCCAGAGTAGATCATACATTTAGAATGAATGAGCTTTTTTCTTGGTCTCAGCTTTAGTTCAGTTTTCCAGAGCAGCTAGTTCCTTCACAGTTCAACCCTTTTCCTCCCAAAATATAGTCCAACTAAAGGTGGGCAGGACAGGGGGTGGACAGACACGTATGGCAATGTTGCAGCGCGGCCATCTCCCTATGCTTTCCCCGGACCCCTACTCGCGGGAGGCGGTGGGTAGGTTGCAGGGGTGCGGATGGGAGGGGGGTAGTTTGTAGTTTGCCCCGCAAAATCTTAATAACATGCGCGATGCTGTACCTCCGCTCATGATGGAAGTTTGCTATGCGGCCCGTTTGTGAAATGCGCTCCTTCTGTTTCGGACTGAGCTGTTCACGAGGCGCAGCAATGCAAAAAGGAAACACAGGGCTTATTACAACGACCACCGCTGATGCTCTTCATTCATCGGGAAGTAAACGCAGCACAGTGGCACTGACGCACGTTGAAAATACAGCCTATTCTCACTATTTTAGCATAACAAATGCAGCCGCTCAAATCAGCTGCTTGTATACGTGCGTGTGCGCATTGAGCAATCGTGCTACACGGTTTGGATGGACATTAAAGTGTAAGAGCGGCCTTATAAGGAGATTGAGCGAAGGGAATGCATGCAGCAAGCGCAACTTGAAGTCAGCGCTACTTGTAGTACACATCCGCCGACATCCGTACACATCCGCCAACCCACGTTTTTTCCCCCTAAGCTACCGGCAAAAGCACTAGCGCAAAGTGGTATATGTGCAGGATCAGTTGATGGGTCTAAGACTATCCGTGCACCCAGGGCTGTATTTAAGTAAAACGGGCCATGGGGCTAAAGTTTTTTCAGGGCCCCCCATATACTGTATGTCTGTCTGTCCGTCCGATTTCTCTCTCTCTCTACAATGAAAAGGGAAATGAATGAATGTTTTAAAATTGAACATGCTGAAGAACCTTTGCTCCTGCCAGACTGGTGGGGGACACATTTAAAAGGGGGTCTGGGGGTCCTCCCACAGAGATTTTTTTTATTTTAATGGTGCAATTTGGTGCATTCTCATGTATTTTAACAGACCAATAGGTACATATTTTTTCCCAGTGTCAACTCAATGAAAATGGCTCAGTCCTGGTTTAGACCTGGTTTTGGCCTGGTTTATTCCTGGTTTATTGCTGGTTTATACCTGGTTTAGTCTCGGGTAAAAAGTCATCTGATTAAGCCTTATATGTCTGCAAAGAGAGAGGGGCCTCTCTCCTTTTCTCCCTATGCCCATGGGTCCTTCAACTTGCTGGGCCCCTGGGCTTAGCCCCTGTAAGCCCCTGCATAAATCCGGCCTTGCATGCACCAGGCACAAGATTTGGTCCCTTATACGTTAGCTAGAACACTGAACTGTGTGTGTGTGTGTGTGTGTGTGTTTTTTGGGTTTTTTGGTTTTCGTTTTCAAGTAAAATGAACAGCCCAAGGAAGATATAGGAGGATATTTTCAAGACTTTTTCTCTTCACATTTCAATGTCTGCACTATACACCTCCAATTCTTACTGGAACTGAGCTCAAAACTCAAAACTCAACCCTATTTTCCCGTTTTCTCAGAAAGACTGTCAGGCAGTGTGGAAAAAGAAGCTGTTTGAATAATGCATCTGAAAACGAGATGTTTGTTGGCAATGACGCTCAAAGCATTCTTATTTGACATGTGCAGAACATACAGACAGGCATACATACAGACTTTCCACTTGGTGACCAATGTGTGTAGCAGACAGCTCACTGATCATTGTAAGCTCACAAAGCTTTGGGAAGACAGTCTGTTTATGTTTTTCAATCTCTTTCAGTCCACTGTCTGCTTGATCGGTAGGATTAAGTTGCAAATGGGCAAGGTGTAGAACGTCAGCGATGTGCTATTGTCATTTGACAGTTTTCATAAATATGGACTAAGTTGTCTTATGCAAACAATAACTGTTTTACAACAGAAGGGAATTAAGTTTCTTTGGTAATAAGCAGCTTCTGTAACAACAGCTGGTGTAAGTGATGGAAACATGGCTGTCAAATGGCAACAACTACCAAACTCTCACACACCATTCAAACATGTGTGTATCTTCCCCAAGGACCACACGAAAGTACAATAATAATGCCTTACACTAACACAAATTATTCCTTCACTCTGCACATTCAGTGTTGGTAACCAGCAGTACTGGAGTTAACTAATAAGCACCAATAGGCACTAATCACCACCAATCATTAGTACAGAACATTCACAGGCAAGATGGGTGTCCTGTTCAAGAGGTCGGAGCTGGGATGGGTCTGATCAAAAGACCACTGCACAAATATGGTACAACAAAAATAAAATAATTTAAAGCACGTCAAGAATATAATTGATGAACATAACTCAGTAAATTCCAGCAAAAAAAGCTTCCTTTGGACTGATGCCATTGAACATGTTACAATTGTCCACGAAGGATAGCCTATCACAGTATACATGTGACGGGTTACAAATCAACTTCACTTGGCAAAGAGACTCAATGACGGGTCATACCACAGACACCCACAGCTGTGCAACTGCAACACTGTGGAAAGTTTTACTTCATGCACTCAACAAAAGGCCCAATGGACACACAGAGGAATCATTATACTGAAAAGTATTTTGTCAACAGGTAAATTATGGCTTCATGAACACTAGTGAAATTACTGACAATGGTTGGCTCAATTGCAAGAAATACACTGACCAGAGCCACATCTAACAGTATGACATTTTATGTGCTAGACCTGGCAAGCTATGACTGCCGCTATTATTTTTCCTTCCCCTGCAGTCATCCCCTTTTTTATAAGAACATAAAGGCCCATAATCATAAACTGAAAAAGTGCGGTTACCTCATGCTGTAATAACTTATCCCGCGACTGACATCTATTTGAAAATGTGGAGAAGCCAAAATACCCTCTCAACATGCACTCTTTACACAATGATGATAGTTTTCTGTGAGAACGGACAGCTTGGATTACAGTGTCTGCACTGACTTGCAGCCGAGACTGTGGGCTGGTAGACAGGCAACGAGTGTGGCCAGAATCAAAGCCGTAGGAAAAGCAGGAGCTGTGTACTTAGCCCACACAGCCAGCCGCACTGCGGGGAAACCCTGGACATGTGATGAGGGTGATCAGTGATCATCACTCACCCCTCCCACTATAAATCCTTGTCCACTTCAACTGTCTTTTGCAAGAATAGCTGATTGGGAAAAATGCTGCTGGTTCAGGACTGATAAAAAGGCTTTATCATAAGACGTGCAGGACAAAGAGGTCTTTCCCCCCCCCCCACAAATGTCTGCTTTTACCGTATTCTGAAGGACAAAACACATTTGATTCCACTCCTAGAAACAAACATGAGGTAGGGCCAGCAACATTATTATTATTTATAATCTATAGTGAACAAATCCTTTTTACTCTATACTCTGGTGTTATGTGGAGAACTTAAGATGCATCTGATTCTGGTTTAGATATTGATAAAGTGTCATTGGTAGGATTTAGAGCCTTCTGGTGGTACTGATTTGCATATTTGGAGTGATTGGAGGGATTTTGGAAACAAATGCCTATAATGTTAGTGGGTGCTTGAAGCCTGAGCCTAAAGTGGGTGTATGGACTCTTATAACCACATCAGCTGCACTAACTAACTGAAAGGAATAGGTTCTATCTTCGCCTGTAGAACTGGCATAACAAAACCAATGGATTCATCCAGATGCATAAACTGGGGTCTGGCCGTCTAATACACTTACCCAAAGGTACTACAGTTACAGTTGCAATAAAAACTTTTGACTTTTTTATATTCTGTGTTATACTAGACCTATTTTTGTATTCTCTTTTTATTGGAAAGTGCCTTTTTGGCTCCTCGACACATGGGATTTGACCAAAAAATATTTTGCCAACTGGTTCTTATCAACGTCTCCACTTGACCTGTCCTTTTGACTCACTTCTCCAATTCACCTATTCCCAACAGATATTTTCTTCCTCCTTTTCTGCCACACATGGATCTGGTTCCGGCCTCCAGCCACGCGTCCTGACAGGCAGCAGCGCAAACACAGCTTCGACTTAATGTAATGAGCCCAGGAATGCCCCCTCTCACTTCAGCTTTTGTATGGAGTGCCAAGTGACCATGCTGGGCACACACAGCGGGAGATGGTGTGAATGACATGCAGAAGCAGACTTTTAAATCAATACAATGCAGCATAACAACAACAGTTTAAACTTTTTGAAAGCTCATAAACCTGGAGATGCAAACGGCTCATTACAGTATGCGTAATAGCTATCTCACTAATGTTGCAGTCTGACTTCCAACTTAAACAAACAGCTGCGCCTTAGGAAAAAAAAAAGGTGTAAAAAGTCAGTCAGGACACCACATGTTATTTCCACCTCACCCTTGTACACTAATCACGAGTGCTGACTCTGTAATGGAAAGAGTCATGGAAAAAACTGATCAAAGCAGCGTTGATATGTATCTAGAAATGCTGGAAAGGTACAGGACCATGCATATTCAATGCTGCAGGTGCTGCCTGACATTCTGAATTGTATCATTTAACTGTTAAACAGGGGTTTCTGACATATTGCGATTGCAATTAAAGCTGCAATTTGTTTTGAAATTAGGATTCAGCTCACTGTGCGCATTTACAAGAACACTGATAATTAAGGTTATGGTTGAGGTTTACTTTAATATTCATGTCAGGAAATGTGTCCTCTTCATTGGACCCATCATTCGATGCCACTGGGGCAACCAGTAATCTCCAGATATAAGGCCTGGGTAAGACACTTCACCCTACTTGCCTCCAGTGTCTGCATACATTGGCGTATGAATGAGAGAGTGAATGGGTGACTGGTTCCTTACTGTAAAGTGCTTTGGGCCTGATGAAGGTAGAAAAGAAAATAAGTTGAGAAATAGAAAATAAGTTGAATCCATTTACCATTTAAACTAATAAGAAACACATTTCTTATCCTGTAGTTGCCCAAACTACAGGATTAGCAGGTTTTATATGTATACATTAAAGAAGGTTTAAGTATACTTTATTGTTCCCCGGGAAATTCGTATTATAAAGTTGTCATCTGGACTTGGTTACAGTTAAGAAGCCTTCTTATTTAAACTAAACTAATTCAAGGTGACTTGTACTTAAACTTTGTTCTGTTATGATTCAGTTCAAATATAAACTAACATAGTTTATATTTGGGGGGAAAAAAGCAATTTTTGAAACAGAAAGGGTTCAATCATATCTAGAACATCTACATTTAACGCATTATAAACCGTTTATTGTAAAAAGGGCATTAGCTACAAAAAATCTACTAAATGGAAAGCAGAAGAGAAGAGGACAACAAAACAATTAAACTGAGAGGAACTTTGTAAATGGTCTCAACTTATATAGCGCTTTTCCACCTATGTTAGGCACTCAAAGCGCTTTACAGCAAGGATCCACTCACCCATTCATACACCAATGTACGCAGACACTGGAGGCAAGGAGGGTGAAGTGTCTTGCCCAAGGACACAACGACAGTGTGCACCTTCAGGAGGCGGGATTCGAACCCCCGACCTTCCGATCATGAGACGACCCGCTCTACCATCTGCGCCACCGTCGCCCCATATGTGCCAGTGCTAAGCCCAAAGTAAAGCCCATCCAAAGTCTGCACTGCAGAGGTGATAGAAGAGGTAAAATCTATTTTTTTGAAAGAAAAGGAAGAAGAGAATAAAGTGGATTATTTTCTTCTTGTACAGACAGTGTCAGATCAAAGTTGACTATATGTTATCAAGAGCTTTTAACCGTTCAAAAGTTCAAAACTGTATCTGTGAACGGTTGCCACGGTGTCAGAGCAAAACGACTGTATTACCTGTCACTCCATCCCTTGCTTTGCCTCTCACTTACAGCTTGTAATAACTTACAGTGGGTTGACATGTGTGTGCAAGAGTTTTCTGTAAATATGTGAGGGGTGTGAGTGGGGGGTTTGGGTGGGCAAATAGCAATTTGATTTTAATCTTTACAGCACTTTGTGTTGCATTATTGCATAAAAAGTTCTTTAAAGTGCTTTATGAATAAAGTTTGATTTGATTTTGATTTCTTTATTCTGTAATGTGTACATTACGTAAGATAAGTGAACATGGATGAGTGTTTGTGAAGGTGAATGAATTTGTAAGTAACATTTTGATCATTCATTGATAATGATGTAATGATGACACATTTTGTTCTGCAATGTCTTGTGACCCCTGTGTGACCCTAGCCTGTGGGACTACGGATGGAAATTAGCCTTTGGTTACAAACCGGCATGTTTACAGGCATGTATTTCATGTTTGTTCATTAACATGCACAGTCCCTATCAAATTAATTAATTAATTAAATAAATGTGGAAATAGGCAAATTACCAATGCACAAGGATGCAATGATGCAAGGAATGTTCAGAATTATTATTAAACTTGCTCAACGATTAATGAATAAATGATTATTCACTATAAACTGTAATGTAATGCAAATGTTGAAAAAGGTGTTCTCATCACAGTATAAGGTATTTTGAGGGGTTACAGGTCAAAGCTCCCATTGACTTCACACAGAAAACTGATACTTGACAGCAGTTAATTAAACAGAACAAAACATGCAAAGGAAAATGCCTCTTGATAAATGAAAGTCCAACATCTGACATGTCTCCAAACTATTTCCCATCGGGCTAACCAACCACCGGAATTGGACCCAATTGCAATTTGTGCAACCAGTTTGTTCTTTGAGTTTCGACTGTTTAGGCGATTACTTTAATCAATCCTTTATTCAATACCAAGTCAGTCACTACTAATGACTTGTAATAATTATCTACACAAACTATAAGTTTATTTGTATAAAGCTTTTGAAAGTACTGTCACCATATTACTGTGAATAGTGTCACATTAAACATTTTGCTCTTGGAAAACTACCTGTACTCATACTATTAACTTTAAGGTATCTCCAGTTCTTCAAAATATTTCATCCACAACTGTCTCATGAATTAAGTTGCAGCCATTGAAAAACCAATAAGGGATGTTGCGTTAATATCTGGTGGTGACTGAGGTTCAATAATAACTACAGTCATACAGGTAACACCTAGCTCAGAAGGAAGAAATGTACTTTTAACCACTGCCAAACAGCTGCAGATGATGTGCACTGGCTTAATATGCTTTAAACATGATAATTAAACAGAGAACATACTTACCCAGAAAAGCCACCCACTATTGTGCCATCGTGGGACAACCTCCAGTCTTGATCCTAAATGAAACAAAAAGATTAAGAACGGGGAGATTAAACAGAGATGTTGAAAGGTGTGGCTTATCGCCTCAATGGGGAATCTCACACACCATGGCCAGGCTTTGTGGGGAAGTCAAATAATGTGTCTTTTAGAAAGTGTCAGCTGCCACTATCATTCTAAGATAGCTTCTGATGTCTTGAGCAAAAGGTCTGTCAGATTAAGAAGATCCATTATGTAAACTTGCCTGAAAAATTATGAATGCATGGAATACTATAGGACCTCCGGGAGATGAGTATTTCAACCTTTGCAGAGTTCAGAAACGTATCTTGGGTCTAAACAGTTGCCTCGTTGTCAAGGAAAACTATGTTGGGATCATTACCTGTCACTCCATCTTTTGCTTGGTTACAACTTACAGCTTCAAACAGTGTCATTTGTAGCGAACTGTCACGCAAGAACTTAAAAACAAGTAAAGGTTGAAATAACTTAAATGCAGCCTGACATTATATCAATTTTTACTTGGATATAACTTGAATATAAGTACAGTCATTCCCAAAGTCAAGTTGTGAACTAGAACCCCCATATGAATAATATGGACTGGACAACCTTGGGGCCCTGCTGCAATTCCTTTATGAACCACTGTTCCTGAATTCATGTGAGCAATAGCCAATGCTCATGACATGAAAACAGAACCAAAAAAAGTTATTTACTTCATAATTAATATCAGGCCTATCTATTGAAATGCCATGTCCAAATTTAACATTTACTTGTATGTTACTTTGTTCTACTCAAGGGATGTGAATTACTCTGAGCTACTGGGCTACTAAATCTACCAACTAAACATTTAAAAAGCATCTTTAATTTTCATCATTGAGCACTAAAAGGAAATGGTTAGTTAGAGAAAAGGAGGCAAAACACAAGCGTGTGTGCCCTGTGCAGTATATCTGGTAGATTTATGTTTGCATGCTGGATGCTGGATGCTGGGGGCTTTAGAAGGTGTCTGACCTCTATACAAGGGCAAAGAATGGACCCTGCAAGTCTGGCTAATACAGGAAAAACCGTCACACTAAAACATGTAGTGCTCTCAATCACCAGTGGAATTAGCATGTTGAACAGACAAGGAAAGGTGAGTCAATTTAATATTGACACACAGCAAAAGGATGCAGGCCTTGTAAAGTCCTGTTTTAGCCCTGTTTTAGACCTGGTTTTGGTCTCTACTTTTTAGTCACAACGTGTTCATGGGCCATTCCGGTGTTTTTGTTTTTTGTTTTTTTTACTCTAAGCTAAAACTAAACAACACAAATCAACATTGTTTGGAAAATATTTACGGGAGATGTGGTGCTTTAGATTCAGAGTTAGTTTGGAATGGCCTTCACAATGGCAAAAAAAAACAACAACTATATATTCTGATGGTTACAGACCAGCGACTGGATAGAATATCTTTCACCATCAGGTTATGCACATCCTGAACATCATGCCTAGGGACATGGAGACTTGGCATGAAGGTAATTCTAATTTGTTAACAAAAATTACATACATACATACATACATACATACATTGATTTAAAACGTATCTGATCTTTTCATTGCTTATGTCTGTCATATTTCCCCAGATTTTTCCACATTTGATTTGTTTGACCATGGCTCCCTCTAGTGGTTAAATAATGTTAATAGCGTTTAGCATTTATTGACATAAAACTGCCTGTTTATTATCAGGTGAAATCAATATTTGTATGTGTAAAAAAATAATGAGTTACATGTTTCAAAGTGTCGTTTTTATTGTGATTATTTGGCTTTTTGAAGACGTAAACGGCGAAGTTGCAACAGTTTTTACGACACATATTAAGCTTTTACGACTGTTTTGGAGGTTGATTCAAAATGGAGTTTGGCTTGATGTCCGTGTGAGGGATTTTATTCAATTATACACATATTTTGTTGTAAATTGCGGTACGCACTTTCAGAGTACAACACGAATTTATTCATAAACATGTCTGAAGAAAAGAAATCTAGCTCAATGGGCTTTTTCTCGAGCTATGATGATTTAAGCGACAGCAGCAACGCTAGCGGCTCGGATGAAGAGGAGGGAGATAGCCGAAAGAAGACCAGCCTGAACAAAGATGCTTCAGGGAGCGACACTCAGGTCCCCCAACAAGGAACTAAAAGATCCGCTAGTGGAGCTCCTTTACCCAGACCAGACGAGCTATTCGGGACAGTATCAAGACCAGCCTTTCTTTATAATCCGCTCAATAAGGAGATAGACTGGGACAATCTCGTGGTCAAAGCTCCCGAAGAGGTGAGATCGACGTCGTCTTTATAACTTAAAAAGCCAGTTTAATAATAGATCTATTTATGGATTCAGTCATACGTTACTCTGCTTTTGAGTCTCATGTTGCCGTAGATTACACAAGTGAAACATTGTCTGAAGTTTCAAGGTAAATTAATCCTTTATGCTTTATTGCATAAAGGATTAATTTACGCATAAATACGGTTCAATGCCATAGACGACTGTGTAGTGTGTCGTCTTGAGTTCCATAAAAGGCACAAATCGAGACCTTTTTTTTTTTTACTATAAATTTAAACGGAACCTAAAGAAAACACACTTGTATTAGTCAAATGGATGCAATCTCTTGCCATAACATCGACCTAAAAGCTCAATTTAATTCGTATATCATATTGATAGTAGTAACACGTCAGTTGATTTTATTTTTTGTTTGTTTATTAGTATTTTTGCTCCTTTCAGGCTCCTAAAGAGTTCACGCCATGGAAGACCAATGCTGTCCCTCCTCCTCAGAGCTACACTGCACCAGAGCCAGAGAAGAAGAAGGGGCCTCCTCCTGGGATGGACATGGCCATTAAATGGTCCAATGTGTATGAAGATAATGGAGACGATGCACCTGCACACTCTGGCAAGGCCCGCTTCCTCCCTCCAGAGGAGCAGCTGCCAGTGTCAGGTTAGTCTTGTTATCTTAATTAATAATTAATAACATCATCTGATCAAAAACCTGCAAAGGTATGAAGGCATTGAACCTCTTAACCCCCACCTGAACCAAGGACATTTTCTCCAGTTTGGCTCTACCCAAATCTAAAAGCTTCTTGAAAAAAGCATCAAAATAGTGACCAAAACAAGGATAAAAATGCAACAAAAAAGTGACAAAAACAACAACAAAGCAGCAACTACAGAGCGACAAAAATGTACCAGAAAAAGCGACAATAACACAACAAAAAAGTGACAAAAGAGCGACACAAAAGTGCAAAAAAAATCTGCCAAAACACACAAGAAAAGCGGCATAAAAAGACACAAAAACGCTTCCAAAATGTGACACAACTGCACCCACAACACGTCAAGAAAGTTACAATCGGTTTTCTTTCAAATGAAGCATTACGCTGTTGCTCTCCAGTCAAGAAGCTTTTAGATTTAGGTAAAGTCGAACTGGAGACAACACGCTCAGTTAAGGCGAGGGGTAAGCGGTTAAATTACAGCAATTATTCATAATATCAGTACAAATGTAAACATGAAGAGCGCATGCACACATTCTATAATTGAAGTAATTCGTTAAGCTGAAGATAACTGCACTTTGTGCGACTTCATGCAACTGCACTGAATAATCCAAAAGCCAAATGATAATAATGATAATCCAAAACATTTTCCAGTTTGACCCAACTAACTTTGATTTTCCTTTATTAGATGAGGAGCCAGACAAATCAGACGTTTCAACCAAAAAGAAACGCACAGAGACATTTCAACAGAAGGAGAAAAGAAAGAGGGAGATGGGTCAAGCTACTTCTGACAAGACTTTTGTAGAGGAGGAGAAAAGGATCCTTCGGCAAAAGGCTGAGTAACTGGGACTGTATAGAAATGAACTCGGTGGCTTGATATCTCTCCCAAATCTCTTTACTTGATCATACTGTGATGATGTTGGTTTCAGTCAAAAGCATACAAGAGAAAGTATAATGTAATTTCTATTTATTGTGCGTTGAAACAATAATTATGTTTTACTTTCCTTGTTGATATCTAAGTTTCAGTGATGGCTTGCTGTTTATGTTGTACTGTATAAAATATGTTTTCAGTCATGTAAAGAAATTATCAATTTATTTTTTAGATATGCTTAAAATGCCTTTGATGAACAATTTTAGAGTCCTCTGGCTGTAAACACTAGATGTCGCTGTTGAGCCAGAAGGGCCTTGTTTTGGGTCTGCTGCACAATTGTTGAGCTTGTTAAGACCAAAGACGTGCACAAATCAATTTACCACATGGTCTTTGAGAAACTGAATAATGTACAAACATTTTCAAGTACAATTGGTGCTGCTGAGGTGTCATACATAAATGCAAGAATTAACATACTGTCAGTGAAGTTTGCAGTTTTTACATGTTTTACTGTGTTTGACCCAGAAGCAATAAAATATTTAAAGATGCTTTATGCAACTTCTATAGCCTATGGGTTGTAAGCATGTCATCTGTACTTTCCATCCCGGTGGCCCCTAGGATGCTCCAGGAGCAATTGGTTCTTTTGGGGTTTCTGGTTGGTTCTCACTGGTGATGGATTTGTCTACATGGTAACGCCTACATTTATGTTTGAGTGAATATTTTACACATTTTAGTTTCTTACCCAAGAAAAAGCATAGCAAGGCAAATTTATTTATACAGCACATTTCATGCACAAGGCTACTCAAAGTGCCTCACAGCAACGCCGAAAACACAATAAGCAATAAAACGAATCAATCAATAACATTTATAAAAATATACAAAAATACAAATATTAAAATTATATATTAAAATTGGTTAAAGTACAATTGATTACCATTACGGTAATCAATGGTAAACTAGAAATGCAGCAATGGCTGCGCCATTGCGATTGACTGCGGAACTGCGGGAATCGAATGCAGAAATTGCATAAATTTGCATAAATTGGTTAATTTGCATAATCTAATGTTCATAAACTGGTGAAATAGCATAAACTGGTAAAATTGCAGAAAAACTGTAAAATGCATAAATTGGTTAATTTGCATAATCTAATTTGCATAAACCGGTAAAATGCATGAACAGTTTAAATTGCACAAACTGTTATGTTGCATAAACTGGTTAAATTGCAAAAAAAACGGTAAAATGCATTAATTGGTTAATTTGCATAAATTATATAAACTGCATTAACTGTTTAAATTTCATAAATCCTAAATGGCATGAATTGTTATGTTGCATAAACTGGTTAAAATGCGTAAACTGGTTAAATTCCATAAAGTGGTTAATTTGCATAAATTGTTTATATTGCATAAACTTTTTAAATTCCATAAACTGGTCAAACTGTTGAAATCGCCTAAATGCTGAAATTGCAGAAGCTGCACAAATGGCTGAAACACTTGGAGTGCCAGAAATCCTATTAAAATGCATTGGCTGGATTCGCCATACACACTAATGGGGCAGAGACCACATACACACCAATGCAAAAATTTCAAATTCCCGTAGAAAAACACTGGAAAACTGCAGAAGGCCAATTTTTTCTCAAAACCCACAAGTTGCGGAAGCTGAACATGCACAAATTGCAGAAATTGCAGAAATTGCGGAAAAAAATGCGGAAAAGCATGAATTTGCGGTAGCCCCATTATGCGTCAATGGGAAAAATGTTCGGTATTTCGTCCGATTGCGGAAAAACCGTAAATCGCAGAAGTCCGAAAAGTAATAGCAGGATTCTCCTCAACATGCGGAACGTTTTGATGCATAACTTGCAGAAATTGCACAAAGCATGAAAGTGCTGAAAGGTGCAGAAAATCAGGAAAAATGTGCGGGAATAATAACTAGAAATGCAGCAATGGCTGCGCCATTGCGATTGACTGCGGAACTGCGGGAATCGAATGCAGAAATTGCATAAATTTGCATAAATTGGTTAATTTGCATAATCTAATGTTCATAAACTGGTGAAATTGCATAAACTGGTAAAATTGCAGAAAAACTGTAAAATGCATAAATTGGTTAATTTGCATAATCTAATTTGCATAAACCGGTAAAATGCATGAACAGTTTAAATTGCACAAACTGTTATGTTGCATAAACTGGTTAAATTGCAAAAAAAAACGGTCAAATGCATTAATTGGTTAATTTGCATAAATTATATAAACTGCATTAACTGTTTAAATTTCATAAATCCTAAATGGCATAAATTGTTATGTTGCATAAACTGGTTAAAATGCGTAAACTGGTTAAAATGCGTAAACTGGTTAAATTCCATAAAGTGGTTAATTTGCATAAATTGTTTATATTGCATAAACTTTTTAAATTCCATAAACTGGTCAAACTGTTGAAATCGCCTAAATGCTGAAGATGCAGAAGCTGCACAAATGGCTGAAACACATGGAGAGCCAGAAATCCTGTTAAAATACATTGGCTGGATTCGCCATACACACTAATGGAGCAGAGACCACATACACACCAATGCAAAAAGTTCAAATTCCTGTAGAAAAAAACTGGAAAACTGCAGAAGGCCAATTTTTTCTCAAATCCCACAAGTTGCGGAAGCTGAACATGCACAAGTTGCAGAAATTGCAGAAATTGCGGAAAAAACTGCGGAAAAGCATGAATTTGCGGGAGCCCCATTATGCGTCAATGGGAAAAATGTGCGGTATTTCGTCCGATTGCGGAAAAACCGTAAATCGCAGAAGTCCCAAAAGTAATAGCAGGATTCTCCTCAACATGCGGAACGTTTTGATGCATAACTTGCAGAAATTGCACAAAGCATGAAAGTGCTGAAAGGTGCAGAAAATCAGGAAAAATGTGCCGGAATAATAATAATAATAAAGAAACGCAAACCAATAATTGACTGCGGAAAATTCCGCAGTCAATCAACTAGAAATGCAGCAATGGCTGCGCCATTGCGATTGACTGCGGAACTGCGGTAATCAAATGCAAAAATTGCATAAATTGCATAAATTGGTTAATTTGCATAATCTAATGTTCATAAACTGGTTAAATTGCAAAAAACTGTAAAATGCATAAATTGGTTAATTTGCATAATCTAATTTGCATAAACCGGTAAAATGCATGAACAGTTTAAATTGCACAAACTGTTATGTTGCATAAACTGGTTAAATTGCAAAAAAAACGGTAAAATGCATTAATTGGTTAATTTGCATAAATTATATAAACTGCATTAACTGTTTAAATTTCATAAATCCTAAATGGCATGAATTGTTATGTTGCATAAACTGGTTAAAATGCGTAAACTGGTTAAATTCCATAAAGTGGTTAATTTGCATAAATTGTTTATATTGCATAAACTTTTTAAATTCCATAAACTGGTCAAACTGTTGAAATCGCCTAAATGCTGAAATTGCAGAAGCTGCACAAATGGCTGAAACACTTGGAGTGCCAGAAATCCTATTAAAATGCATTGGCTGGATTCGCCATACACACTAATGGGGCAGAGACCACATACACACCAATGCAAAAATTTCAAATTCCCGTAGAAAAACACTGGAAAACTGCAGAAGGCCAATTTTTTCTCAAAACCCACAAGTTGCGGAAGCTGAACATGCACAAATTGCAGAAATTGCAGAAATTGCGGAAAAAAATGCGGAAAAGCATGAATTTGCGGTAGCCCCATTATGCGTCAATGGGAAAAATGTTCGGTATTTCGTCCGATTGCGGAAAAACCGTAAATCGCAGAAGTTCGAAAAGTAATAGCAGGATTCTCCTCAACATGCGGAACGTTTTGATGCATAACTTGCAGAAATTGCACAAAGCATGAAAGTGCTGAAAGGTGCAGAAAATCAGGAAAAATGTGCGGGAATAATAACTAGAAATGCAGCAATGGCTGCGCCATTGCGATTGACTGCGGAACTGCGGGAATCGAATGCAGAAATTGCATAAATTTGCATAAATTGGTTAATTTGCATAATCTAATGTTCATAAACTGGTGAAATTGCATAAACTGGTAAAATTGCAGAAAAACTGTAAAATGCATAAATTGGTTAATTTGCATAATCTAATTTGCATAAACCGGTAAAATGCATGAACAGTTTAAATTGCACAAACTGTTATGTTGCATAAACTGGTTAAATTGCAAAAAAAAACGGTCAAATGCATTAATTGGTTAATTTGCATAAATTATATAAACTGCATTAACTGTTTAAATTTCATAAATCCTAAATGGCATAAATTGTTATGTTGCATAAACTGGTTAAAATGCGTAAACTGGTTAAAATGCGTAAACTGGTTAAATTCCATAAAGTGGTTAATTTGCATAAATTGTTTATATTGCATAAACTTTTTAAATTCCATAAACTGGTCAAACTGTTGAAATCGCCTAAATGCTGAAGATGCAGAAGCTGCACAAATGGCTGAAACACATGGAGAGCCAGAAATCCTGTTAAAATACATTGGCTGGATTCGCCATACACACTAATGGAGCAGAGACCACATACACACCAATGCAAAAAGTTCAAATTCCTGTAGAAAAAAACTGGAAAACTGCAGAAGGCCAATTTTTTCTCAAATCCCACAAGTTGCGGAAGCTGAACATGCACAAGTTGCAGAAATTGCAGAAATTGCGGAAAAAACTGCGGAAAAGCATGAATTTGCGGGAGCCCCATTATGCGTCAATGGGAAAAATGTGCGGTATTTCGTCCGATTGCGGAAAAACCGTAAATCGCAGAAGTCCCAAAAGTAATAGCAGGATTCTCCTCAACATGCGGAACGTTTTGATGCATAACTTGCAGAAATTGCACAAAGCATGAAAGTGCTGAAAGGTGCAGAAAATCAGGAAAAATGTGCCGGAATAATAATAACTAGAAATGCAGCAATGGCTGCGCCATTGCGATTGACTGCGGAACTGCGGGAATCGAATGCAGAAATTGCATAAATTTGCATAAATTGGTTAATTGCATAATCTAATGTTCATAAACTGGTGAAATTGCATAAACTGGTAAAATTGCAAAAAAACTGTAAAATGCATAAATTGGTTAATTTGCATAATCTAATTTGCATAAACCGGTAAAATGCATGAACAGTTTAAATTGCACAAACTGTTATGTTGCATAAACTGGTTAAATTGCAAAAAAAACAGTAAAATGCATTAATTGGTTAATTTGCATAAATTATATAAACTGCATTAACTGTTTAAATTTCATAATTCCTAAATGGCATAAATTGCTATGTTGCATAAACTGGTTAAAATGCGTAAACTGGTTAAAATGCGTAAACTGGTTAAATTCCATAAAGTGGTTAATTTGCATAAATTGTTTATATTGCATAAACTTTTTAAATTCCATAAACTGGTCAAACTGTTGAAATCGCCTAAATGCTGAAATTGCAGAAGCTGCACAAATGGCTGAAACACATGGAGAGCCAGAAATCCTATTGGCTGGATTCGCCATACACACTAATGGAGCAGAGACCACATACACACCAATGCAAAAATTTCAAATTCCCGTAGAAAAAAACTGGAAAACTGCAGAAGGCCAATTTTTTCTCAAAACCCGCAAGTTGCGGAAGCTGAACATGCACAAGTTGCAGAAATTGCAGAAATTGCGGAAAAAAATGCGGAAAGCATGAATTTGCGGGAGCCCCATTATGCGTCAATGGGAAAAATGTTCGGTATTTCGTCCGATTGCGGAAAAACCGTAAATCGCAGAAGTCCGAAAAGTAATAGCAGGATTCTCCTCAACATGCGGAACGTTTTGATGCATAACTTGCAGAAATTGCACAAAGCATGAAAGTGCTGAAAGGTGCAGAAAATCAGGAAAAATGTGCGGAATAATAATAATAATAATAATAATAAAGAAACGCAAACCAATAATTGACTGCGGAAAATTCCGCAGTCAATCAATAATAAAGAAACGCAAACCAATAATTGACTGCGGAAAATTCCGCAGTCAATCAATAACTAGAAATGCAGCAATGGCTGCGCCATTGCGATTGACTGCGGAACTGCGGGAATCGAATGCAGAAATTGCATAAATCTGCATAAATTGGTTAATTTGCATAATCTAATGTTCATAAACTGGTGAAATTGCATAAACTGGTAAAATTGCAGAAAAACTGTAAAATGCATAAATTGGTTAATTTGCATAATCTAATTTGCATAAACCGGTAAAATGCATGAACAGTTTAAATTGCACAAACTGTTATGTTGCATAAACTGGTTAAATTGCAAAAAAACGGTCAAATGCATTAATTGGTTAATTTGCATAAATTATATAAACTGCATTAACTGTTTAAATTTCATAAATCCTAAATGGCATAAATTGTTATGTTGCATAAACTGGTTAAAATGCGTAAACTGGTTAAAATGCGTAAACTGGTTAAATTCCATAAAGTGGTTAATTTGCATAAATTGTTTATATTGCATAAACTTTTTAAATTCCATAAACTGGTCAAACTGTTGAAATCGCCTAAATGCTGAAGATGCAGAAGCTGCACAAATGGCTGAAACACATGGAGAGCCAGAAATCCTATTAAAATACATTGGCTGGATTCGCCATACACACTAATGGAGCAGAGACCACATACACACCAATGCAAAAGTTCAAATTCCTGTAGAAAAAAACTGGAAAACTGCAGAAGGCCATTTTTTCTCAAATCCCACAAGTTGCGGAAGCTGAACATGCACAAGTTGCAGAAATTGCAGAAATTGCGGAAAAAAATGCGGAAAAGCATGAATTTGCGGGAGCCCCATTATGCGTCAATGGGAAAATGTGCGGTATTTCGTCCGATTGCGGAAAAACCGTAAATCGCAGAAGTCCCAAAAGTAATAGCAGGATTCTCCTCAACATGCGGAACGTTTTGATGCATAACTTGCAGAAATTGCACAAAGCATGAAAGTGCTGAAAGGTGCAGAAAATCAGGAAAAATGTGCCGGAATAATAACTAGAAATGCAGCAATGGCTGCGCCATTGCGATTGACTGCGGAACTGCGGGAATCGAATGCAGAAATTGCATAAATTGCATAAATTGGTTAATTTGCATAAACTTATGTTCATAAACTGGTGAAATTGCATAAACTGGTAAAATTGCAGAAAAACTGTAAAATGCATAAATTGGTTAATTTGCATAATCTAATTTGCATAAACCGGTAAAATGCATGAACAGAATAAATTGCACAAACTGTTATGTTGCATAAACTGGTTAAATTGCAAAAAAAACAGTAAAATGCATTAATTGGTTAATTTGCATAAATTATATAAACTGCATTAACTGTTTAAATTTCATAAATCCTAAATGGCATAAATTGTTATGTTGCATAAACTGGTTAAAATGCGTAAACTGGTTAAATTCCATAAAGTGGTTAATTTGCATAAATTGTTTATATTGCATAAACTTTTTAAATTCCATAAACTGGTCAAACTGTTGAAATCGCCTAAATGCTGAAATTGCAGAAGCTGCACAAATGGCTGAAACACATGGAGAGCCAGAAATCCTATTAAAATGCATTGGCTGGATTCGCCATACACACTAATGGAGCAGAGGCCACATACACACCAATGCAAACATTTCAAATTCCCGTAGAATAAAACTGGAAAACTGCAGAAGGCCATTTTTTTCTCAAAACCCACAAGTTGCGGAAGCTGAACATGCACAAGTTGCAGAAATTGCAGAAATTGCGGAAAAAAATGCGGAAAAGCATGAATTTGCGGGAGCCCCATTATGCGTCAATGGGAAAAATGTGCGGTATTTCGTCCGATTGCGGAAAAACCGTAAATCGCAGAAGTCCCAAAAGTAATAGCAGGATTCTCCTCAACATGCGGAACGTTTTGATGCATAACTTGCAGAAATTGCACAAAGCATGAAAGTGCTGAAAGGTGCTGAAAATCAGGAAAAAGATGGAATAATAATAATAATAATAATAATATTAAAGAACATGAAAACCAATAATTGACTGCGGAAGATTCCGCAGTCAATCAATAATAACTAGAAATGCAGCAATGGCTGCGCCATTGCGATTGACTGCGGAACTGCGGGAATCGAATGCAGAAATTGCATAAATTTGCATAAATTGGTTAATTTGCATAATCTAATGTTCATAAACTGGTGAAATTGCATAAACTGGTAAAATTGCAGAAAAACTGTAAAATGCATAAATTGGTTAATTTGCATAATCTAATTTGCATAAACCGGTAAAATGCATGAACAGTTTAAATTGCACAAACTGTTATGTTGCATAAACTGGTTAAATTGCAAAAAAAACGGTCAAATGCATTAATTGGTTAATTTGCATAAATTATATAAACTGCATTAACTGTTTAAATTTCATAAATCCTAAATGGCATAAATTGTTATGTTGCATAAACTGGTTAAAATGCGTAAACTGGTTAAAATGCGTAAACTGGTTAAATTCCATAAAGTGGTTAATTTGCATAAATTGTTTATATTGCATAAACTTTTTAAATTCCATAAACTGGTCAAACTGTTGAAATCGCCTAAATGCTGAAATTGCAGAAGCTGCACAAATGGCTGAAACACTTGGAGTGCCAGAAATCCTATTAAAATGCATTGGCTGGATTCGCCATACACACTAATGGGGCAGAGACCACATACACACCAATGCAAAAATTTCAAATTCCCGTAGAAAAACACTGGAAAACTGCAGAAGGCCAATTTTTCTCAAAACCCACAAGTTGCGGAAGCTGAACATGCACAAATTGCAGAAATTGCAGAAATTGCGGAAAAAAATGCGGAAAAGCATGAATTTGCGGTAGCCCCATTATGCGTCAATGGGAAAAATGTTCGGTATTTCGTCCGATTGCGGAAAAACCGTAAATCGCAGAAGTCCGAAAAGTAATAGCAGGATTCTCCTCAACATGCGGAACGTTTTGATGCATAACTTGCAGAAATTGCACAAAGCATGAAAGTGCTGAAAGGTGCAGAAAATCAGGAAAATGTGCGGGAATAATAACTAGAAATGCAGCAATGGCTGCGCCATTGCGATTGACTGCGGAACTGCGGTAATCAAATGCAAAAATTGCATAAATTGCATAAATTGGTTAATTTGCATAATCTAATGTTCATAAACTGGTTAAATTGCAAAAAACTGTAAAATGCATAAATTGGTTAATTTGCATAATCTAATTTGCATAAACCGGTAAAATGCATGAACAGTTTAAATTGCACAAACTGTTATGTTGCATAAACTGGTTAAATTGCAAAAAAAACGGTAAAATGCATTAATTGGTTAATTTGCATAAATTATATAAACTGCATTAACTGTTTAAATTTCATAAATCCTAAATGGCATGAATTGTTATGTTGCATAAACTGGTTAAAATGCGTAAACTGGTTAATTCCATAAAGTGGTTAATTTGCATAAATTGTTTATATTGCATAAACTTTTAATTTCCATAAACTGGTCAAACTGTTGAAATCGCCTAAATGCTGAAATTGCAGAAGCTGCACAAATGGCTGAAACACTTGGAGTGCCAGAAATCCTATTAAAATGCATTGGCTGGATTCGCCATACACACTAATGGGCAGAGACCACATACACACCAATGCAAAAATTTCAAATTCCCGTAGAAAAACACTGGAAAACTGCAGAAGGCCAATTTTTTCTCAAAACCCACAAGTTGCGGAAGCTGAACATGCACAAATTGCAGAAATTGCAGAAATTGCGGAAAAAAATGCGGAAAAGCATGAATTTGCGGTAGCCCCATTATGCGTCAATGGGAAAATGTTCGGTATTTCGTCCGATTGCGGAAAAACCGTAAATCGCAGAAGTCCGAAAAGTAATAGCAGGATTCTCCTCAACATGCGGAACGTTTGATGCATAACTTGCAGAAATTGCACAAAGCATGAAAGTGCTGAAAGGTGCAGAAAATCAGGAAAAATGTGCGGGAATAATAATAATAATAACTAGAAATGCAGCAATGGCTGCGCCATTGCGATTGACTGCGGAACTGCGGGAATCGAATGCAGAAATTGCATAAATTTGCATAAATTGGTTAATTTGCATAATCTAATGTTCATAAACTGGTGAAATTGCATAAACTGGTAAAATTGCAGAAAAACTGTAAAATGCATAAATTGGTTAATTTGCATAATCTAATTTGCATAAACCGGTAAAATGCATGAACAGTTTAAATTGCACAAACTGTTATGTTGCATAAACTGGTTAAATTGCAAAAAAAACGGTCAAATGCATTAATTGGTTAATTTGCATAAATTATATAAACTGCATTAACTGTTTAAATTTCATAAATCCTAAATGGCATAAATTGTTATGTTGCATAAACTGGTTAAAATGCGTAAACTGGTTAAAATGCGTAAACTGGTTAAATTCCATAAAGTGGTTAATTTGCATAAATTGTTTATATTGCATAAACTTTTTAAATTCCATAAACTGGTCAAACTGTTGAAATCGCCTAAATGCTGAAGATGCAGAAGCTGCACAAATGGCTGAAACACATGGAGAGCCAGAAATCCTATTAAAATACATTGGCTGGATTCGCCATACACACTAATGGAGCAGAGACCACATACACACCAATGCAAAAAGTTCAAATTCCTGTAGAAAAAAACTGGAAAACTGCAGAAGGCCAATTTTTTCTCAAATCCCACAAGTGCGGAAGCTGAACATGCACAAGTTGCAGAAATTGCAGAAATTGCGGAAAAAAATGCGGAAAAGCATGAATTTGCGGGAGCCCCATTATGCGTCAATGGGAAAAATGTGCGGTATTTCGTCCGATTGCGGAAAAACCGTAAATCGCAGAAGTCCCAAAAGTAATAGCAGGATTCTCCTCAACATGCGGAACGTTTTGATGCATAACTTGCAGAAATTGCACAAAGCATGAAAGTGCTGAAAGGTGCAGAAAATCAGGAAAAATGTGCCGGAATAATAATAATAATAAAGAAACGCAAACCAATAATTGACTGCGGAAAATTCCGCAGTCAATCAATAAAGAAACGAAAACCAATAATGACTGCGGAAAATTCCGCAGTCAATCAACTAGAAATGCAGCAATGGCTGCGCCATTGCGATTGACTGCGGAACTGCGGGAATCGAATGCGGAAATTGCTAAAATTGCATAAATTGGTTAATTTGCATAATCTAATGTTCATAAACTGGTAAAATCGCATAAACTGGTAAAATGCATAAAATGGTAAAATGCATAAATTGTTAATTTGCATAAACTGGTTAAATTGCAGAAAACTGTAAAATGCATAAATTGGTTAATTTGCATAATCTAATTTGCATAAACCGGTAAAATGCATGAACATTTTAAATTGCACAAACTGTTATGTTGCATAAACTGGTTAAATTGCAAAAAAAACGGTAAAATGCATTAATTGGTTAATTGCATAAATTATATAAACTGCATTAACTGTTAAATTCATAAATCCTAAGTGGCATAAATTGTTATGTTGCATAAACTGGTTAAAATGCGTAAACTGGTTAAAATGCGTAAACTGGTTAAATTCCATAAAGTGGTTAATTTGCATAAATTGTTTATATTGCATAAACTTTTTAAATTCCATAAACTGGTCAAACTGTTGAAATCACCTAAATGCTGAAATTGCAGAAGCTGCACAAATGGCTGAAACACATGGAGAGCCAGAAATCCTATTTAAATGCATTGGCTGGATTCGCCATACACACTAATGGAGCAGAGACCACATACACACCAATGCAAAAATTTCAAATTCCCGTAGAAAAAAAACGGAAAAACTGCATGCGGCCAATTTTTTCTCAAAACCCACAAGTTGCGGAAGCTGAACATGCACAAATTGCAGAAATTGCAGAAATTGCGGAAAAAAATGCGGAAAAGCATGAATTGCGGGAGCCCCATTATGCGTCAATGGAAAATGTTCGGTATTTCGTCCGTTGCGGAAAAACCGTAAATCGCAGAAGTCCGAAAAGTAATAGCAGGATTCTCCTCAACATGCGGAACGTTTTGATGCATAACTTGCAGAAATTGCACAAAGCATGAAAGTGCTGAAAGCTGCAGAAAATCAGGAAAAATGTGCGGGAATAAAATAATAATAATAAAGAAACGGAAACCAATAATTGACTGCGGAAAATTCCGCATCAATCAACTAGAAATGCAGCAATGGCTGCGCCATTGCGATGACTGCGGAACTGCGGGAATCGAATGCAGAAATTGCATAAATTTGCATAAATTGGTTAATTTGCATAATCTAATGTTCATAAACTGGTGAAATAGCATAAACTGGTAAAATTGCAGAAAAACTGTAAAATGCATAAATTGGTTAATTTGCATAATCTAATTGCATAAACCGGTAAAATGCATGAACAGTTTAAATGCACAAACTGTTATGTGCATAAACTGGTTAAATTGCAAAAAAAACGGTAAAATGCATTAATTGGTTAATTTGCATAAATTATATAAACTGCATTAACTGTTTAAATTTCATGAATCCTAAATGGCATGAATTGTTATGTTGCATAAACTGGTTAAAATGCGTAAACTGGTTAATTCCATAAAGTGGTTAATTTGCATAAATTGTTTATATTGCATAAACTTTTTAAATTCCATAAACTGGTCAAACTGTTGAAATCGCCTAAATGCTGAAATTGCAGAAGCTGCACAAATGGCTGAAACACTTGGAGTGCCAGAAATCCTATTAAAATGCATTGGCTGGATTCGCCATACACACTAATGGGCAGAGACCACATACACACCAATGCAAAATTTCAAATTCCCGTAGAAAAACACTGGAAAACTGCAGAAGGCCAATTTTTTCTCAAACCCACAAGTTGCGGAAGCTGAACATGCACAAATGCAGAAATTGCAGAATGCGGAAAAAAAATGCGGAAAAGCATGAATTTGCGGTAGCCCCATTATGCGTCAATGGGAAAATGTTCGGTATTTCGTCCGATTGCGGAAAACCGTAAATCGCAGAATCCGAAAGTTATAGCAGGGATCTCCCTCAAATGCGGAACGTGTTTGATGCCATACTGCAAAACTGCAACAAAGGCATGAAAGTGCTGAAAGGTGAGAAAATCAGAAAAATGTGCGGAGATAATAATACTAGAAATGCAGCAATGGCTGGCGCCATTCGCATTGACTTGCGGAACTGCGGAAACGAATGCAGAAAATTGCATAATTTTTGCAATAAAATTGGTTAATTTGCATACTTATGTTCATAAACGGCTGGTAATTTGCATAACTGGTAAATTGCAGAAAAACGTAAAATGCATAAATTGTGGGTTATTTGCATAATCTATTTGCAATAAAACCGTAAAATGCATGAACAGAAAAATTGCAACGAAACTGTTATGGTTGGCATAAACTGGTTAAATTGCAAAAAAAACAGTAAAATGGCATTAATTGGTTAATTTTGCAAATAAATTATATAAACTGCATTACTGTTGTTAAAGTTTCCATAAAATCCTAAATGGCATAATAGGTGTTATGTTGCATAAAACTGGGTTAAAATGGCGAAACCTGGTTAAATCCATAAAGTGGTTTATTTGCATAAATTGTTTGTTATAATTGCATAAGACTTTTAATCCCATAACTAGGTCAAACTGTGTGAAATCGCTAAATTGCGGCTGAATTGGGCAGTGAGCTGCACAAATGTCCTGAACCCACATGGAGAGCCAGATTATTAAAGCATTGGCTGTGGATTCGCCAATACACACTAATGGAGGCAGAGGCCGACATACAACACCAATGCCACATTTCACAAATTCCCCGGTAGAATAAAGGACTGGAAAACTGCAGCAAGGGCCATTTTTTCGGCTCAAACCCCCACAATTGCGGAAAGCTGAACTGCAAAGATTGCAGAATTTCAGAAATTGTGCGGAACAAAAATGCCGGAAAAGCATGAATTTGCGGGAGCCCCAATTATGCGTCAAATGTTGGGAAAATGTGCGGTATTTTCGTCCGACTTGCGGAAAAGACCAGAAAGTCGCAGAAGTCAAAGTAATAGCAGTGATTCTCCTCAACTGCGAACGTTTGAGGGCATAACTGCAGAAGAATGACTATATATGCAAAATGCTGAAAGGTGCTGCTGAAAATCAGGAAAGATGGAATAATAATAATATATAATAATATAAAGAACATGAAAAACGAATAATTGCACGCGGAAGATTCCGCAGTCCAATCGAATAAACTAGAAATGGTCAGCAATGGCTGCGCCTTTGCGATTGACTGCGGAACTGCGGGAATCGAATGCGAAATTGCATAAATTGCAAAGATTGGGTTAATTTGCTATAATCTATCATGTTCAATAATACGGTGAAAATTGCATTAAAACTGGTTAAAATGCAGAAAAACTGTAACGTGCATAAACTTGTTAATTTGCATATTAATTTGCATAAACGTGTAAATGCATGAATCAGTTTAAAATGCACAAACTGTTTATGTTGCAATAAACTGGTTAAAATTGGCAAAAAAAACGGTAAAATGCATTAATTGGTTAATTTGCAATAAATTAATAACTGCATTTAACTGTTTAAAATTTCAATAAGATCCTAAGTGGCATAATTTGGTATGTTGCAATAAACTGGTTTAAATGCGTTAAACTGGTTAAATGCGTACACTGGTTAAATTCCCATAAAGTGGTTAATTTGCATAAATGTTTATATTGGCATAAACTTCTTTAAATTCCAAAACTCCTGGTCAAACTGTTGAAATCGTCCTAAATCTGAAATTGCAGAATGCTGCACAAAGTGGCTGAAACACTTGGAGAGCCAGAAAATCCCATTGGCTGGATTCCGCCATAAACAGACTATGGAGCCAAGACCCTAATACACACCAATGCAATTCATTAATTCCTGGTAGAAAAAAACTGGAAAACTTGTCAGAATGGACAATTTTTCTCAAACCCACAGTTGCAGGAAGCTGAACATGCACAAAGTTCAGAAATTGGCAGAATTGCGGAAAAAATGCGGAACAGCATGAATTTGGCGGGAGCCCATTATGGCAATGGAAAATGTCGGTATTTCGTCCGATTGCGGAAAAACCGTAAATTGCAGAAGTCCGAAACAGTAATAGCAGGTCTCTCAACATGCGGACATTTGATGCATAATTGCAAGAAATTGCACAAAGCTGGAAAGTGCTTGAAGGTGCAGAAAATCAGGAAAATGTGCGAGAATAAATAATAACTGATGCAGCAAGACTGCGCCTTTATTGCGATGACTGCGGAACCGTGATTGGCGGAATCGAAAGTGCAGACAATTTGCATTAAATTTGCATAAATTGGTTAATTGCATAATCTAAATGTATAAACTGGTGAAATCTGCATAAACCTGGTAAAATTGCAGAAAAACTGTAAATGCATAAATTGGTTAATTTGCATAATCTAATTGCATAAACCGTAAAATGCATGAACAAGTTTAAAATTGCCAAACTGTTATGTTTGCCAAATAACTGGGTTAAAATTGCAAAAAAAACGGTCAATGCATTAATTGGTTATGTTGCATAAATTATACTAAACTGCATTAACTGTTTATTTATAAATCCTAATGGCATAAATTGTTTTTGCCATAAAGCTGGTTAAAATGCGTAACTGGTTAAAATGCCGTAAAAACTGGGTTAACATTCCCATAAAGTGGTTATTTTGCATAAATTGTTTTATTGCATAAACTTTCTTAAATTCCATAAACTGGGTCAAACTGTTGAAAATCGCCTAAAGCTGAAGATGCAGAAGCTGCACAAATGGCTGAAACACATGGAGAGCCAGAAATCCTATTAAAATACATTGCTGGATTCGCCATAAACACTAATCGGAGCAGATTTACACATACACACCAATGCAAAAAGTTAATTCCTGTAGAAAAACGGAAAACTGCAGAAGCCAATTTTCTTCAATCCCACAAGTTTGCCGGAAGCTGAACTGCAAGTTGCCAGAAATTGCAGAAGATTGCGGAAAAAAATGCGGAAAAGCATGAATTTGCGGGAGCCCCATTATGCGCAATGGGAAGTGCCGGTATTATCGTCTGATTTGTCGCGGAAAAAACCTGGTGTAATCGCAGAAAGTCCCTAAAAGTAATAGCAGGATTCTCCTCAACATGGCGGAACGTTTGGATGCATAGGGCTTGCAGAAATTGCACAAAGCATTGAAAGGTGCTTGAAAGGTGCAGAAAATCCAGGAAAAATGTGCCGGATAATAATAATATAAGAAACGCAAACCATATCCAATTGAAACTGCGGAAATTCCGCAGTCAATCAACTAGAATGCAGCATGGCTTTCGCCATTAGCGAGTGGTGATTGCGGAACTGGGGAATCGAATGCCAGAAATTGCAGTAAATTGCATAAATTCCGGTTAATTGCATATCTAATTCATAAACTGGTGAATTGCATAAACGGGTAAAATTGTAGAAAAACTGTAAATGCATAAATTGGTAACCATTTGCATAACTATTTTTGCATAAACCCGTAAAAAATGCATGAACAGTTTAAATTGCCACACCTGTTATGTTGCATAAACTGGTTAATTGCAAAAAAAACGGGTCAAATTGTCATTAATTGGTTAATTTGCATAAATTATATAAATGCAATACTGTTTAAATTTTCAATAAATCCTAAATGGCATAAATTGTTATGTTGCATAACTGGTTAAAATGCGTAAACCTCGGTTAGAAATGCGTAAACTGGTTAAATTCCACTAAATGGTTAATTTGCATTAAGATTGTTTATTGCATAAACTTTTTAAATTCCATAAGACTGGTCAAACTGTTGAATTTATCCGCCTAAAGCTGAAGATGCAGAAGCTGACAAATGGCTGAAACACATGGAGAAGCCAGAAGATCCTGTTAAAATACATTGGCTGGGGATTCGACATATTTCACATCTAAATGGACAGAGACCCATACACACCAAATGCAAAAATTTTCAAATTCCTGTAGAAAAAAAAACTGGAAAACTGCCAGAAGGGGCCAATTTTTCTCAAATCCCATCAAGTGCGGAAAGCTGAAATGCACAAGTTGCAGAAAAATTGCAGTATTATCTTTGCGGAAAAAGCGGAAAAGCAATGAATTTTGCGCCGGAGCCCATTTATGCGTCCAATGGGGAAATGTGCGGTATTTATCTCGTTCCGGTTGCGGAAAAACGTAAATTCGCAGAGTCCGCAAAAGTAATAGCAGCGAATTCTCCTCAACATGCGGCAACGTTTTGATCATAACTTGCAGAAATTGCACAAGCATGAAAGGTGCTGAAGGTGCAGAATCAGCGAAAAATGGTGCCGGAATAATAACTAAAAATGCAGTCAAATGCTGCGCCATTGCGATTTGACTGCGGAACTGCGGGAATTCGAATGCAGATTGGCATAATGCAATAATTCGGTTAATTTGCATAATCTATCTAATGTTCATAACTGGTGAAATACAAAACTTGGTAAAATTGGCAGAAAACTGTAGAATCATAAATGGTTTAATGTCTGCGATAATTCTAATTTGCATAACGTAAATGCCATGAACAGTTTAAATTGCACAAACTGTTTAGGTTGCAGCAATAAAACGGTTAAATTGCAAAAAAAAAAACGGTAAAAGATGCATTAATTCGGTTAATTTGGCATAAATTATATAAACTGCATTTAGCTGTTAAATTTCATAAATCCTAAATTGGCATTAAATTGTTATGTTCAGAACTCATCCGGTTAGAATTGGCCGCTGGGTTGACATAAAACTGGTTAAAAAATGCGTAACTGTTAAATTCTCCATAAAGTGGTTAATTTGCGCATAATTGTTTATATTGCATCAAACTATTCTAAATTCATAAACGTGTCAAACTGCTGAAATCGCCTAAAATGCTGAAATTGCTAGAAGGCTTGCACAAATGGGCTGAAAACACTTGAGTGCCAGAAATCCTATTAAATGCAAAAATTGCGCTTGGATTCGCATACACACATAATGGGGCAAAGACCACAATACACTTACCAATGGCAAATTGGTTCAAATGTCCCGTAGAAAAACACTCGGAAACCTGCAGAAGGCCAATTTCTTCTCAAAACCCACAAAGTTGCGGAAGCTGAACATGCACAAGATGCAGAAATTGCAGAAATTGCGGAAAATGCGCCGAAAAGACATCGAATTTGGCGGTAGCTGGAGCCATCTACGGTGGTCCAATGGGAAAAATGGTTCGGTATTGTCTGCGTCCGAGTTGCGGAAAACAAACCGTAAATCGCAGAAGTCCCGAAAGGTAATGCAGCAGGATTCTCCACTTCACAAATGTCGGAATCGTTTTGTATGCATAACTTGCAGAATTGCAACAAAGCATAGAAAGGTGCTGATAAGTTGCAAAATCAGAAATGTGCGGCGGCCATTGAAATTATATAATAATGAACTAGAAATGCAGCATTAGAGCGCGACGCCCATTGCGATTGGACTGCGGACTGCGGGAATGTCGGAATGCAGAAATTGCTATAAATTGCACTTAAATTGTTAATTTTGACATAATCATTCTAATGTGGCATTAACTTTTGGTTGAAATTGCATAAACTGGTAAAATGCATAAACTTGGATAAATT